>OZ020309.1:63548211-63942089 GCA_963971305.1 Arcuatula senhousia
CTAGAAGGGGGATGAGTGGCCTACAATCCCCACCCGGTGGGATGTGGGGTAACTCTCCGGATCGGATTCGGTAATCGTCCGAAAATGTCATTATATACAATATACGGGCCTGCATAGGTATATAAGAAATGGTTCTCAACTTCCCCCCTTTCTTTCAATCCGATGGGGACTAGGGGAATCTAGAAGGGGGATGAGTGGCCTACAATCCCCACCCGGTGGGATGTGGGGTAACTCTCCGGATCGGATTCGGTAATCGTCCGAAAATGTCATTATATACAATATACGGGCCTGCATAGGTATATAAGAAATGGTTCTCAACTTCCCCCCTTTCTTTCAATCCGATGGGGACTAGGGGAATCTAGAAGGGGGATGAGTGGCCTACAATCCCCACCCGGTGGGATGTGGGGGTAACTCTCCGGATCGGATTCGGTAATCGTCCGAAAATGTCATTATATACAATATACGGGCCTGCATAGGTATATAAGAAATGGTTCTCAACTTCCCCCCTTTCTTTCAATCCGATGGGGACTAGGGGAATCTAGAAGGGGGATGAGTGGCCTACAATCCCCCACCCGGTGGGATGTGGGGTAACTCTCCGGATCGGATTCGGTAATCGTCCGAAAATGTCATTATATACAATATACGGGCCTGCATAGGTATATAAGAAATGGTTCTCAACTTCCCCCCTTTCTTTCAATCCGATGGGGACTAGGGGAATCTAGAAGGGGGATGAGTGGCCTACAATCCCCACCCGGTGGGATGTGGGGTAACTCTCCGGATCGGATTCGGTAATCGTCCGAAAATGTCATTATATACAATATACGGGCCTGCATAGGTATATAAGAAATGGTTCTCAACTTCCCCCCTTTCTTTCAATCCGATGGGGACTAGGGGAATCTAGAAGGGGGATGAGTGGCCTACAATCCCCACCCGGTGGGATGTGGGGTAACTCTCCGGATCGGATTCGGTAATCGTCCGAAAATGTCATTATATACAATATACGGGCCTGCATAGGTATATAAGAAATGGTTCTCAACTTCCCCCCTTTCTTTCAATCCGATGGGGACTAGGGGAATCTAGAAGGGGGATGAGTGGCCTACAATCCCCACCCGGTGGGATGTGGGGTAACTCTCCGGATCGGATTCGGTAATCGTCCGAAAATGTCATTATATACAATATACGGGCCTGCATAGGTATATAAGAAATGGTTCTCAACTTCCCCCCTTTCTTTCAATCCGATGGGGACTAGGGGAATCTAGAAGGGGGATGAGTGGCCTACAATCCCCACCCGGTGGGATGTGGGGTAACTCTCCGGATCGGATTCGGTAATCGTCCGAAAATGTCATTATATACAATATACGGGCCTGCATAGGTATATAAGAAATGGTTCTCAACTTCCCCCCTTTCTTTCAATCCGATGGGGACTAGGGGAATCTAGAAGGGGGATGAGTGGCCTACAATCCCCACCCGGTGGGATGTGGGGTAACTCTCCGGATCGGATTCGGTAATCGTCCGAAAATGTCATTATATACAATATACGGGCCTGCATAGGTATATAAGAAATGGTTCTCAACTTCCCCCCTTTCTTTCAATCCGATGGGGACTAGGGGAATCTAGAAGGGGGATGAGTGGCCTACAATCCCCACCCGGTGGGATGTGGGGTAACTCTCCGGATCGGATTCGGTAATCGTCCGAAAATGTCATTATATACAATATACGGGCCTGCATAGGTATATAAGAAATGGTTCTCAACTTCCCCCCTTTCTTTCAATCCGATGGGGACTAGGGGAATCTAGAAGGGGGATGAGTGGCCTACAATCCCCACCCGGTGGGATGTGGGGTAACTCTCCGGATCGGATTCGGTAATCGTCCGAAAATGTCATTATATACAATATACGGGCCTGCATAGGTATATAAGAAATGGTTCTCAACTTCCCCCCTTTCTTTCAATCCGATGGGGACTAGGGGAATCTAGAAGGGGGATGAGTGGCCTACAATCCCCACCCGGTGGGATGTGGGGTAACTCTCCGGATCGGATTCGGTAATCGTCCGAAAATGTCATTATATACAATATACGGGCCTGCATAGGTATATAAGAAATGGTTCTCAACTTCCCCCCTTTCTTTCAATCCGATGGGGACTAGGGGAATCTAGAAGGGGGATGAGTGGCCTACAATCCCCACCCGGTGGGATGTGGGGTAACTCTCCGGATCGGATTCGGTAATCGTCCGAAAATGTCATTATATACAATATACGGGCCTGCATAGGTATATAAGAAATGGTTCTCAACTTCCCCCCTTTCTTTCAATCCGATGGGGACTAGGGGAATCTAGAAGGGGGATGAGTGGCCTACAATCCCCACCCGGTGGGATGTGGGGTAACTCTCCGGATCGGATTCGGTAATCGTCCGAAAATGTCATTATATACAATATACGGGCCTGCATAGGTATATAAGAAATGGTTCTCAACTTCCCCCCTTTCTTTCAATCCGATGGGGACTAGGGGAATCTAGAAGGGGGATGAGTGGCCTACAATCCCCACCCGGTGGGATGTGGGGTAACTCTCCGGATCGGATTCGGTAATCGTCCGAAAATGTCATTATATACAATATACGGGCCTGCATAGGTATATAAGAAATGGTTCTCAACTTCCCCCCTTTCTTTCAATCCGATGGGGACTAGGGGAATCTAGAAGGGGGATGAGTGGCCTACAATCCCCACCCGGTGGGATGTGGGGTAACTCTCCGGATCGGATTCGGTAATCGTCCGAAAATGTCATTATATACAATATACGGGCCTGCATAGGTATATAAGAAATGGTTCTCAACTTCCCCCCTTTCTTTCAATCCGATGGGGACTAGGGGAATCTAGAAGGGGGATGAGTGGCCTACAATCCCCACCCGGTGGGATGTGGGGTAACTCTCCGGATCGGATTCGGTAATCGTCCGAAAATGTCATTATATACAATATACGGGCCTGCATAGGTATATAAGAAATGGTTCTCAACTTCCCCCCTTTCTTTCAATCCGATGGGGACTAGGGGAATCTAGAAGGGGGATGAGTGGCCTACAATCCCCACCCGGTGGGATGTGGGGTAACTCTCCGGATCGGATTCGGTAATCGTCCGAAAATGTCATTATATACAATATACGGGCCTGCATAGGTATATAAGAAATGGTTCTCAACTTCTCCCCTTTCTTTCAATCCGATGGGGACTAGGGGAATCTAGAAGGGGGATGAGTGGCCTACAATCCCCACCCGGTGGGATGTGGGGTAACTCTCCGGATCGGATTCGGTAATCGTCCGAAAATGTCATTATATACAATATACGGGCCTGCATAGGTATATAAGAAATGGTTCTCAACTTCCCCCCTTTCTTTCAATCCGATGGGGACTAGGGGAATCTAGAAGGGGGATGAGTGGCCTACAATCCCCACCCGGTGGGATGTGGGGTAACTCTCCGGATCGGATTCGGTAATCGTCCGAAAATGTCATTATATACAATATACGGGCCTGCATAGGTATATAAGAAATGGTTCTCAACTTCCCCCCTTTCTTTCAATCCGATGGGGACTAGGGGAATCTAGAAGGGGGATGAGTGGCCTACAATCCCCACCCGGTGGGATGTGGGGTAACTCTCCGGATCGGATTCGGTAATCGTCCGAAAATGTCATTATATACAATATACGGGCCTGCATAGGTATATAAGAAATGGTTCTCAACTTCCCCCCTTTCTTTCAATCCGATGGGGACTAGGGGAATCTAGAAGGGGGATGAGTGGCCTACAATCCCCACCCGGTGGGATGTGGGGTAACTCTCCGGATCGGATTCGGTAATCGTCCGAAAATGTCATTATATACAATATACGGGCCTGCATAGGTATATAAGAAATGGTTCTCAACTTCCCCCCTTTCTTTCAATCCGATGGGGACTAGGGGAATCTAGAAGGGGGATGAGTGGCCTACAATCCCCACCCGGTGGGATGTGGGGTAACTCTCCGGATCGGATTCGGTAATCGTCCGAAAATGTCATTATATACAATATACGGGCCTGCATAGGTATATAAGAAATGGTTCTCAACTTCCCCCCTTTCTTTCAATCCGATGGGGACTAGGGGAATCTAGAAGGGGGATGAGTGGCCTACAATCCCCACCCGGTGGGATGTGGGGTAACTCTCCGGATCGGATTCGGTAATCGTCCGAAAATGTCATTATATACAATATACGGGCCTGCATAGGTATATAAGAAATGGTTCTCAACTTCCCCCCTTTCTTTCAATCCGATGGGGACTAGGGGAATCTAGAAGGGGGATGAGTGGCCTACAATCCCCACCCGGTGGGATGTGGGGTAACTCTCCGGATCGGATTCGGTAATCGTCCGAAAATGTCATTATATACAATATACGGGCCTGCATAGGTATATAAGAAATGGTTCTCAACTTCCCCCCTTTCTTTCAATCCGATGGGGACTAGGGGAATCTAGAAGGGGGATGAGTGGCCTACAATCCCCACCCGGTGGGATGTGGGGTAACTCTCCGGATCGGATTCGGTAATCGTCCGAAAATGTCATTATATACAATATACGGGCCTGCATAGGTATATAAGAAATGGTTCTCAACTTCCCCCCTTTCTTTCAATCCGATGGGGACTAGGGGAATCTAGAAGGGGGATGAGTGGCCTACAATCCCCACCCGGTGGGATGTGGGGTAACTCTCCGGATCGGATTCGGTAATCGTCCGAAAATGTCATTATATACAATATACGGGCCTGCATAGGTATATAAGAAATGGTTCTCAACTTCCCCCCTTTCTTTCAATCCGATGGGGACTAGGGGAATCTAGAAGGGGGATGAGTGGCCTACAATCCCCACCCGGTGGGATGTGGGGTAACTCTCCGGATCGGATTCGGTAATCGTCCGAAAATGTCATTATATACAATATACGGGCCTGCATAGGTATATAAGAAATGGTTCTCAACTTCCCCCCTTTCTTTCAATCCGATGGGGACTAGGGGAATCTAGAAGGGGGATGAGTGGCCTACAATCCCCACCCGGTGGGATGTGGGGTAACTCTCCGGATCGGATTCGGTAATCGTCCGAAAATGTCATTATATACAATATACGGGCCTGCATAGGTATATAAGAAATGGTTCTCAACTTCCCCCCTTTCTTTCAATCCGATGGGGACTAGGGGAATCTAGAAGGGGGATGAGTGGCCTACAATCCCCACCCGGTGGGATGTGGGGTAACTCTCCGGATCGGATTCGGTAATCGTCCGAAAATGTCATTATATACAATATACGGGCCTGCATAGGTATATAAGAAATGGTTCTCAACTTCCCCCCTTTCTTTCAATCCGATGGGGACTAGGGGAATCTAGAAGGGGGATGAGTGGCCTACAATCCCCACCCGGTGGGATGTGGGGTAACTCTCCGGATCGGATTCGGTAATCGTCCGAAAATGTCATTATATACAATATACGGGCCTGCATAGGTATATAAGAAATGGTTCTCAACTTCCCCCCTTTCTTTCAATCCGATGGGGACTAGGGGAATCTAGAAGGGGGATGAGTGGCCTACAATCCCCACCCGGTGGGATGTGGGGTAACTCTCCGGATCGGATTCGGTAATCGTCCGAAAATGTCATTATATACAATATACGGGCCTGCATAGGTATATAAGAAATGGTTCTCAACTTCCCCCCTTTCTTTCAATCCGATGGGGACTAGGGGAATCTAGAAGGGGGATGAGTGGCCTACAATCCCCACCCGGTGGGATGTGGGGTAACTCTCCGGATCGGATTCGGTAATCGTCCGAAAATGTCATTATATACAATATACGGGCCTGCATAGGTATATAAGAAATGGTTCTCAACTTCCCCCCTTTCTTTCAATCCGATGGGGACTAGGGGAATCTAGAAGGGGGATGAGTGGCCTACAATCCCCACCCGGTGGGATGTGGGGTAACTCTCCGGATCGGATTCGGTAATCGTCCGAAAATGTCATTATATACAATATACGGGCCTGCATAGGTATATAAGAAATGGTTCTCAACTTCCCCCCTTTCTTTCAATCCGATGGGGACTAGGGGAATCTAGAAGGGGGATGAGTGGCCTACAATCCCCACCCGGTGGGATGTGGGGTAACTCTCCGGATCGGATTCGGTAATCGTCCGAAAATGTCATTATATACAATATACGGGCATGCATAGGTATATAAGAAATGGTTCTCAACTTCCCCCCTTTCTTTCAATCCGATGGGGACTAGGGGAATCTAGAAGGGGGATGAGTGGCCTACAATCCCCACCCGGTGGGATGTGGGGTAACTCTCCGGATCGGATTCGGTAATCGTCCGAAAATGTCATTATATACAATATACGGGCCTGCATAGGTATATAAGAAATGGTTCTCAACTTCCCCCCTTTCTTTCAATCCGATGGGGACTAGGGGAATCTAGAAGGGGGATGAGTGGCCTACAATCCCCACCCGGTGGGATGTGGGGTAACTCTCCGGATCGGATTCGGTAATCGTCCGAAAATGTCATTATATACAATATACGGGCCTGCATAGGTATATAAGAAATGGTTCTCAACTTCCCCCCTTTCTTTCAATCCGATGGGGACTAGGGGAATCTAGAAGGGGGATGAGTGGCCTACAATCCCCACCCGGTGGGATGTGGGGTAACTCTCCGGATCGGATTCGGTAATCGTCCGAAAATGTCATTATATACAATATACGGGCCTGCATAGGTATATAAGAAATGGTTCTCAACTTCCCCCCTTTCTTTCAATCCGATGGGGACTAGGGGAATCTAGAAGGGGGATGAGTGGCCTACAATCCCCACCCGGTGGGATGTGGGGTAACTCTCCGGATCGGATTCGGTAATCGTCCGAAAATGTCATTATATACAATATACGGGCCTGCATAGGTATATAAGAAATGGTTCTCAACTTCCCCCCTTTCTTTCAATCCGATGGGGACTAGGGGAATCTAGAAGGGGGATGAGTGGCCTACAATCCCCACCCGGTGGGATGTGGGGTAACTCTCCGGATCGGATTCGGTAATCGTCCGAAAATGTCATTATATACAATATACGGGCCTGCATAGGTATATAAGAAATGGTTCTCAACTTCCCCCCTTTCTTTCAATCCGATGGGGACTAGGGGAATCTAGAAGGGGGATGAGTGGCCTACAATCCCCACCCGGTGGGATGTGGGGTAACTCTCCGGATCGGATTCGGTAATCGTCCGAAAATGTCATTATATACAATATACGGGCCTGCATAGGTATATAAGAAATGGTTCTCAACTTCCCCCCTTTCTTTCAATCCGATGGGGACTAGGGGAATCTAGAAGGGGGATGAGTGGCCTACAATCCCCACCCGGTGGGATGTGGGGTAACTCTCCGGATCGGATTCGGTAATCGTCCGAAAATGTCATTATATACAATATACGGGCCTGCATAGGTATATAAGAAATGGTTCTCAACTTCCCCCCTTTCTTTCAATCCGATGGGGACTAGGGGAATCTAGAAGGGGGATGAGTGGCCTACAATCCCCACCCGGTGGGATGTGGGGTAACTCTCCGGATCGGATTCGGTAATCGTCCGAAAATGTCATTATATACAATATACGGGCCTGCATAGGTATATAAGAAATGGTTCTCAACTTCCCCCCTTTCTTTCAATCCGATGGGGACTAGGGGAATCTAGAAGGGGGATGAGTGGCCTACAATCCCCACCCGGTGGGATGTGGGGTAACTCTCCGGATCGGATTCGGTAATCGTCCGAAAATGTCATTATATACAATATACGGGCCTGCATAGGTATATAAGAAATGGTTCTCAACTTCCCCCCTTTCTTTCAATCCGATGGGGACTAGGGGAATCTAGAAGGGGGATGAGTGGCCTACAATCCCCACCCGGTGGGATGTGGGGTAACTCTCCGGATCGGATTCGGTAATCGTCCGAAAATGTCATTATATACAATATACGGGCCTGCATAGGTATATAAGAAATGGTTCTCAACTTCCCCCCTTTCTTTCAATCCGATGGGGACTAGGGGAATCTAGAAGGGGGATGAGTGGCCTACAATCCCCACCCGGTGGGATGTGGGGTAACTCTCCGGATCGGATTCGGTAATCGTCCGAAAATGTCATTATATACAATATACGGGCCTGCATAGGTATATAAGAAATGGTTCTCAACTTCCCCCCTTTCTTTCAATCCGATGGGGACTAGGGGAATCTAGAAGGGGGATGAGTGGCCTACAATCCCCACCCGGTGGGATGTGGGGTAACTCTCCGGATCGGATTCGGTAATCGTCCGAAAATGTCATTATATACAATATACGGGCCTGCATAGGTATATAAGAAATGGTTCTCAACTTCCCCCCTTTCTTTCAATCCGATGGGGACTAGGGGAATCTAGAAGGGGGATGAGTGGCCTACAATCCCCACCCGGTGGGATGTGGGGTAACTCTCCGGATCGGATTCGGTAATCGTCCGAAAATGTCATTATATACAATATACGGGCCTGCATAGGTATATAAGAAATGGTTCTCAACTTCCCCCCTTTCTTTCAATCCGATGGGGACTAGGGGAATCTAGAAGGGGGATGAGTGGCCTACAATCCCCACCCGGTGGGATGTGGGGTAACTCTCCGGATCGGATTCGGTAATCGTCCGAAAATGTCATTATATACAATATACGGGCCTGCATAGGTATATAAGAAATGGTTCTCAACTTCCCCCCTTTCTTTCAATCCGATGGGGACTAGGGGAATCTAGAAGGGGGATGAGTGGCCTACAATCCCCACCCGGTGGGATGTGGGGTAACTCTCCGGATCGGATTCGGTAATCGTCCGAAAATGTCATTATATACAATATACGGGCCTGCATAGGTATATACCAATACCAATACCAATATTTTTATTTTCCAAATTAGGTCCCCATTAGGGCAATTACATATAACAGTCATGATTAAAACAATGTTAACATTACAGTACATAAACAAGTACATGTATACTCAATAATGTAATGAATAAAATTGAAATGTAAATATATATTTTTTTAAGTAATGATAGTGCAGATGACAGAACCAGCACTCGCAAATCCGGCCAACGAAATGAAAGACTTTAACATGAACTGTATGATTTAAAATAGATAAATAAATATATTCAATTCACCAGATTGTCAGACTGCAGCGGGCACCAAGGGACGGTGCTTAAGGTATGTGGATAGTTATATGTATCTCACATCCTCCTCGTGTCCAATGCTGAAAAACAAATGAGGAATATGATCTTAAGTCTTAAAGAAGCCATACAAGTTAGTTCATGTTTTTCGAAATAAATTTTGCTGTTGCCGAAAGCACTGAATGTTCCTCCGAGTTCAGGAGCCAAATCATTTTGTTAACTGAGTTAAGGTTATTAAAATTTGAACAATGTTGGCTTATTTTTTGTAAGAGGATATTTCTATCTTCATTTAACTTTGCACAGTCAAACAAAAAATGAGATTCGTCCTCCACTTCACCAGAAGAGCAACGAGTGCAGGTTCTGTCATCTGGGAGAGTACCCTGGTATCTGCCAGTTTCAATTTTTAAATGATGACATGATATGCGAAGTTTTGTGAGACTCCTCCTTTGCTCAAAATTATTTAATATTGAAAGATATTTCTCCCGTCCATAATTGGATTTCATTTTTATATAAGTTCTTAATTTTCCATCCTTTTGTTCTTCGAGTTTTTTATACCATGATTCAATAAATTTTGATTTTAAAAGAGTTTTTGATTTATTTTTGAAAGTCTGTAATGATGAACTTGTTGGATAAAGATTTTTTATTTCAGGCATGCTTTCTAAAAGAGTTTGTATAGCTCCATACCAAGATGATTTCTTTGATAAAAAGAGGTTTTTAGATGTTTCAAACGCATCTTGGAGAATAGGAAATGAAGTCTTTAAATTATTCAAATGATGAAGATAGTTAAGCATAGCTTTAATAATATCATATTGTAGTGGAAATCTCCCCAATTCTGACAATACGCCAAAGTTTGAGGATTTACTATGAACTCCAAGAATATAAGAAGGTATATAAGAAATGGTTCTCAACTTCCCCCCTTTCTTTCAATCCGATGGGGGCTTGGTCACATCTCATTATGTTGTAATTTATTTTATTGCCGTAGTGTAAATTTGCATGAAATGTCAAGTTTCTGTTTTTGCGTCTAGTATCAAAATATTTTATTTTTCATATATAACTTTGATTTAATGTTCTTTACACGATTTTGCTTTATTTTTATCATCAACCGTCAAGTTTCATTTATATTTTTACTTTATTAGTTTGCATTGGTTTTCGCACATTTTTCTTTTAGTTAAAAAGATTAAGGCAAAAACGACGATAGAGTCAATTAGACAAACATGTCAAAACTTAGTTATTCTTATTAATTTCTAATCCGTCTTTTCCTCTCGTTTCATCTTTCAATTAATTAATCAGTCGCTAAATCAGTCGTTTAGTAAAATGTGCTAGCATAGGTTTTAAAAGCAGTTTTTAAAGTTAGTTTTTGAATGTAGGTGCACGTGGTTGTTGGTGGTCAGACGCTAAAATGTAGACTCCGGGTTTTTGCCCCTCGGTGAGCGACTACGTCTTTGTAAATATGTTGACTGTGTTTTTATTATGCTTGCTGGACTTAATGAAGAATAAAACATGTGAACGTTCATGTATCCAGGACTTTCATTTCTACAGTTAACACAGTATAGGAACGGAAGTGTACAGTTTTAGGGTCTATAAAGAAATGGTGAAATGAACCACTCTAGATTGTACAGTTTGTTATTTTTTTACACAAACTTTTTCAAATGACACAAAAACGAAAAAGATGTACGATTGCCGTTCGCTTCAAATTTTAAGTAGACATATTATAGACTATGATATAACTCAATTACCTTTAATTGTTTGTGATGTTAAATAGAAATTTCAATCTGCACACTTGATTTTAAAAAAAATTCACACCGAATTGATGTAAATAATCGGTTCGTGAACATAAATTTCATTAAACTTGTGAACATTGTGTGTGTATATGTATTCTCTCAAAAATCATTTTTGCACATTCTAAACATGCCCAAACGGGTTAATACATACAGGATTTTATTTAATTTGAACTTTATTCACCCAAGCCGTGTTTAAAATCTGAACAAAATCTATTGCAGTCATTGTACAAAATCTATGGAGGAAACTTTACGAAATCTCTAGAGGACAGTTTTCATAAAATTATATTTTCACAACTTCAGCGGCGTCAGATGTACATGTAGTTTTCATTTGGCATAAATAATACCAAAACAAAAATAATTCATATTATAAGTAAATAATGAGTAGGCATATGAAACAAAGATAAAATATACTATAAATCCAGCGATGGGAATAATTTTGTTTATACAAACACATATCGTATACGCATATGCACATGTATTCCAACATATAAAAAGTATTTCTTGTCATGTGCTGTATCAAATGGAGATTTTCGAACACGTTTCTTCCTGACTTACAAAACGTTGGATGGATTAAGTACTAGTATACATGAAATAGTTATTAAGAACCCTTTAATTTCTATTTGAACATCATAAAGTTTCCTATTCTACAGAAACATGGACCTTACGATTGCTTTATATTAACTATCGCTGTTAAATTTCATAAGTACTTCCTAGCTCACGTACTGCACGTATAGCTGATGAAACTTTGTGCATATATGCCTCAGTTGAAGACCAACATATCTACATTTTCATCTTTAGACACAGCGTATATATCTTTAAATGACGGAAAACTTAGCAAATATATGAACACTTTATTATCTCATGAACTGTTTAAAGGCATCCACAGGCATTTGGGTCCAGGATTTTATTTTATTATAAATAACGTATATAAAGATTTTCATCCTCATCTATAGTATAGAGACGAGATGAAAATTTGTATCTACACGTTATTTATAATAAAATAAAATCCTGGACCCAAACGCCTGTGAAGGCATCCAGTTGATAAAACTTGCAAATACCCAAGTGGTACTTTAGCACTATTGACCTTGAATCTCAGGTCGAATGACCTCGGTAATTTCAATACAAAAACAGAAATCATAAACTTTTTTTATGATAAAAGCTAAATGTTATTATTCTGATGGTGCCTGCAAGTAGGACATACTTTTGATAATCACTTTATACTTTTTATACAGAAAAGACTCTGCTTTTAGCAAAAAGGGCTAAATTTCCACCAAAGGAGACTTTTAGCAAAAAGGGCTAAATTTCCACCAAAGGAGACTTTTGTAGTGCTAAACGGACAGACTGTTGATTCAGACACCTTTCTCTTTATTCTGTTTTTAAAAAGCTTAACTCTGAGGTATTTTTTAAGCTTTTTTTCTGCAACCAAATTAAAAATATGCTTTATGTGTACAATTATTATTCAACCTCGTCGAAAAGTTTTATAAGTAAAATCTTTAGGAGAGAGGTGGCATAACTTACTATTTCGTGTGATTATTTAAAAATTGTATATTTTACGAAGAACAATGCCGAACATTTAAGCAAGCAAACTAGTTCTTGATGGACTTTTACATATGACCCAAACCAAAATTATCGCTTCGAAATTGCGTGAAATGTTCGATTGTAACAAAAAGACACTGATTTAACGGGTGCGAATCGCAAAAATGCCTTTCTGCTATTGATGCGAATCTGATATATGTATGTTTGCTATCAACAGGCAAAGTTGACAGCAAACAACTAAATGTACACATGTAAATATCAAAATCAATTATGATGCTAGATGAAGCCTTTTCTCGTATCGCATCTGATCAAGTTCCCCATATATCTAGTTTTGATATTTTGACAAAAAAATAATTTTAGCTCAATTGGACAATGTCATGTAAGTTTATGCCATCACTATATATATGCGTCTGTCGTAGTCGTCCGTTAACAATTTTTAAAATCTTCTCCTCTGAAACCACTTTACCAATTTAACTGAAATTTTGCAGGATTGATATTTGACACGTTGGCAACAAACGAAGTTCATATAAAAAACATGACCGCTGTTACTAAAAATAGAACATAGGGTAGACTTATTTAAAATGGCTTATAACTCAGCAACTATAACAGATACGAAATATCAAAAGGTTCTTAAGGTCTTTGGAATCAAACGTTCTACAAAAGTCTCCATTGGGTCGAAGTCGTCAGATTACCCTTTATAGCGGTTATGGCCCTTTAAAGGCCATAAATAGCGATTTTCCCCTGTTTTTTTTGCCCAATAGAATGCAAACTATTTCAGTTAGAGAAAATCTGTTGCTTGCTGAAACCTTCAGCTCATTAAACTCTATAAAAATCTCCATTTGTTCTACAAAAGTCTTTATCAGATTAAAATTGTCACATGATCCTTAAACCATAATGGTCTTCTATGAAGGGTCGTCTGAAAACTGCCACCACTTTATCGACGGCTGACACCGTCGACGGGTGTGCTTCATATCAAGCAGGAACTGCTGAACTCTTTAAGAACGTTCATTCTCGTTATACCCATGCTAGCGAAAGCGCGGGGATAATGTTTTTCGTATGCCGTGTAATATTGTATGTTTGTATGGTCATTTTATCAGTATATGTTTTCTGTATTATTTGTATGTAACCCAGAATTGTACCCGTCTTCGGACGGAAGTTTATAAATAGTTGTACATAAAAATATGATGGACGTTGAAACGTGTTCTGAGAATCTCTTTATTTATAAGCTAGTCTTCCCCGAGAAGCAAGCCCTACCCTGTGACATGGTGGAGAACCTAAAGCCCGGATTCAACAGAAATATTGATACAACCGTTGTTTTGATGTAAATATGACATTTTTCGTTTGAAATTAGTTTGTCTTCTCACGTCTGGAGAAACCACGTGGTTGAATATTTTGACCTTGTTTGCCGTTTGATGATTATAATTTTATACACTCTTCCTTGATTTGGAATTGATTGCAATTCCTTTCTTGATTTTAACTTCATCTACTTTTAGGAGCATTTCAATATCTTTACATTTTTACTGGCAATTTCTAAAATGGGAACAATGGATATGGAACGGATTGCTGGACTGATTCCAAATTTACTGTTTTGAGTTAAAATTCTTAGTAACTATGGGGAAAATTAGACAATTTAGTCTTTATGTTGGCGATTTACCGTCAAGTGTTACAGAATGTGAATTATATAACCTTTTTACAAAGGCTGGACCTATTTTAAGCATTCAAATTTGTAAAGACAAAGCTACTGCAAAATTTTTAGGATATGCCTACGTAAATTTTAAAAACTAAGAAGATGCGAAATATGCTTTAGAAGTATTGAATTTTCACCATTTGGATGGTAAAGTTATTCGAATTATGTGGGTACAGAAAAATTCTAAATTCAGGAAACTAAATGTTGGAAATCTGTTTATTAGGAATTTACCTGCTGAAACGGACGGCAAAACATTGTATAACATGTTTGCAATTTATGGTGAAATTTTATCATGTAAAATTGTTCGAGATAGAGGATACGCATATGTACATTTTGTAAATGAATATTCAGCACGTAATGCAATTACCTATTTAGATGGTATTCAGTGGCATGACAGAAAGCTCTCCGTATCATTTTTCAAAAGTCAGCAGGAAAGGTCTATGTACAAAGTCAAAGATGAAAGTGTGTTCACTGCTTTTACAGTTAAGCAACATTATATTCTTGATGAACCATTGCTAGACATCGGTGTCAAGGTTATGCAGTCTACTGTTTTAGACAATGATATTATGGAAATGATAGCCTTTCCTTGAGTTCTGTATTTAAAAGTCTGAATTTGAAAAATGAAAACGTTTTTCCAGATATGAAATTGGGAAATGACTGCCTTTCCCATGAAATGCTTACAGTTTTTGATCCTCTTGTATATACGAACAATGTTGAAGATATATTGACTTCGCCAAATTTTGATTTGACCCCTTGTTTACAGCCTGAAGATCATGTAAGATGGGTGAAAGGAAATTTTAACAAAGTCAATATGGATGTTGTAAATATGTTTTCAAATTTATTGTATTTGAATACTACTATTATCTTTTTACGCTCACTTTTGTCATGTTTATTTTGATTTTGATTCTAGATTGAAATTGTAATGTTATTTGAAAATGCTTATTTTTTTGCTGTACTTATGTCACACAGTCATTATGTCATATATATGCATTAGATAAAAATAAGTGGCCGTAGCCTGTCGGACATTGTGTATTTGAGATAGATGAAGTTCTGACATTGTGATTTCTATGACCTGGTTTGCAGCAGACTTCAAAATGGGTGTTTACTGTACAAATTAATATGTTCCAGAAAATACTCCGCTTAAATCTGAAGAGCCGAGGGTCTCTGCTGGGCATCATTGTAGAAAGTAAACAGTCGCTTGGATTAGTCATGGATAACGGATAAAAAGACCATTGGAATAAAATGGGATTTTATTTTTTGTCGGCCGGGATGTAATATTGTATGTTTTTATGGTCATTTTATCAGTATATATGTTTTCTGTATAATTTGTATGTAACCCGGAATTGTACCCGTCTTCGGACGGAAGTTTATGAATAGTTGTACATAAAGATATGATGGACGTTGAAACGTGTTCTCTTTATTTAAAAGCTAGTCTTCCCCCAGAAGCAAGCCCTACCCTGTGACAGTCGGCGTACGTATGGCGTTAATGTCCAGATAATTTCTGAAACCACTGGGAGTAGAAGATGAAACTTGGGTCATTGATTGTATTGTGGGTAGGGATTGTGCCGAAGGTTTCGGAATTTTAATAGCGAGCACAGCTCGTAGCGGGCACGAAGTGCTCGCGAGAGCGGAGAGCTCTACAGCAAATTTGCCTAATGCTGATATTGAATTTTTTAGCGAGCACAGCTCGTTGCTCGCGAGCTCGAGAGTGGAGAGCTCTACAGCAAGTTCCCGCGAAATATTTGCCTAATGCTGATATTGATTTTTTTTCGTCCGGATATGCTTCTCACAATTTCACGTGCACACGGGTTCGATGTGAATTTGAAAATAATTACCAATTTTGCTAATCGCCTTCCAAAATTTTTCTTTGTAAATAAATTAAAGAACAAGGAGTAATTAATGTTCTGATGACGATTACTGGCTACTTCATTTTTTAGGAAAACAAATTTTATTCTTTTTTTTTACATTTTCTTTTTTTACGCTCATTCGCCCCAAATACCTCGTCCCAACTTGAACGTTCTAGAAAATGAACTGATTAAAATAAAAATTAATACGATCTAAGCAGTGCATCAAAAGTGTCCACGTCTTTTCGGGAATGGGGTCCTCTAGATCTTATATTCTGAATTCTTAACGATTTTATTCCTCAATTGAGGCGTGGAACGCCGTCATATGAGGGTCGAAAAGAGGATCCATCTTTGATGTTTCATGGTAATAGGGGGAGCTTTCTTCAACGCAAAAGGTATGTAAAAATACAATAAGCTGTTCATTGAAATCTTATATTTTTGCTGTGCTTGCATTTAGGCAATGCCTATCTCATATTATTGCCTCCCCCGGCCTAGGGGCTGGGCTGTATATGTAGCCTAAGGGCACCAGAGGCGGATCTTGAAAGTCTGAAAAGAGGGGGACCACTGACTGGCCTAAGAGGGGCCCCACTTTGGTCACGCTTCAATGATTTCCTATATATTCAACCAAATTTTTCCACCAAAAGGGGGGGGGCGGCCCCCCAGCCCCCCCCCCGGATCCGCCTATGGGCACATTTTCCCTTCGTTACTCAACTCCTCTCCGATTACTTGGAATAGAGAACTGAAACTTGGCTCAGTAGTTACACTATGGGTGTAGATTCTATGGGTGTAGATTCTGCTGAAGGTTTCTGTATTTTGATAATGCCCCTTGGGGCTGGGCTGCACAGGTAGCTGAGGGTAAATTATTCCTTCGTCACGCAACTCCTCCCAGGATATTTGGAATACAGAATAGAAACTTGACTGAGTTATTGCACTAAGGGTGTAGATTCTGCCAAATGTTTCTTAGTTTTTATAATGCCCCTAGGGCCTGGGCTGCATAGGTAGCCTAAGGGCTAATTATTCCTTTGTAACAAAACCTGTAGAACTGAAACTTGGCTCAGTAGTTGCAGTGTGTATGTAGATGCCTCAAGCGGCTGGGATACATATGTAGCCATAGGGCATATTGTTAATATATTCATTCCAATTTATTTTGAAAATGGAACTGAAACTTTAATTTTTGTGTCAGCCAAATTAACCTAAGAATTAGTTTAAAAATGTACCTACCCTAAAACCATATAAAAAAAATCAATTTGCAGGTTATTATTACTTGCCACAAAACCAGTAATAAGTCTAAAACAATGAATAACAATTGTAGTTCCTGTTCATTTCTTTCAGTTCTTTGCCCCATATACTATCCACACAAGAATAGCGTGTGGATATGTAACGTCGCTGCTTCGACTAGTTTAACTCGAGTTCACGTTATGCGATTTGGTTGTAATATGTTTTTTTTTCTAAGTTGTGTGGTTTGTATTTACGATGATTTTATTTTAAATTTAAGTGATCTCGAACTAGCGATATATGATTGCCGCATAGTTGCCGCACAGGTAGCCGGAGGACAAATTGATCCTTCGTCACGCAACTTCTTCCAGGTTTTTGGAATACAGAACTGAAACTTGGCTTCTTCAATTAGATATACTGCTAGTTAAACAACATGTCCTTTAATGTGATACTACTATCTATGATTTAGGATAAACATGTGCGGCTGCCATTGACCTGTTCTGGACCAACCCTTGTTAGAATCCAGACATTTGCAGGAAACGTACCGTATTATACAAGGGGACGTTGTATAACATACCCTGATCTGGGCACGCCAAAATTGTTTTAATTCATATATTTTTACTATATACTTGTATGTAGCCACTATGAAGCCAATCGTGAAAGAACCTTTTGATCTGAAATAGATCAGCAACTGCTACTTCTAAAATACAGGTTATTCGCTATGGAAGAAGGAGATTTTGCGCTATAAGACCGGGTTTTGGAAAGTCTTTCCGTCTTGTATTAACGAGATTGATCATCCCAGTTCAGCAGTTATTTTGTTACCTTATTTATTCATTTATTTTAACATATTAATTATCCTGTAGGTGTCAACTGAGCTGAATTTATAAAACTGTTCTACACCTATAATCTTGGGGAAAACGATTCTTTTTGAGGAATATGAATTATCTATGTTCTGGTATCTTTAATGCTAAATAAGAACTATACATCTGACGCCGCTGATGTTGTGAAAATATGTTTTTTTTATGAAAAATGTCCTCCATAGATTTTGTACAATGACTGCGATAGATTACGGTCAGATTTTAAAACACGGCTTGGGTGAATAAAGTTCAAATTAAATAAAATCTTTTATGTATTAACCCGTTTATGTATGTTTAGAATTTGCAGAAATGATTTTTGAGAGGATACATAAACACAATGTTCACGAGTTGAATACGATTTATGTTCACGAACCGATTATTTACATCAATTTGGAGTGAACTTTTTAAAAATCAAGTGTGCAGATTGAAATTTCTATTCGACATCACTAACAATTACAGGTAATTGAGTTATATTATATTCTATGTTATGTCTACTTAAAATTTGAAGCGAACGGCAATCGTACATCCTCTTCGTTTTTGTGTCATTTGAAAAAGTTTGTGCAAAAACAAATTAAACTGTACAATCTAGAATGGTTCATTTCACCATTTCTTTATAAGCCCTAAAACTGTACACTTCCGTTCCTACACTGTGCTTTATATTAAAACTTATATCAAATTCACCTTATATTGTTCTATTATTCGTATGAATATTGAACTTGAACTTTTTTATATTTCATTATTCCTTTCAATATTGAACTCTATCAAATTATTTCATTTTTCGTTTTGAATATGAATAATGAACTTTAACTTATTTCATTTTTCATTATTCATACACGAGTTTAATGAATAATGAACTTTAACTTATTTCATTATTCATTATTCAAATTAAAAAAATGAATAATGAAAAATGAACCAAGTCATTATTCATTATTGAAAAATGAATAATGAAAAATGAATAATGAACTAACTTCAGCCCGGTGTAATAGCCTTAAATTTAAGCATTTAAGTCAGGTGAGCGATTCAGGCTCCTGGGTGCCTCTTTTTTTATTCATTTCCACCCATAATTCCACTTAACATTCATTAAAACTATTTGTAAAGTACTAAACTCTTTGTTGGTTGTGTCTTGTGTGCACTTATTCCACATCTCTTCATCGTCTATCATGCAGAAATTTATGAATGGCCCGGTGTCGTTTATTGTTGCAAATTTCAGGACCGCTTATTTTACTCTAAAATAAAATATATGTGGAGTAAACCCCTCACCCCCGTTACAGTCCGTACACTATAAGAATGAGCCGGGCTTATTTTCACCGAGAAGGCGGAATGACCTCTCTGAAGACGAGATATTTTCTTTACTTACAATGGTTTTAGTCCTTCCATTTTTTTTCTTTCATTCAAAAGCTGCTAATGAGAGGCTACTTTATTGGAATCACTGAATAAACCATTTAATCAATGCACTTCGTATGTAGAAAATAAAACTGATTCCAGAGCAGCTTGATTATTGCAACAAAAATATCACCGATGAACTAAGAGTTGTATAGGTTTCAATAGCACCTGAGATGAGTGCGGTTTGGTTGTAATATTCGTCTTTTGAATGTTATGTGGTTTGGGGTTTTTTATTGTGATGATTTCATGTCTCTTGTATTTGCGACATTTGAATGCCTCATTGGTACATCGTTGATACTTTCAAGGTTTGATCTCGTTCTATGATGGAGATCACACAACTGTCTACTCACAAGAAGTCCGTAAAATTAATCGCCATTGAAAAACGTTCAAAGAAAACATGGAGTCTAAGAAACCACACAAACAAAGGATTCATTGCAATATATTATACTAGTACTTATTATAATTTCTACTAAAAAATGTGTACTGCTGATTTCTCATGTTTGAGCTTAATAGCACAAGATCAAATAAAGGTAAAAACAAAATTACCGAACTTGGAGAATCGATCAATCAAGACAAAGCAAAGAAGACATACAGGAAAAATTGAAGACTGCATTTGAAAGCTTGGCAATGAGTTCTGTTGTGTTCTTTTCTTATGAGTAAATAATTGGTTCTTGTTCATCATTTAATACCTACTAAGGTTACTTAGAATATGACATTGTGGCCAAATAAAAGGGCTGTTACAAAGAATGCTACAAATGTATCGACGGTCATTTCAATACCAAATAGAAAGACATATCGGATAATGCAGTGTAATGAGCTAATTACTATATTAATTTGTTGCCATTATTTTTTTCTCGTGATATTAACAATGTTTAAAAAGATACTGTGTTAACAAAATACCAAATAATGTACCAATTTTTTTTTTCACAAATGAAATAAGAACATTCGCCTTTTCTTATAAAAACGAATATGCATAGGCACTGGAATAAAAAGATATTCTATTTCAATTTAATTTTAATAACAAAACATTAACAAATTAAAAAGTAAGCACCAACCTATCCCAGTATAACATGACTTATAATTCAATTATTGTCCTTTCTGCATCACAACATCACTGTCATAACTCATATCATAATATGCGATACATTTGTATTTGATATGAAATGAATTAAATCCGTTGACGAGAAATTAAAGTCTTTTTGAATCGGACATTCACTGTGAAGTTTTAATACTCTGTTAGTTAACAGTTCGGTCACTATCGACGAAGATTCGGTCCTTTTAGTAACACACAGCTCTTTCCATCATACACGGACATTTGTCTTTTTTACTTGTGCTGAGTATCTTCTGTGAAGACTTTCAATTGTTTTTTCTCGACACCTTTCTTCTAAAGTTGCGACCTTTTTTCGTCTGAATCTGTTTTCCTCATCAGAAGAATCTTCACTTCCGTCATATGAGTTTTCACTAGCAATGTCATCTGATAGATTACCGTCTGGTTTCCGAGAATATCCCAGCTGATTTTTAATCCTCATCTTTTCTCTTTTTAGAAAGTCTGGCGTCTTGAGGTCTTTTCCCGACGACGACGACGTGTTCCTTTTCATATCAGCAAGTTCCTGTTTTAAATTCTCCTTCTCTCTTCGAAGTTGTAATTCTTTCTTCTGTTTCATTTTTTCTATGTCTGATAAATGGCTCTTCATTCTGATACTAGCGCCTTTGTTGCATTTCTCGGCAAACTCAATATCTCCAGATTTGCCCTGTGGTGGTACACTCAAAACAATAATAGTATTTGCCATTTTCGTTTCTGATGTTTCTAGGTTAATCTTATCAGTTATAATGACTATGGAAAACTTCTCTTTTCATATTTATACTTGTGTCACAGACCTTTGGGTTTGGTAAAACCTCCTGCAACGTTCGAGGGGGTTCGGCGATATCACCGAATCGTTACTTCATATTTCAAACGAACATATATCTCCCAGCGAGGAACAATGAAATATGAGACTCAAAGCGGTTGACAGTTCATTGAAAATGAAAGGTACGGACGGGTGAACCCATTAGGGTCAGACAAGGTGTACGTATTTAATTTCTATACCAAAGAATAATCCCTCTTAAGATTAGATTTAATTGTTAATTTAACAGTTTCAATTTATTTACAATTAAAATAACCAAATTAAGTGTAAAGCGATTATATTGATAATAGCCATTAGGCATATCATTGTAATTGTTCCAAAGAAAGGAGCACCCTTGCCGAAGTTCGTGGCCCCCTGGTACTCCAGTGTATCGGAGCATCGTTTGATGACATACCTGTTGTATTTGAACTGCATCCAATAAATTTTATTGAACAGTTAATTCAATATTTACTTTTCATTTCTACGTAGTTGTAAGAAGACAAATTGGTTTGATCATGTCTGTAAAACATACATTCTAAATCATGTCTATTGTTTAATTGTACATTCTATCATGTCACTTGGCTGCTTAAACCAAATATTACCAGCGATTCAACAACTTCAAATCGTTTCAAACATTATAAATTAAGATTTAAATATTTTTATTGGTTTTACTGAAAGCCTCCTTGTTTCAAGATAGATCTATTTTCAGTCCAACTCTATCATATCTTTTCTATTGTGCACCCACTCCCCTTGTTAATAGTCGTTTTTAAGCCATCGATTCAGTCATGAATATAATCCTAGTCACACATTTTTTTGTAAAAATATTCTAACGAAAATTGTAGAACTTTTATTTGACTGATATTCAGTTAAGTGTTCACATTTGAAATACTTTCCTAAGCATTATATGAGAAACGATGACAGAGGCGATTGTCTAGCACTCATAGAAAAAATATCTATTATTCCTCGCTTTAGTGGTGCATATATTGTGTTGAGTTCTACCAGTGCTTCCGTCCGTCACGATTTGCATCTCCTTTATTGAATTTTGATCTGATTAATTAGTAAGGTGAGCGGGGGATATTACTTTTTTTTTTCATTTTGTTATATGAATTTTAGTAGTTGATAGATTTTGATCTTTCGATAAGCAACTTATTAACGAACACAAACGGTTTAATAAGTGCTTGAAGCATTGAACTTTTCGTATAGATGCTTTTGTGAATTTTTAATTACAATTGAAATACAATAAATCACAAATCTTTAATATGTAACAAAATACGTGTCAGTTTTCATTTTAAGCTTAAATGATATTTTAAAAGTGCGTTTGTCGTGACAAAAAATAGAAAATTTTAAATAACTATGACAGAAACTTAAATATCATGGATAATTTATGAAAACGTTGTTCTATGCCAAATACATTTGAAACCAGTAATTTTATGGCTAACATCAAGCATTAGTCGAACGTATCAATTTGCAAAAGGCGACGGCAAGTTGAAATTTGTCGTTTTATCCGTCCGTCCGTCCGTTTACACTAGTATTAATGTTCAATCACGAGAAAAGCGCTCAATGAAGGTTCAGTTTTGCACTCTAAACTCCCATTAAAACAGCTGTATATGTACTTGTTGATGCAATGGCTGCACTTTATGTATTTTTATGTGTTTAACCCCTTAATGCCTCAAACACAACAAAGTCATTATGCTATCGCATTTAAAGTATAGGAGGATTTTACATATTTCATGCAAATCGTGATTATGTGTCCTGCATGTTTACTCCGTATCCAGGCAAATGTGGGTTCTCCACTTCAAAATATACCCGTGTATATAATTTATATGGAAATCGTGCATTTATAAAGTAATGATAGGCTTAACCTTACATCTTGTATGTAATTATATTATATGATGGTGCATAGTGACATCAACTAAACTGGAATTTCTATTAAAGTAAATCCGCAAGCAGGGTTTTTTAAATCTTTTAATTATAATGAAAGAGCGATGCTGGTAGACATACAAAAGACGACCTTTTTACGCACCTAGTATAGCGTAAGCTGAATATTCTTAAAGACTTTTATATAATGATTAACAAAATCTTCTTTTTCTTTGTATCAAACACGATTTGGATTCCCCGTTTTACATTGAAAATGTTACACTTCATATCCAAAACGCTGTGCAATGACTATGGATGGAAAAGCACATATCATAAAAAGTAACCCACAAGTGGTAAAATCAACCAATACAAAGTACGCTGAGAAATGCAACGCTGGTGAAAAACATCGGATGGAGTTCTGTCTCAGGATCATTGCTAAAAACCAACACAAAGCAGAACAAAAGCTGGATCGTGAAAAACGCATAGTCCAAATGGAACTTCAACAGATACAAAAGACGCAACAGGATGCAAAGGTACTGGAACCTTTTAGACGCTTAAGACGGGAACATGTAAGGGAATGGTTGGAATACATGGTTGATCTCCAGATAAAAGCGATAGTAGAAATGGGAAGAAGAGATAAGGAGGAAAGGGACGAGGCGTATTCCGAGGTCAAGCCTTTCAAAGGATTTCAAAGGAAAATTTCGCCATTCAAAGAAAGACATCGTGAAAAAATTATTCAAAACATGAAAAAGAGATTTTGTTTTGAAGGTAAAACAAAACCTTTATTTCGGAGGGAGTTTACTGTTCTGTAAAAACGGAGATTTAGTTTTACATTTTGTTGTATAGAGTATACGTGATGTCATTCTTAAAGTTTTCATTTGTTATGCATGTAAAATTCACTTTTGCTATTAAATCTTTCATTTACCTATAATATCAAATGTATCCGTGTTGCTGATTATGCAGAAACATGTTCCTTCAGACTTTATTCACCTTTATCTGTTCCTTCAGACTTTATTCACCTTTATCTAACATTAGATTATTAATTGCTTTGTGCTATAAGTGGATATTTATAAACAATGTCTTTATTTATAGAGAAAATATTTTTAACACGATTATGAACTTGAATGAAAATTCACAGAGCGAGACTACCATTTTCGTATTGTTTTAGTTAGACAATAAGAATGTGATACGACCCGGGGGAGAGTGTAGTACTCCGTTGGTCAGGGTGACATTTATGTTACTTTATAGTGCGACTTCGTGAAAAAAGAATTTTGTTTGTGGGAATTTAAGTTGTACTTATTTACAATGTGATAATACTAGGCCTGGAGTTTTCTAGACGACACAAAAGTGTTTTAATTTTACAAAAAGAAACAGACCAAAACAAATATATGAAAACGTATGGTTGAGTTTAAACGAACATTTACTTGGAATTGTAAAAATGGGAATTTAACAACTGTTCTAGACTTTTTTTCTCAGTCTATGTATATCTATACTTTGAGAAGTTTATGTGATTTATTTTATTTTAAAATGAATACATCAAAACTAGATTTAAAGAAGAAGAAGTCTTTGTCGGCAACAACTATGAGGTTGTTAAAAAATCCAGCAGCGGATAGACAAAACAAAGTGGCTGAAAACAAACTGACATACAATATGCACGAACTTAACTTGGAATATGCTAAATTTAGTGCTAATCACTGTAGAACTAAAATGATGCTACAGAAAGAGTTAAGAGACTTGCGAGAACAAATGGAACAACAATCACATGACACTTACGAGTGCGTGCGAACCACACCGATCTCCTGGTCACCTAGACCTAGTTCCCGCATGACTCACGAGCGCACTACACTCCCCGAAGGTCCAATCGAAGAGGCAGACGAAGAAAAGGAAGAAAAACGTTCAGGTCGGAAATTCATTCCTGGGTCTACTCACGACGAGAGAATGAGTGAACAGCGAATGAACAATGTGCATAAACGATTTTCTATCCAAGCTAATTCAAGGTCAAGCATTCAGGACATTCAAAGAAAACAGCAGATGTCTGCCAAGGGAAAACGAGCTTCGGTGTCATGATATCCGAACGTGTGTAATGTTTTCTTTGTAAATGCTCTATTTATAATTGTTATGAAAGTTTAGGTGAATTTTAGAAATTCTCATTTTATTTTATTTATTTTTGGCCCTCAGTTTTCTATGACCTGGCTTCAGAATGTTCCGAACTTACACTAACATTTGCTTGTGTATTATTGGGATCTGTCTTTGACAATCTAGGTCGTATATATAGAATCGAAATTCGAGATCCGACATTGCAGTATTGAAAATCGATATTCAGGATTCGAGATTCGAATTTGGAAATTCAATATGCTTATTGTAAATCAGATTGCTGGTTTTATAATCATGTACCAATCAAATTAGTTCTTTTAAAAACGTAAACACGTGCATTTTCGAAATTTTTAAATTCGAGATTTATTCGAGATTCGAAGTTCGAATATCAATATATAAATAACAAACCAAATCGAAAATAGGAGATGTGGAATAAGTGTACGCGACACAGCTCACATAAGGCCACTATAGAATTCCAGAAAAAAAACAACGCAAATTTCAATTGTGTATTCAACTCTATATAAGATTTTTTTTGCTATTGATAAATAAAAATTACCAAAGTTGGAGAATCAATCTCAAATGTCCATAAGACAAGACAAAACAAGAAAGACATACCGGAAAAATTGAAGATCGCAATGGTCCTGACTTGGTACAGGCATTTCAAAAGAAATGATGGGTTAAACCAGGTTTTAAAGCGCGCCGAACCTCGCCCTTCCATTGCGATCTTTGGGTCCGGTAGTTACACAAAATACAAAAAAGTTTTTGAAGACATATAAGGGATGCTAAGGTGATCATCTCAGTACAACAACCAGTCAATCACTAATCAAAGCAAGAACTAACCATTTCGTCTAAAATGATTTGAATTTTTTTACCAGTGGCTGATAACGAAGAAAGAATTTTTTTAGAGATCGTATGTATTTTCTTATAACCTTGGTCTAATAGTCGATTACGGAGAAAGCGGTGTCGTATCAAAACATCTAAAAATATGTCAGAAAAATCAATGATTTTAATTAAAATCGTCTCTTTTATCGTTAGTTTTTGTACTGAGATGACCACCTGGGTTAAATTCGAGATGTAGATCCAAGAATGATGTAAAGCAAGTGGATTCGGTGGTTTCTTTAATCTCTAGCTCTGGAGGATATATTGAAAGAAACCATCTACCAAACGAAGAGTTGTTGACAGAGAGGACGTCATCAATATATCTGAAATTGAGATTAAAGGACCTTGCCTCTTTCACCTTCTTGCTCTTTACGAGTTCCTGAACAAATTCAGTCTCGTAAGAATATAAAAACAAGTCGGCAAGGAGAGGAGCACAGTTTGTACCCATTGGAATGCCGACAAATCTCTCCTCCAAATGTGACAAATATGTTGTCAATAAGGAAATCAAGCATACTGCAAACTTGGTCCAAAGTGTAACAAAACTTATCTTTATAAGATGGTTTGGAAAAAAATGTAAAATTATAACATAAAACAACAAAGTTCCTTGAATTCGAATAAGCCTTTTCAATAAGTTTTTCCATGCGACACTTAATTTTTTCGTGTGGCAATGTGGTGTACAAAGTTGAAAATCGAAAGTTTTCAAAGAATGAACTTCAGAGAATGACCGGGATCTAAAATTATCTTACAAATCTTTTGAGTTCTTTAAAATCCACATATGATTAATTCCATGCACTACGATTATAAAAAGTGTCACATAATGCTTGTTGTCTTTCTTTGACAGCAGACAAGATCTTAGTGAGTTGAACGGGCAGTTCTGTAGTTGAACACGATGAAGATCCAGCTATATTCATTTCTTTGTACGGATTTTTGTGAAGTTTAGGTATCTAGTACAAATATGGTAACTCTTCATGTTCCTTTTTCAATTGAATATTAATTTAGACATATACTACCGACATGAATTATTATTATTTTTGGCAAATAATGGATGTGTCTTGGTTAGTCTTGTATAAAAGATTCAGTTAATTGATATAAATGTGTATTTCCTATCCCCTGACTTTTGATGCCAATACGTTTAAATTAGATGCTGCAGTGGCAAATCCAGAAAGGGTTTCGTAGTTGGAATCCTCCCTATTATTGGGTTATAAAAAAGTCGTGCGGATTTTCGACAACTTGCACAAAATCACTATATCGTGCCGAAACATCCCTGTTTCATGCTTAAGAGCCAAGAATAGTCTTAGACTTAAGTAATTTTTCATGTTTTTTGGCGCCCAGGTCTGATGTTATTCGTTCGTTTAATTTTTGATTAGATAATTAGTTTTTATCTAAGTTTCAACCAGGTTAAATTTTATGTAAAATAGGTAAATAAATGGTAGGTGAAGCCACATTTAAAAGGTAAAACAAAATATGAAATATAAATAAATAAAACCTTTAAAACAAATAAAAACTAAATTGCCCAAATTTTCGGACATAAAGTCCTTCTTCAGGGGCTAAAAAGTAAAAAGATGTTATCACATCGACTGACGAGGACAGAATGACACAAAACGACCCGAAGAACATGACGTAATGTCTTAATCCTGAACTTGATGACTACATAATGAATATTAAGAAAAGGTCTGTCTTTTAACATTAATACCCAAGGGTTGAAAAGTGCCTAAAAACTGATTATTCTTTGCTCAAGAAACTGTCTTTGTTTTTCGCCGGTGCATGTTTCAAGGAGAACGGTCACCTGCATATCCTGGACGCTATGGTTTGGCAATGAAAAGTGCTGGCCGACTGGGCAGTCGTCGCATTTGAGAACACTTCTCCTGTGTTCAGCAAATCTGTCACCCAGTCGACGATAGGTTTCTCCTACGTAGATTTTTAGGCACTTAGCACAGCGGATTGCGTAAATGACATTTTCGGAGATGCAGGTAAAACCGTTCTTCAACTTGAAAGTATTGGAGGGTCCAATTATCTCCTCAGTCTCCCAGGTAAAGGCACATGTGACACAGACGGATCGACCACAACCCCTGGTGCCAGAAAAGTCAGAGCGAGGACGTCTCTTGGATTTGTCAAATGAACTAGAGACAAGATGTTGCCTCAAACTCTTACCTTTGCGGAAAGCAGTCAGGGGTGGTGAATCGAACACTGTCGACATGTGTTCGTCCTTCAAGACGATGGACTTGAAATTGCGCAGAAGAATGTCCCGTATAACGATGTTATGAGGGTGGTATGTAAGTACCAAGGGTATACGGTCATTCTTGCATCTCGACCTGGGTTCCAAAGCCTTGGATCGTGTCACCCGAGAAACTGAGTCGATAGCTTTATCCAAGATGTTGTTAGGATATCCCCTTTTGACAAAGAATGATTTCATAGTGCTACTTTGAACTCTGAAATCATCCTCATCACTGCAAATACGTTTAAGTCTCAGAAATTGAGACTTAGGAATGGCATCTTTGCAGCTCTGGGGATGACAGGATTGATAGTTCAGGTAGCAGTGTGCATCAGTTGGTTTATAGAACACAGACGTTACTATTTTGCCATTTTGGATGCTACATTCCAAGTCAAGAAAGGAGAGTTTCTCTTGCGAGATGGTAAAGGTATACTGAATGGCAGGATGATAGGAAGAGACAAAGCTGATAAACGAGTTCAAATCATCTTCACTATCAGAGGATACACCAAAAACATCATCTATGTACCGTTTGTATAGGTCAGGGACAGGACCAACGTATTCGGAAAACATTTTCTCTTCCAAATACCCAACAAACAGACAAGCGAAACTAGGACCCATCTTAGTGCCCATGGCAACACCACCAGACTGAGAATATTTTTTTATTTTTTTTAAATTTTATGGCCGTCCAGGAACTGTCCAGGAACGTATGAATCATATCAATCAATGGGAAGTATAATCATGACTATAGGCTAGAAGCCATCTGCAGCTACTGTTTACTATCAAGCAGCCTTGGCTTCAGGTCGACCGTATATATAGACCCAGGTCATGGCAAATTAATAAGCTTAACTGGTCAATTCCAAGAAACGTTGAACATATTTAGAGATTAAAAAATAAGTTCGAACGTTAAAATTATACGTAAAAATTTCGTCTGTTTATGTTCACTCCTAGTAAGGTGGATTCACGACGATCAGGAAAGTCCAGTGAAGGATTCACGTAAAGTTGTATTTGGTAAGACGATTCAGTTTTGTCGGGTTAAATAAAAAAGTAAACAACTTTGTTTTGTTGCAAAATTAATGTCTTTCGAAAGGTAGATGATCAATTTAACCCCGTCTCTTTATTTGTACCACAAAAAACTAAAAAGTCGTAAAAGCATAAAATGACGAAATCGCGGGAACATGTCATTCCAACATTCGTACAACCAGACAAAATGGCGTCACATGTCAACCAATAACAAGATAGGCGGTTTTTGCTATGACCTGGGGTTAAATATGAAAATATGAAGATTTTTTACCCAGTATCCCAGGGCTCATGACACCCCACCACCAGTAACAATTGAACCGGAGACAGGAACCCTCTTTCACCAAGGGGAGGTTCTCGTCGGATTTCGGGATACGTCCGAACCATATCAATATTTATCACCTATCATCTTAGATACCACAATATTACATTAGGCACACTTAATGCCTTATCCATATGAGTAGCTGCTAAGTTGAACAAAACTCCCGAACGTAATGACACCTGGCTACACGGCGCAAAAATAACTATTGATAGATTACTTTCAAGAAAAAAAAT
Source organism: Arcuatula senhousia (assembly GCA_963971305.1). NCBI lineage: Eukaryota > Metazoa > Mollusca > Bivalvia > Mytilida > Mytilidae > Arcuatula > Arcuatula senhousia. Next base: position 63,578,193 of record OZ020309.1, read on the forward strand.
GACGCTATCAACGTCAGCAATATAATAATTTATAATAAATGATAAAAATCCATAAAAAAATAGCGCTTCATTGCAGGGTCTTCAAAAAGTAGCACTAAACTTTTTTCTGTTCTGTTGACTTACATACTAACGGCAATAAGATCTGGCCTCCTGAAATATTACGATTGTTGTTATTTTAGAAATGGTGTCGATCAAATATGGATCCTGAAGTTTCAAGAGAACTATTGGAGCTAGATACTTAGCTCGAAATCAGTTTCATCTTGCAACAGCATCAAAACTTTCGATATCTTCACTCTTGACACTTCTTTTCCGCATGAACAACTCAAATCACGATTGGCACAGCTGATTAAACGCAACTCTAAAAAGGAATGGAAAACGCAAATACAAATATCTTGTAGTCGATACCAGTAATACTTATTTTATCTTCAATGAGTCTAAGAAAAAGAACAAACATACAGAAGACCAAATAGTCGACATTATAAGGTTGGATCCAAAAAACTAGTTAAACCCCGCCACATTTTATATGTGCCTGTCCTAAGCCAGGAAACTTTGCCAAAGCCTTTGTTTGTCCTTGTCATTCTATGTTTACTGTTTTATGTCAAGAATTGAGTCTTTCGTTGATGATTTAGGGATTGGTTTTGATACTTTTGTATTGTATTATAAGTCTTGGGCCAATGCAAGACGGTAAGCAGTGACCTATGGTCATGTTGAAGACTGCTTGCTGTTTTCCGTTGTGATTTTTTGAATTGCTGTTTGTTTATGTTTGTTGTGTCGCGTACACTTATTCCACATCTCAATATCGTATATGTTCAATTTTCTTATCGAAAACGTTTGGTGGACGTGTTTTTCAGCAAACAATAAAATTTAAACTGGTTGAAACTTATATAAAAACTAATTAGTTAACTAATAATGAAATCAACGAATAAAATCAGGCCTGTGCACCCCTGCTTGCTGATTTGTTTCTAAATTCATATGAGGCAGACCTCTTTCAGTCACTTCTTGACAAAAAGATTGAAGACTAGCTCTCTCTTTTAACCTTACGTGCCGTTATATGATGATGTCCTTTCGCTAAACAATTCTCAATTTGGTGACTTTCTCCATTTCACATATCCTTAAGAACTTGAGATAAAGGACACAACGGATTCAAGCAAGTGTGCCTCATATTTAGATCTACATCTCGAAATTGACCCTCAAGGCAGACTTTCAATAATGAAAGCTTTGACAAACGTGATGACTTCAACTTTCAAATCGTCAACTTTCCCTTTTTGTGTAGCGACATTCCGTCTGCTCCTGCTTATGGAGTCTTCGTTTCACAGTTGATCCGTTTCCCCAGAGCTTATGGGAATTACATCGATTTCCTTGGCAGAGCGTCACGTTTGACACAGAAACTGCTGACACAGGGTTATTTTGCTTCACGGTTGCTGTCTTCACTCAAGAAATTTTACGGTGCACACCGTTCACTCGTAGACAAATATCTATTCTATCTCTCAAATGAGTGCAGATGTTGGTTTGTATTAGAAATTCGTTCTGTTTTCCTTTACCGGATTTGACACACAGAATTGGAAATTAGCAACACGACGGGTGTGCTATAGCAGGCAGGAACTGCTTTCTTTTCCATGTACCAAGTCAGGACCATTGCGATCTATAACTATTCCAGTGTGTCTTCCATGTTTTGTCTTTTCTCTTGGACATTGATACTGATTCTCCAGGTTCGGTAATTTTGTTGTTACCTTTGTTTCCAGAGCTTCCGAGTTCACTATTTTTACGACTTGAGTTCGCGTTGTTGATTTCCTTTTGGTTGATTTTGTGTTATGTGTTTCTTCGTGCTGTTAATTTCTTTTTTGTGTTTACCGGTTTCGTTTGACTCTCGAATGACCCATTAGTGCCTCGTTACTTCTTGTAAAGCCCCAGTCACACTGTCACGTTTCGACATCCCGTTTTACTACGTTTCTAAAACGTAGTGAAACGGCTATAAACGTAACGAAACGTACCGACACGTAGTTGAAACCAGGTACATACGTAGAGATACCTGGACGCAAACCTGGGGTGTCCCGTTTGTATCGTTTGCACGACACAAACGTGGCGAAACGCGACTAAAAAAATAAACGTAGCAGATACGTAGCAGAACGTGGTGAAACTTCGTTAAAACGTATTAAAACCTAGTTAAAGCGTATCGAAAACCTAGCAAAACGTAGCGGAATGACCACCACCAGGTTTTACTACGTTTTCCTAGGTATTTACTACGTTTCCCGAGGTTTCATTAGGTTTTTGTACGTTTTTTACGTTTAATGTTACGTTTCGCTAGGTTTTTTTTCACGTTTTATCACGTTTTAGTATGTATAATCACGTTTTAATACGCTTACTCATTCATTTCGCCTATTTTTTTACCCTTCTTTTGTAAAAAATCTTCATTTAGATCACACTAAAAGAAATAAAGTACTATGAAATTGGTAAATTACGGGATGTTGCTGATTGAGCATACGCGTATTCTGCAAGATAAGGCTGTTGTTGTTTCAATACAACCAAAACCGTTACCAGAGGATAAGAAAAACGCATTTATTTTGGGTGAGACATTGGAAAAGTAGGATATCCTAGTTCGGCATGGCATGACTGTACGAACAATTTTAGAGGAACTGGGACGTGAGGATATATTGTTTCCTTTAGAAACTGTTTGCGAGTTGACCCAGTTATGTTCCAGAAGAATGTAGTTAGAATGACGCCAAGGTTAAGAAGAAAGACACATGGCTCAGAGAGGCACTACCAGTTGGCCTATCTCTGGCACTTGTACTCATCGCAGTGATTTGTCAAGTTTTCTGTAACCAATTATTTTGGAATTAAATGACTTGGATAAAATTACAAGGTGATTCTTTTCTCTTATCTAAAGGGAACGAGGAAAAGACCGAAATAGTACTTTGCGTGAAAGTCTTAAAGCTGTGTAATATAAACAATTTGTAACAAGTATTTTGTAAGGTAATGCACACTAGTGATATCCCGCTTCTGTTCAAAACTTTAGTATTTCGGCTAAAAGAAAGTAGATGACCTAGAAGTATAAAATATACACCCTATTATACCATATGATAAGATTGAAGGCGAAATATAAAACCTCTACGACCTATAGTTAGACAACTGTGATAGGAATTTTTCAACATGTGTAAAACCAGTTTAGCTAGATAGGAACCTAAAATTATCATGCACCATTTGGTACTACAGTAAATGCAAAATTTCATGTCTATTTTATTTTAAAAGCAGTTGGAAAACTGAGAAAAAAATGTATTTCACACAGACGAACGGACAAACAATGGTTATATACTATACCGTCTTTGGAGCGAAGATATAATATAAACGTACTAAAATATGATTGAAATCACACCTTACTTTTCTCCACAAAGCATTCACTACCTCGTCCTGGTGAATATATATTTCTTTTATTTTGAGAAAATTATGCGGTTTTCGCGGATAATTCTGCACAGCGTAGTGGCACGTGGTAAAACGTAGTACATACCTAGCAAAACCGCATCAATACGTAATAAAACGTAACATTTACTTTGTAAAACGTGACAAAGCCTAGTAATACCTCACGAAACGTACCACACACGTAGCTTACCGTAGTAAAACCTAATGAAACGGCTGATGTTAAACCTTGCCATACCTAGTAAAACGTAGTAAAACGTGACAAAAAACTTTGACAATAAATTACATTAAAACGTGACGTTTTAAAACGTAGTAAAACGGGGAAGCCGATACGTGACAGTGTGACTGGGGCTTAAGGAAGTTACATCTTCTATTCCTCATTTTTTAAGAACCAGTTGACACCAATTGTTTCCTATCGCTATACTAGGACCACTAGCGGTAAAATTTTCAGTCACAAAAGGGCATTGCAGGACCTAACCATTGAAGACTACTTAAGTACTATTCCACATAAGGATCAGGCAGGGGGTGGCACATCGATAATTTCCAATTTCAGATTTCGGGATATAGATGCATTCATTTTACCATAAAAACAAACCCAAAGCAGTTTTTACATCTTCATATGTATTTGGTGCCTAGATATTTTTTGACTGGTTACTACCTATTATAAAGAAAAAGGCAGCGATACCCCAATTAGGTCGTTTGTTTCCGTCGTTTCTATATTTACAAAAGCTCTTTGCAATGTACATACTTTCACTTTTCACTCGGGGGCTATATTCGGATTCTCAATCTTCGGATTTCCATCAAGACAATATGGCCGCGACCAGTAGATTATGTGTTCCGCTTCGGATTATATTTTAGTCAGTGTAGCATATCTTGCGTAGCTTTAGCGTAATGGATATTTGATTTTGGATTGCGAAAATTTACTTAATTGAATAAAGTTTAAGGGACAAAAATACTATTCGGACACCAAAAATAAGTTAAATCTTGCAAAAAAGTTGTACACAGCATCTTCGTTTTTCATGCTATTATGTGGCGGTGTTTTAAAGCAACAATGCGATTCAACTAGATCATGTAGCGTACATGGCGTAGTCACTTTATCAGGTTGTGCATGTTTAAGCGTACTTTCTTATAAATTTTTGGCTGCAAAATATTAATTCATTGAATAAAGTTTATTATCACAGACAGAAATAGTGCTTATGCAAAATAGGTCAATCAGACACACACAATTCAAGCATTTTATTGATTTTTAGAAAATGACAAAATAGCCACATTGGGTCATTCGTCTGTCTTGATCTAGGTCATTTTAATAAGGATAATTAATTTTATCTATTTCTCACAAAGCTATTGCGGGATCCGGAAAAATAAACTTATTTGTCGGTTTTGGTTGTTATGTTATCAATGCTTGATAATTTTGTCGATTCACCACACAGAGACCAATGTCGCCACAACTACAAACGTGTCAGAAAATAATTTTAATTAACACAGGGGCTTGGATTATAGAGTAGGGGGGGGGGACTTAAAAGTCAATATAAATGACCAGAATCCAAGCCCCTGTGTGCGGAACATGGATTGCAACGTTCGTGTATAAGTTTGCTTTAGTCTATATCATAAAGGAAGGGACAATCTTTGAATAGGTGACAATCAAAAATATTTGAGCAGTGGCGGATCCGGGGGGGGGGGGGGTCCGAGATTGGAATTTTCCTCCTTTCCGACAAACATTTCGCAAGTAACGTCTAGAACCACCCCCTTTTCGTCCTTCGTCGACAGCGGAATTTATGTGGACCAACCCCTTTCAAACATTTCTGGATCTGGCCCGGTTTGAGTTATAATATAATTTATTGCTATTACACGTAAAAAATTTAAAGGCATACACGTACATTGCATATGTTCATGAAGAGATCTACAATTGGGTTTAAACTTATTTCATATAATATTATATACTTCAAAATCATAGGCTGATCTGACAAATGATAACCATTAAAGTAGACGATAATTAGATGTGGAATAAGTGTACGCCACACAACCAACATAAAGAAACGTGAATTTTAAAAATCACAATGGAAAACAGCCAACAGTCTTCAGCATGACCATAAGTCGCTGTTTGCCGTCTTGCATTGGCCCAAGACTAAAAATACAAAAGAGGATGAGTCCAGTTTCCTTTTTGGTCACACTTAGAAAAAAGTCAAAATAACAATGTACAATTTTTTTTACATCTCCGCATGCTTGGAATGCAACTTAATGTTGAAAATAATAATATTATAAAACGAAAATTATAAAAATTTCTAGGCGCAAAATATATGTTTGATTTTCTTCTTCGGTATTCCCAGAATTCCGTTGGTAGCTTTTGTTCTCAGAATAATTTGAAGATTGAAACCTTTTTAAACTTTAACATTAAGCTGATTTAAAAGTATATATGAACAACAGACTGTGACATCTTTGATCCAATGGAGACTTTTGTACAGCTCGATGAGCTGAAGGTTTAAGCAAGCAACAGCTTTTCTCTATCTGCAATAGTTTCCTATTTTCTCCACTAACATAACCAAACTTTGATGCAGTTATTTTAAACTAAATAGGAAATAGTACAATGCTTATACTGGATCTAAAAACAAATAATGTTTAGGATAAACACTTACATGACTTAGATTCATCGACATGGCTTAATTTTAGATCGATTTTATAGTATGTGTACAGCAAAGGCTACATATAGAATTCAACAATAAACCTTAGCAGGACCTAGAAATGATAATTTTTTTTTATGTTACTAAAGCAGACCTTTGCTTTTTGTGTCCATAGCGGCTTGCTAGGCAATATGCATTAGAGTCCACACTTGTTATAAAGGAAAAAAATATGGCGGGAAATTTTCCCGTACTTTTCACTATACAATGTAACTAAACTTTGACTGGTAATATCTCCTAAACCCAAGATAGACTGAAAAATTTAGTGGTCAAAACAAAGTTTACTGGGGTTGCTTTACCTAATCATGTTGAATTTTTTTTGTGTATTTATTATCGATGTGCCACCCTATTAATGGTATCTGCCTGATTCTTAGAAAAAGTAGTACTTAAAGTCCCCTCTGACCTGCAATTGTTCCACTTTCCCCTTAGTCTATGGTCCATCTGGTCATGTTATGACGGGTAAAGTAAAGATAATTGAGAACGATTTATTACGAAATGTGGTTTCCCATAGACCTTAAAATAGAACTATGACTTTTAGATCATCATGGACGTTGTAGAGGACTATGTCATACCCTGGAGGTAAACCAAGAAACAGAGCTTAGGTCAATGTAAGACTGGGTAATATCTATCCGCTATTGTATGCAGCCAATTAGATAAATTTCTTAAATATTTCAGTGAAGGCGTCGGTGGTCTCTCTTCATTACATGACAAATAACACATGCCGACAGGGCTCCCAATAATATACATTTTAGTTTTTGTATGTAAAGTACATTATTACAAAAGTCTGATTCAATAATTAGGCATTGATAGAAACTCATAACCTAGTGCTACATTCATTCGGACTTCATTTGACATAATTGAGATCATAGCCAACCATAACTCTTTAATGTCCTCTTTAAATATTCATTTATGAATGGAAGGGGGAGGTTTGGCGCGCCTTAAAACCTGGTTTATCCCACCATTTCTTTTGAAATGCCTGTACCAAGTCAGGACCATTGCGATCTTAAATTTTTCCGGTATGTCTTGTCTTGTCTTATGAACATTTGAGATTGATTCTCCAAGTTCGATCATTTTGTAATTACCTTTATTAAAGAAAGAACACGATTAGGAAGCATATTTGCGCTGGATACCTAAACTTCTCAAAACTGTACAAAGAAAAATATGTATAGCTGGGTCTTCATCATGTTAAACTACAAAGCTGTCCATTCAGCTGATTAGGATCTTTTATGCTATTAAAGAAGGAAAACGGGCATACTGTGACACTATTTATAAATGCAGTGGCATCAATCATGTGTGGATTTTAAAGAACTCAAAAGATTTGTCAGATAATTTTAAATCTCCAGCTATTCTCTGAGGTTCATTGTTTAAAAATTTTCCATTTTTCAACTTTGTGCACCACATTGCCACATAAAGAACTCAAGTGTCGGCGAAAAAAAAAACCTACTAGAAAAGGCTTTTTTTAATTCAATGAACTTTTTTTGTTTGTGCATATAATTCTACATTATTTTCAAAAACATCTTATAAAGATAAGATTTGTTACACTTTGAAACAAGTTTAAAGGAAGCATGAAGTTTGTTACATTTGGAGGACAGATTTTTCAACAACAAGTTTCGCATACCAATAGGCACTAGGTTTAATGCAAATCGAAACAATTTCAAAACATTATTGCCGAGCCGTTATGCGACCGATTTTCACGAAATAAAATTCAGTAAAATGAAAACAAAATAGAGATTGTTTGTTTTATTTTGAGTAAAATTGTAACATCGCTGCTTTTTAAGATATTGCAAGTGGAACTCAAGTGTACATTTTACGATTCAATTTCCCGTTTAAATCAATGCAAAATGTTCCGTGAAAAACATTAGTCGTGTTCTACTCACAATGTCTTAAAAACCATTGAAGTCAGGATTTTGGTCTAAATTAATCAAACAATCTTCATTTTGTTTTCTTTTTACTGGATTTTATTTCGTGAAAATCGGTTGCAAAACAGCTCGGCAATAATGTTTTGAAATTGTTTCGATTTGCATTAATCCTACGGGGAATTTTCTATCTATGCGTAACTTTTTTTGCAGAGTATATGAATGAAGATAAAAGAGACAATTCCCTTTGATCTCACTTTCAGATTTATTTATTATGTCCTCTCTGTCAACAACGCTTCGTTCGGTAGATGGATCTTTTTAATATATCGTCCGGAGCTAGAAATTAAAGAAACAACCACATCAACTGACTTCACGTCATTCTTGGATTTACATCTCGAATATGACCATGATGGTCATCTGAGTACAAAGAATTACGATGAAAGAGAAAATTTTAATAACAATTATATTATTAATTTTTATAACCTCGAAAATAACATACCAACTTTGCTTGCATAGGTGTCTATATTTTACAACTAATTCGATATACCAGGGCTTAAACTCATTTTTCAGATTTTGTTGATCCGACACCGCTTTCCCCGTGACCGACTATTAGCCCAAGATTATAAGATAATTCGTCTCATACGATCCTTAAAAAATTCTTCTTTCGTTATCAGATACTGGTGGAAAATTTCAAACATATGTTTGACGAAATGGTTAGTTATTGTTTTAAATTGTGTTTGCCTGGTTGTTGTACTGAGATGATAACCACAACATCCCTATTATGTCCTAACAACCGTGTTAGGTTTTGTGTCACTACTGGACCCAAAGATCGCAATGGACGGGGGTTTGGCGCGCAAAAAAACCTGCTTTAACCCACCCTTTTTTGTTAAATGCCTGTACCAAGTCAGGACCATTACTGTCTTCATTGTTGTCGGAATGTTTTCCTTGTTTTGTATTTTCTCATGGAGATTTGAGGTTGATCCCCCAAATTCGGTAATTTTATCATGACCTTTAATTAACATGATTTTTGATTACAATAAGACTCTTGATTAGATCACCGATAGTTTATTGGACTATGGTAATTAAGATTCACTGGTTCCTTTGTTTATCTCTCCAAAACGATAAATTAATATCTGGTAAATCATCACAGTCAACCAATGGGCTACAAAAATATAACAGAAGTATTAAATCATCACATTCAACCAAAGGGCTACAATGAGTATAACAAAAATATTGTCTAATTCGTTAAACGAATCATGTAGTTTTCAAAAGAATTGTTATGGCAGAAGTGTAAACAATATAAGGAGACCAAGGCTTATTATGGCAAAAGTTAAAGCAAGAAGGTGCTCAGTGCCTGCTTTGGCTAAGATTTTAGCAATAAGGCGACCAAGGCTAATTATGGCAATATTAAGCGAGTAAAACTCAACCTTTTATGACAACGTTATGGCTAACAAATGGATGAGTATATAAATACAATTAGGTTTGAACACGTTTACTCCAACTGTATTTGATTTGGCATCTTTTTCTTATTCAAATTGATCTGGCCCTCCGAATTTCAAAAGCTGCGTGATTTAAGACTTTAATAATTTTTAGAGCACGTTTCGACTCTTCCTATAGTTTTCTTCACAACGAAAAAAAAATATGCATATCAGAATTTCTATAGGAACCCTTTCTTTTTTATCAAAGACATATTTTTAAACATACTTGTCGTCCGATGGAATAAAGAATATATTGTGCTGTATTTTCTCCAGACCAAAGTTTCTGCACCATATTTTTGACATTAGAGTGTTTGTCTTTATAGAATAAAGCTGGGCTGAAATATAGAATGGTTTTGAAATTGTGTTAAAAAAATGTGCATTCTGACACACAGCTTACATTCATATAATAATCAAATAAACTTAAATCAACTGGATTTTAACAAATAAACATTTAAGTTATACCCTGAATATACGATATTGAGATGTGGAATAAGTGTACGCGACACAACAAATATAAACAAACAGCAATTCAAAAAATCACAATGGAAAACAGTGAGCAGTCTTCAACATGACCATAGGTTACTGCTTACCGTCTTGCATTGGCCCAAGACTTATAATACAATACAAAAGTATCAAAACCAATCCCTAAATCATCAACGAAAGACTCAATTCTTGACATAAAACAGTTAACATAGAATGACAAGGACAAACAAAGGCTTTGGCAAAGTTTCCTGGCTTAGGACAGGCACATATAAAATGTGGCGGGGTTAAACTAGTTTTTTGGATCCAACCTTCCCCCTATTGATAAGCTTTCACAAAGCTACATATAAAACACACTGTAAAACTCAATCGACAAAAGTTCAATTCAACAAGAGAGAGCCTAAGACAAAATACTGTACGAAAACAACAAGACAAGGAGGAACTCTCCTGAGAACACTCGAAGTTACTGACAACTAGCTAAGAAACATTTATCGATTGATGTAAAAGAATCAAGTACATCAGTTCTAAATCCGACACCCCACGTCAAAACAATGAATGATTAAGAGTTGCATCACCACACAGAACCGACATACTTGATCGCTGTGGTGCTTATAAATAATACAGTGGATAAAGTGAAAATTTAACGTTTTAAAGTTACTATCAAGCTATCAAAATTTCTGCCAAAACATACCAAATGCAAAGATTTTACTAAAACATTGAATTCGTATCCTTTTTTCAAAAGATTTTTAAGCCAGTTATTAATATCAATTATTTTTCATATAGTAACTGCAGTGATTTTGCCTAAAAATTGAAATTCTGTTCGCACTCTTTTAACCAAGACAAATTTTATACATTTATTAATAAACAAAAAGAAGAACTGAAATGCCTTATTATAAGAATAATGCTTTAAACATCTGTTATGAATAACGGATTGATATCCGAAATATTTAAAAATACAAGAGGTATAAGACAAGGTTGTCCACTGTCTGCTTTGTTGTTTGTCATATCGGTTGAGATTATGGCTCAACGTCTACGAAATAACAAAAATATCAGAGGTATTAATGTTAAGCTAGACGGTAGAAATCATTCAATTAAGATTTCACAACTAGCCGATGACACTACATTATTTTGTGGTTCTAAAACTGATATAGATTTGGCAATGAATGAAATAGAAGTCTTTGGGTCGTTTTCGGGATTAAAATTAAATAGAAATAAAACAGAAGGATTATGGATTGGAAAACTTAAATCATGTCGTGACAAGGTAGCTAATATTAGTTGGACAGACTCGCCAGTAAAAGTCTTGGGGGTTTATTTTGGGCACGACAAAGAGCAGTGTGAAATGATGAATTGGGAACATAAGATAAATAAGATGAATAAACTCTTTGATACATGGAAAAAGAGAAATCTAACTTTATTGGGTAGAATTTTGATAATCAAATCATTAATTATTCCAATTTTCACCTATGTAGCGACTTCGAGTCTGGTACCCGAAAAATATCTGAAAGAAATTGAAAGTCGATGCTTCAGATTTGTGTGGGATAACAAACCAGATAAAGTCAAACGAAATCACATCATTGATTCTTATGAAAACGGGGGCCTCGAAATGATAGATATACGTAGTTATTTTACATCTTTAAAGGCATCATGGGTAAGAAGACTCATTGATGGATCGATCGCAAATTGGAAGCTTATTCCATTGAAGTACTTTAACGTTTTCGGAAATGATTGGTTTGTCTTTGACACCAGCAACGCGGATACGAAACGCAACAGATTCTTGAAAAATCTACCGGCATTTTATAAAGAAGTTTTTAAATCGTGGAAAAAAGCAGGAGGGGGCAAAGTTAAAATCCCGGAAACATATATAGATATTAGAAAGCAAATTATATGGAACAACGAATTTATTACCTTTAACAATGAAACACTTGTATTCCAAAATTGGATAAAAAGTGATCTCATTTATATCAACGATATCGTCGATGAAAATGGACTGATATCCGAGAGAAACATTTTTAATAAATTATTATATAGGTCCAACTGGATGATAGAACTAAATATAGTTAAAAACGCTATACCGAAGCATTGGTTGGATGCTCTAAGAGCCGAAACGTCAAAAAAGACAACAGTTAATATAGTGCGTAAACAATTTCATTGGAATAATATTGTAATTAAAGACTTATTATCGCTCTCAAATAAAACATTATATAAGTATCTTATAGATACTAAGACAGAGGTATCAATAGGGTTAAAAAAATGGGAAAGGGTCCTAAATTATCAATTTGATTTAGTGACGGGTAGAAAATCATTAAATATATTCATGTTTAAATATCTCAAGGAAAACAAATTAAAAGTTTTCAGGTGGAAACTTCTACAAAACATATTACCAAATAAACAATTACTGTGGAAATGGAAAATTACTCCTAACAGTTTATGTAATTTTTGTAATACTGAAGAAGATTACATGCATTTTTTTATATTATGTCCTTACTTGAAAGATTTTTGGATTAAAATACATGAAATCATGGCACTGTGTGGCATGTCATTTATAGTTAATCTCAAACATTTAGTCTTTGGCTATAAAATTTTTGATAAAGACTATTATGAAGTAAATTTCTTTTTGACAATACTTAGTTTTTCAATTTATAAGTCATATTATATATCAGAGCAAAAAACAAAGAAAGTAAAAGTTTTCAACATTTTTAGATCAGAATTTTGTTCAAGAATTGATGATAATAATAAAAAAGTTTTGTTAGAGAAGCTTAAAAAGACAGTATTGAATAAGTAATGCTTGTTTATTTAATGAGGTGAAATATTTGTATGAATGTAGTATATTGTGATAATTTTCAGCCATTTGTTATCCTGGACAAATGGTGGAATATTACAGGAAACATCAAGAGTTGCTTGGGCTCCTGATGTGAAATGTCACAAGCACTATTAGAAATAAAATATATTATGTTGTTAAAAAAAAAAGAATAATGCTTTAATAACAATTTGTCTTCTATCAGTAAATAAGGGAAACACAAATTTTAACGTAGAAGCTGGAATGACTAATGTCCAAGCTTAGACAAATCAAGAAGATCTAATAAAAAAAATAAAGGTCGAAATGGTCATGACTTGGTAAAAATGATGGATTAAACCAAGTAAATGGGACCGAATCTTCCTTATCTAAAAACTTGCATCAATATTAAAATCTAGAACTAACTGTCACTTATTGAATGACTTACCGCCAGTAAATCTAACATTTGGATCAGGTGACTCGTACCAGTATCTATCTCCATATTTTATCAGGGCGAATTGTTTCCCCATGACACAAGAAAATGTTGGCCCAACACTTCCATCTACACCCTCTTCTAATAGACCACCAATAAAGAAATCCACATCATCAACAGACCTATAAGGTAACCGTAACAATAAACGTTTTGTGTGAATATTTGAACTAAAGTATCAATCATGTTTACAGAACTCATAAGACCAACAAAACAAATAAGATCACTATTAATATTCTTCTTGAACAAAAAATGTGAAGTATATCTAGTAAAAGTTGTTTTTTGCGAGACGAACAATTTGACATCTTTATTTGACTTTAATCTTAAGAGAGTGAAATAAACCTTACCCATATGCTTGTGTTAGATTTTCGCCTTTTTTACCAAAATCACCAAACTGCTGATATTTTGGGAGTCCACAAAATTCCCGCCATTTGTTGTACGCCGGAACACCCTGATCTCTTCCCCTTTGAACATTTAAGGAGGCTAGATCTAAGCCTGGTGGGTTTCGAATGAAAAATAGAAGATCGCGGACACCATCAACCAAATTTCTAAAAAAAAAAAATAATTGATGCCTTTGTTATAACATTTATCAAAACCAACCTGTTAGATAAATAATTTATCAAGCACAGTGGAGGTTTTGTAACTTGAGTTATTTTTGCCAAATAATTAAAAAAAAATAGTGCCTGTACAAACTGATAAAACTGTCCAGATCATTTCTATTTGTTTGTTGAGGTAAATTTGTTTTCACTGATTTAGATAAATAAATAATTTTAACATTTAAAAATATTTGGTTTTTGGGTACATCATGAGTTACGACATCTTCGGATATACTGACCAATTCAAAGTTTCAGAAAATTCGAATCAAACAAAACAAGGACAACCCCTCCAAAATGTTAAAAATAGTCTCACTTAGCGCGAGTCAAACTGCAATTTTTTTTTACAGCATTGCCATAGCTTCGTTTAGAAATTCTTTTTGCGTATTTTTAAAGTATGTAATATCTAGATGCTGCTATACTTCTTTCAATACATATCTGTAGATAGTTGAAGCTGTGTTTAGTCTTTTATTAATTAGACAAATTTTCTATTCGATGTACAACCGTAAACCTAAAGCTCTTGTCAAGGCATGAAATTGTTTGATAAGAAATTTTCAATCGCTAATATCAACAAGTTTACCTATCGATTTTTTCTGCAGGTTTTGTAACGAGCCATCTTGCCAAGTCCTCAATTTCTGCACCATTATTTCGTTGCCAAAGGTGGGGGCTTTCTAAATTGTCCTCTATCTTGTGAACAGTTACAGTTGAGTAGTCGGGCTTCAATCCAGACTGCTCAGACATAATCTGAGAGTGTCCGAATCGATATGGCGCTACTCCGAATCCATTTCTTATCGAGGCGTCTATCTCATTGTTATAAGAATTATCAAATACAAACTTTTGAGAATTAAGTTTATATTCTTTCATTGTATCTTCCCGAAGAAAAGTAGGAAGGAAGTGGTTATAGGTGATGTGTTGAACCTGAGCGATGATGATTTTCCGAGTTTCCTGGTAAACCTTCTCATTGTCCCAGTGAGGGTTAAGTTGGTGCAGTAGTGTAGATAATCTGTTGTGCTCTCTGACGAATACCAAATGGTTTAATCCTAGATTGGGGGATTCTACTGCTCGACTGTCACCTGTAAGCATCATGTTAAGGCTTTTTAAAAGCGTGCTAAAATGTTTTTTAATTAGAAGCTTATCATTCAATTTTAATTCTGAAAAAATGTCTTATGGGATTTTTTTTTCAGTATGCATTGTCTGTCGATAAATATGTCAAAATTCGTAAGAAAGGGGGCCTAATTGCTACTACCGTGTCCATGTGTCTGTTTGTTCGTCCAGAACTTTCGTAAACGATTTTTTTACTTCGAAAGGTAATTATTTCAAATTTAGTTCATAGACTGAACATGAGGAGTTGTACCGTTCCACTCCTTTTCAGGTCTATCACATATCTTCTTTCTGACTTCAACTTTCCAATCGTCAACTTTCCCTTCTTGTGTAGCAACATTCCGTCCGCTCCAGCTTATGGAGTTTACGTATCTGTATTGATTCGTTACTCCAGAGCGTGCCGGACTTACATCGATTTCCTTAGCAGAGCGACACGTCTGACGCAAAAAATTGCTCACACAGAGTTATGGTGCTCCTCGGTTGCTGTCTTCACTGAAGAAATTTTACGGAAGACATCATGCACTTATAGACAAATATGGGATTTCGATCTCTCAGATGAGTGCATATGTTGGTTTGTCATAGGGTGTTGTTTTGTCTTCCTTTACCTGATTTGACACGCTGAATGGACTAATGGAAACGCCACGGGTGTGCTATAGCAAGCAGGAACTGCTTACTCTTTCGGAGCACCTGAGTTCACTCCTGTTTCTACTGGAGTTCGCGTTGTTAATTGATATTCAGTTATTTTGTGTTTCCTCGTCTTACATGTTGTCTATTTTTGTCCCGTTCTTGTTGGTGTTTACTTGCTTTGTCTCTGCCCTTTCGGACTTTTGACATTCGCATACCATATTGGTACCTCTGCTTATGACATTGTTTGAGTTTGGCTTTATGAAAGGTAGCACGTCTTCATTTCCTATCTTCTTCATAAACCTTTTTAAATTCCATCCGTTTATCCTTGATTTTTCTAGCATTGTTTAGACTTGGGCAAATACTCGAAAAACTGATTATCTGGTGCTTGTTCCTTTTCACTGTTAAATTCATCTTCAGCCATTTTGATTAAATCGAGATTATTTGGTGAAGTAGGTTTTCGAATTTTCTTTGAGTTCTATTTAAGTTATTTTTTTTCTTTTCCACAACATAGTTCCACCAACATGGTCTGGTAATTCTCCTTTTGCCTTTACTTGTTTTAGGTATTGTCCGTTGCATACAAAACATTACTTTATCCTAAAACTAGTAATTGCAAGTTTGTAGGTTTTGATTCGTTTCAATATCAAAATTTTCAATTTTTTTTCTTGTTATTTGTTTCCATTCCCTTAGGTTACATTTGTAAATATTCCAACTTGCTTCACTTCTAATATCTAATTTTTCATCTAAACAAGATTATATGTGGACTACAGTTCCAACATGATCTGATCTAACTATTTCATGAGACAGAGTAGTGATTTTTTTTACCATTGTAAATAAATCATAAGTGATAATTGCCAAATCTATAACACTGTTGTAGTTGCGTTTTGTTGCTTGACCATCGTATATACAAAAAGTTTGCTTTGTGTCATACAGTTTTCTAATATTCTTCCATGTTTGCTTTCTATTTTATTGTTCCTAATATTTATATGCTGTTTGGAAATTTTGACAAGACATGTGAACATAGCTCAAACATCTAGTCAGGCTTTTCTGGTGAAATGTATGGACACCATAAAATGAAAAAAAAAATATTATTTACAATTTGTACTTCGGCACAAGTACACAGCTTAGGTAAAGTATGAATACGTAATCGAGTGCCTCTACCGGTAGTTATGTAACGTTATGATTTGCTCCATCAAATGGCGGGATGTTCATGGCTTCACTTTTGCTTTGATTTCATTTCATTCAGCACGCCACAATGAATGACAAAAATAAAACTTTGTTGACACTGGACATGTTGACTAAAAAGTTACTTTTTTGAACACAAAAATGGCATTCTATATCACTTTTCATTGGACCAAGCCAATTCCTTTGTCACGGAAATTTTCACTTATCAAAAACACAATTTCTTGATTTTCAGGCCCAAAACCCCACAGATGTTTGCCAACGAAGCCTACCTTGTGTTGTTAGTGTGTTAGTATCTTTACTGCAAAAGTGGTAAATGCAAGCCAATATTTAAAAGCTCTTTTCCACCAGAAGTGAGGGAAAAAACTCGTTACGTTTTTTTTTCGCCGGACAAAACATAGAAAAAGAATAAAAAAAACCGAGGACGGCAAAACCTATGCACATCAAATTATAAATCAGAAAGCTTTACCTATATTTCCGTGTACTTAGTAGTAAATGTACTCAGAAAGTATACAATTTTACGGATCGAACAGGTTTAGAAAAGTTTATATAATTTATAACATACAAGTCGCTTACACGCTTAGTGAGTATGGTTTGTTATACTTTCAAGAATTTTGTCAAAATAGGGGATTCGTTTTTTAATCGTGAACGGTGTGCTTTTTATTGGGTTTTCACGTTGCCGAGAAAGTCAGGGTAAATGCGTAATTTTTATCATTTATCTCCACTTTGGTTTGGTATTTTGTTGCTTGAAAAAAATCTCCATACTCAAGAACTTTCTGTTCACCAAAATGCATATGATTCAATTATCAATATGTCTCGAGTTCATGTTTCCTTTAAAAAAAATGATCCGTTTATGATTTTTTATTGAGTGAAAATGTTTAAAAATATGAGGTTTCATGTTAACTCTTCCATTATATTCAATGTTATACAAGACCAACAACTCTTCGGAATTACATATCTTGAAAACAAGGTCTAATGGTGCTAAGGTTTGTCCGTGTCTATAGGGATTACCTGCAAACGGACACCTATCTGTTGGCGCTATTTTGAGACAGCCTCCGTCATCCACTGTTGGGAGTAGATTACCTGGATCTGTCTTTAGCAGAACTGCAAAAGGTATATATACATGAGCAGGTTAATCTTTCGATTGTGAAAAACGTTTTATTGAGTCTTTAAAAATATGGATACTTTCAAAAACATACCTTTGTTTCTTTGTTGTCATTTGTATTTCAAGACACAAAATAAAGTTACTTGTTGGTGTTATATATATATAAAAAGCAACTGATATATCAGCATATATATTATGAACTTACAACTATTTGGTACTCTTAAATTATTAGCGACTGCTTCATCTGACCCATAAAGAAAAGTGGCGTCTACGTATGAGCTTATCTTGTTTATTTGCTCTCTAAAACCTGCAATACAAATAAAATTGTAGGTCGTTTATTTTTTTTAACTCATATGGTTGGAAACATAATTGAAATGATCAGTGTATTGCGCATTTTAAACCTTAGTGTACAAGACACTTGGATTGACAGGAAATTGGTAAGTTAAGGAAACATTTACCAGTCAGGCAAAGATGATCTACTTACCATAAATACCAGATTAAAGATAAAAGTGAATATTTTTTTTGCTAAAAAAATAATCTTAAAGTTAGGCTTATTTCAGGTCAAATATTTGACCGAAGTCAAGAAGTTCCAATTAGACATTTCAAAATCAGTTTATATCTAAGATAACAATAATGGGATGAAACACCCCATAAAACAACAAAAAATATATTTTAGGTCAACTGGAGTCAGTGAATATAAGTCAAAACTCTAGGAAACTAAATACCCTGCTGCATTAATAGTCTTATTATGCGAACAAACCTGTAGAGATATCGTTGCTTGTTGCTTGTTTCGCTCTTCTAAAGTTTTTACAACCAGGTTCATATATGGGATCATCTTCAGGTATATCCAAAGGGAAACAAACATCCAAACTAAAAAAAATAGGAATGTGCCCAGAATTAAATGGCACCCGATTGTCGCAAAAACCTGTTAACTAAGTGTAAAGACAGTAAACTATTTACTGGTCAATATAATGGATTTATCACTCGACAATAGTGAGTAGTAAGTAGTAAGTAAATTTTATTTATAGTCGGGTCACATATGATAACAATCAAACATAAGCTCTGAAGAGCTTTTATACCGACAATGGAAACTACTATCGTAACAATAAAAACGCCATCTAGACAAATGCACATATAAACACTTTATACTTACTTTTCATAATTCGGGTCACTCTCATCACAACAATTAGAATCTGAAACAAGAAACGACAACTGTCTAATATAACAAGAACGCTACATAAATTAAAAAAAATCAATTGATTTTCCACTAACTTTTAAAAAAAATCTTTAATTGTAATTATCATTCAATAACGCAATTTATTAAATAAAACTTAAGATAAATCTATAACCTTTCTTATAGTATTTTCTTTTAAATTTAGATACCCATGCGGGGTCTGGGAGGCGAATATGCATACATCGGGTCAGGCCGCTCAGCCATTAAGCAACTGGGTTGTATGCCCCAGGTGGTTGATTGGGCTGTCCTGTCAGAATGAGTGCCGGGGTCGTCAGCTATTTTATGTAGAAATCCTGACCGCAAACCATAGTGGCCCAACGTGTGTGGAGATGGTCACCCTTCATGCACGTAAAGGATCCCTTTGTTGACCGCCAAATAGTTTACCGCAAAGGCTTAATTTCTGCCCCTAACCACCCCTTTTGTGTCCCATCTTACTTCAATTATTTATTCCTCATGTTCATTGCCTTTTAATAACCCATATAGCGTTGTAAATTACTTACTTGAAATTTAGAAATATTTGAGAAAGACTAGATGGGTGTTTAGATTTAACGAATATTTATTTTTTAGATATTTATTGGGACCCGCTATAAGCAATATTCAAGTTAAAAAACCTAAAGTACAGTTGATTGTGGATAATACCTGCATGGATGTCCGTTTCTATAATGTCATGAGCCAATAACTGACCAAATGCCATGTTTTCTCCCGACCTTTTGTTGTCTAACTTGTTTTGAGATTTCATCTGTACTATGACATTGGATACGAGTCTAGGGTCTGGAAGCTGATTGTTGTATCCTCTCGGTTTTCCGTCTACTATATAGATAGATAATCATAGACTAGTAGAAGCAGAGATCGAATTACAAATAGTCTATAATTTTTAAAAAGCTATAATACAATTACATTTAATCGTACAGTCTAATTTTAGACGCATAAACCCGACCACGAAAGAATGGAAAGACTGTTAGTGACCTAATAGAATAACACAGTCACCCATAAAGTCTTTTTGTCCTATTATAGTTATTATTCTATTTTGTTTTCATTAAAGATTAAGTATCAGTCTATAAATCAACACTTTTGTGTTGACGAACACGTCAAAGCAATAAATTATCAGTTTAAATTTCTAAATTGTCAAAACGCTAAGGTTCTTCCTACCCCAAACATATGTTGGTCTTAGTCTAGTTCGACTCTTTTTGGTATTATTCTAAGCTCTTCATATTCATGTAGTGTTTGGCATTTTCAACTTTTGGTAGAACACCTCTGATGAGTCTTGAATAGACGAAACGCGCGTCAGGCGTAGCAAAATTTATTGTCTGGAACTTTGTTGTTATTTATATTTCTAACATCCGTGACGTTTAGCAGTTCTGGTGGAGTTTTTATCCCTCGAAGTTAGCCCGCTCTGGCATCAACACTTTTGTGTTGACGAACAAGTCAAAGCAAAAAATTATCCGTTTAAATTTCTAAATTGTCAAAACCCTAAGGTTCCTCCTACCACAGGAATCGGTTGGTCTTAGTCATATTCTGGTTTCTATTTTGTCTTTTTGGTATTATTCTATGCTCTTCGTATTCATATAGTGTTTGGCATTTTCAATTTTTGGTATAGCGCCTCTAATAATAAGCAGAGGCACCAAAGGGGCATTCAAGTGTCAAAAGTCCGAAAAGGCAACGACAAAACCGGTAAACATGAACAAGAACAGCACAAGGAAACACAAAACATAAAAACAACCGACCAGAAATTAACAACGCGAACTCAAGTCGTAACAAGAGTGAACTCGGGTGCTCCGGAAGAGTAAGCAGTTCCTGCCTGCTATAGCACACCCGCCGCGCTGACAATTTCCAATTCAGTGTGTCAAATCCGGTAAAGGAAGACAAAACAAAACCCTATGACAAACCGACATCTGCACTCATCTGAGAGATAGAAATCCCATATTTATCTATGAGTACATGGTGTCTACCGTAAAATTTCTTGAGTGAAGACAGCAACCGAGGAGCAACATAACCCTGTGTTAGCAATTTCTGTGTCAAACGTGACGCTCTGCCAAGGAAATCGATGTAACTCTTGAATAGACGAAACGCGCGTCAGGCATATCAAAAATTATTTTCTGGAACTTTATTGTAATTTATATTTCTACGTAAGAATCAGACAGATTGCATAGATGTGATGGCACATCAAGGGGAAAAACATCAGCAAACTTGTGAAATGAAATTTGATAAAACTACCTTAAAAACACAGAATTAGTTTATAAAAGTTCTGAGTTATCTTTCTTTTTTGAAAATATCATTATTCGAAATCATTATTCGAAATTTAGTTGAACTGTATAGTGCAAAATTCCGAGAAATTTTTCCCGTCAATATTTTCTTTGTATAACCTAGCAAACAATATTAAGGAAACGAACACATATTTAGAAGTACAATAGTGTTGGAACGGTTTTTGTAAAAAAAATGAATGCTTTTAAGCCAAAATGCTTAAACTAAAAGTCTTTAATGTGTCGCCCACTGCCCAAACCTTTTACAGAAACATGTTTAAATACGAGTATTTGGCGTTATGTCAATCTAATGCTAAATTGTTTTTTTTTAAATTGCCGGTTGGTTGGTATAAACATATTAACTACATAAAGAAAAGACACTGTACAATATTTATAGTATAAGATATATATTTACAAAAGGATTCAGAAACAAACAGGAATGCTTATGTTAATCTGTCTCCTTAATACATATATTAACTACAATCGATACATTCAAGGTGCATTTAAAATTTCGAAAAGACAATATAAAGAAGTGCAAGTATACTTATTATTTATTCTAATATAAGATTTCTTCAATTTTAATTCAACATGGTCGTTCCATGATCCGTTGTAAGAAAAGACGCCCCGAAGTGCTTGTGGGCTTTAACTTCGGTAATTGCATGATTATCAATCTTAAGTACCGGATGATCATTTGGTGTCGTTTTACGGAAGATTAACATTTTCTCGCTTTTCTGGGTATCAAAAATCAATCTTAAGTACCGGATGATCATTTGGTGTCGTTTTGCGGGAGATTAACATTTTCTCGCTTTTCTGGGTATCAAAAATCAATCTTAAGTACCGGATGATCATTTGGTGTCGTTTTGCGGGAGATTAACATTTTCTCGGTTTTCTTGGTATTAAAATTTATAAGCCACTTCTGCGACCAATCATATATTTTTTTCAAGGTCTTGGTTCAATATATCAGAGGGTATTCCTGGGTTATCTACATTGATGTACAGACTGCAAATATGTTCGCATGGATATCGATGACGATATCGTTGATAAAGATGATAAAGAGAAGAGAACCTTTTATAGAACCCCGAGGAACCCCAGCAGTTACCAGTAGCCAGTCTGATATTAAACCATTAATTACAACCCTTAGCCGTCGTCTTTTGAGATAATCTTTAAACCATTTTAGAAATATTCAAAAGATATCGTATTTTTTAAAGTTTATATATGCCTTAGATATATAAAAAAACCAACTGATTTCCTTCCCATCGTCTAGGGCTTTTCCAAAACCATTTGATATGCTAATTAACTGCTTGTTTATGTAGGCTGTGTCGCATACACTTATTCCACATCTCAGTATCTTCCATTTACAAAATATTTCCCACAAAAATAGTTTTGACCTATATGACGTCGCATACATCATTATAATTATTGTTAAGTGGCCTTAAATGCATTTGAAATCAAGAAAAAAGCAATAATTGTAACAATGAAACTGTTATTCAGTCTCCAAAACGAATTTTCCCAATCATGACCAAATGGAAAGATTCGTCTCATCATAAGGAATAATAATAATATATATATATGGTTATAGTGTGGAGATTGCAAAGGTTTTCAAGATATGAAGACTTTCATTTTTATTTGAGGGGGTTGAGCAAGATCTGCCTATAGTACTTAATAATTCGTCTTATCATAAAGAGTAATCATATACTCTAGATAGGGTTGGGATCTCAAAGATTTCAAAATATGAAGTATTTTGTCGTTTGAGGGGGTGGGCCTAATCATAAGAAGTAATGATATATATATGGTTATAGAGTGGGGATCTCAGTGATTTTGAAGTTATTAAGTATTTTGTCATTTGAGGAGGGGGGCATGCCCCCTCATGTTACTAAATGATTTTTCTCATCATAAAGAGTAATGATATACACCTCGCCATAAGTTAAGCAACACCCGTATGATCGTTAGTACAGCGCTCATATTTTTTATAAACAATATCCTGAAACTTGGCCTTTATTTTTTTCCACACATTTATAACATTTTCTGATTCTAATCAATCATCGCACAATTTTCGATTTTTGTAGAATTTTCAATATTGGCGAAAAAATCAAGCAACCCAAAAAGTGTTGTTACAGTAACAACTTTTGGGTTGCGTAAATTAAGAGTTTTAATGATGAAAGCCATATGTTTTTGCTCTATTGTTACAATCAGGACGTAAACATATCACATCCAGCATTTTTGTATTGTTTTTTTTTTTATTTAGGACCTAATAATATTAAAGAAATGAAAGCTTATTTTTGCATGCCTTTTGCATGGTACCAAATGCTGAATACATATTTTTTTACATTTATTGATTTTAAAGACATTTTGGTACTCATAACGAATGATACTCATAAAAACGTTTTGAAAATCTCATGGTGGGAAAATTTTAATGGATATTTTCAGTTTTTTCTCTCGATATTTTCGTCTTAAAGCATTATTGTAACCCTTTCAAGGTCTGATTCTATAGCCGGAAGTAGAAGTTAAGTTTGACATTTTATCAATATGGATGTGGTTACTTACACCAATGGTAAAGTTTTGCCTCACACAAGAACCTAGGAATTGCATATATTCATGCCAATAACATTTTTTAAGTATCCAACCCCCTTTTTTATGGATATGTTCTAGTAGGAAATCAAAAAATTGAAATGCTTTAGTGATGTCTTTTTAGGTTTACACATGTCTTTTAGAGTTAAGAAAAACCTTGTTTATGTTACCCTGTACATCAAGGTACTAACAAATCAGGGTTCTTTGTCAGCGAAAGCTGTAGCTGACAGAGAAATTGTTAACAGCTTTAGTGCAATAAAGAATATTATTACTGTTGAAAAAAAAAAGAAAAAAAAGAAAAACCTTGAATTTGTTTTAGACAAAAAATCGTACACGTTTGAAAAATTGTGCTTTTTGGGCGTTTTTCATACTTTTATGGTAAATACTTATTAAGTCCCTTTGTTGACGACATTGGATGCAACTTGGGCTTGAAACCAGTAACTTTTGTTTGTATAGTGATAATTTGTCTTGGTTGCAAACATTATATGCATTGATAAAATGTTATAGGTCCACAATTGATATTGAAAGTTAAACGTTATAGAAACTATTTTATCTTAGTTTTTATACCATTTTCAAAAAGTTGGATTTTCATGACTTCAAAAATTTCGGATAAAACATGTTTAGCCCATAACACAATTAAAGTCCATACATTGGAGTGATTACTTTTTGATAATTTTATCATTTTGTATTATATGAATATTTCCAGGCATAAAATGATAATTGTTTAAAGAAATTGATGTTGCTTAATTTTTGGCGAGAGGCATATATTTATTGGGTGGGCTTCTCAATGATGTTCAAGATATTAAGTATTTAAGTGTAATTTGAGTGGGGCGTGGCATTACACCTTCAGACTCCCCTTTGTCGCTAAAGCTTCTTCTTATAATAATTAAGGAGTAATAATATATAGGATTATAGGGTAGGAATGTAAAACATCTACTACTTGATGAAAATATCCATTTTTGAGGTATTTAGATGGGTAGGGCACTTCCCCTGAGTCCCTCTACACTTTGAATATGCTTAGGCCCCATAGCTGATAGGGTTCTACCATTGTCAAAATTTTTAATGAAATGCATCATATTTAAAGAAAAAAACTTGGTGGCACGAGAAAGAATAAAAGGAAAGCCCAAACAAGAAGTATTTGTTTGGAAGACTTAAATATAGTTAAAATGAATACGTTACCATCAGCGTAATCCACCATGAGGTTTCCTTGGGGATCCCTGAATCTCCTCTGAGTGGCTCCTGTCATCCCCCATTTTGGATTGGCCAAGTTGTTACAAGACCCGTCATGTGTTCTGTATGGGTCTTCAGGCGTACACCGACTGTATCCTTTAAATGCAGAGAAAGATTGAATAAGGAAATGAATACATGTTAAAATTATAGGCAATTCTCTTATTTTCTTATATGCAAGTCTCATGAACACCATAATTTGGTTTCGTCTGGATCAATTTTTGCTCATAGCTATAAAAGAGATGGTGTAACAAAAAGAGCTTCATGGCAGACTACTTTTGGTAAAATATATTTGATGAGAAATTCAAAATGACCTTAATTAAAACAAAACTGTAAGAACTTTATGGTCTATTTTGGCTTATGTATCTTCCAATTATCAATAGTTGAATGAAAACTCCTTTAAAAGGTCATGACTTTCAGTTGCAAAACAAAATTTCAAAATCATAATTTCCGGCAAGTTGGCAACTCTCCAACTTTATCAAAATCATCAGAATGCTTCAAATAAAGGTAATAACAAAATTACCGAACTTGGAGAATCAATCTCAAATGTGCATAAGACTAGATAAAACAAGGAAGACACACCGGAAAAATTGAAGACCGCAATGGTCCTGACTTGGTACAGGCATTTAAAAAAAATGGTGGGTTAAACCCGGTTTTAAGGTGCGCCAAACCTCCCTCTTCCATTGTAGTCTTTGGGTCCGGTAGTTACACAAAACATAACAGGTTTGTGATGACATAACAGGGATGCTTGGGTGATCATCTTAGTACATCAACCAGCCAAACACTAATCAAAGCAAGAACTAACCATTTTGTCTAACACGATATTGAATTTTTCTACCAGTGGCTGATAACGAAGACAGATTTTTTTAGGGATCGTATAAGACGTATTTTCTTATAACCTTGGTTTAATAGTTGGTTACGGAGTGGGCGATGTCGGATAAAAAAATCTGAAAAATGTGTACAAGCCCTGGCATATCGAATTAGTTGTGAAATATCAACACCGTATAAATGTGACGTTGTATCCAGGTTAGGAAAATTTATAATTTGAAATTAAAATCGAATCTTTTATCGTAAATTTTTGTACTGAGATGACCACCCGGGCCAAATTCGAGATGTAGATCCAAGAATGATGTAAAGCAAGTTGATTCTGTGGTTTCTTTAATCTCTAGTTCTGGAGGATATATTGAAGGAATCCATCTGCCAAACGACAAGTTATTGACAGAGAGGACGTCATCAATATATCTGAAAGTGAGATTAAAAGACCTTGCCTCATTCATCTTCTTGATCCTTACGAGTTCCTGAATTCAGTCTCGTAAGAGTATAAAAACACATAAGCGAGGAGAGGAGCACAGTTGGTGCCCATTGGAATGCCGACTTGTTGTTGAAAAATCTCCCCTCACAATATGACAAATTTGTTGTCAATAAGCAAATTAAGCATATTGCACACTTGATCCAAAGTGTAACAAATCTTATCTTTATAAGAGTTTTAGAAAAAAAACCCAAAGTTCCTTGAATTCAAAAAGGCCTTTTCAATAAGTTTTTTCAGTCGACACTCAAGTTTTTCGTGTGGCAATGTGGTGAATAAAGTTGAACAATCGAAAGTTTTCATAGTGTAATTCAAAACAGTGATATTTACCTGTATTTTTGAAATAACGATAGGAAAGGGAAATAAAAAGAGATACAGCAAAAGTCGCTGTTTGAAGTGTAGTTTATAAATGATGAAAAAGAAACAAAATAATCGAGTAGAAATATATGTTCCACATAAAAATTCCATATAAAAACAACCTTCTAAAATCCTATTTTTGAGATAAAACTATGTTACGGTTTAATAAAATTAATCAAAAATTTATTAATGATATTATCAAAAAAACTTTCCTTTAAAAGACAACAATGCATATTAATAAGTAAATCTTTTACACAGTAAAAAGTGCATGAATGAAAGGCCAATACCATTTATTGTAGTGTTTTAAGTATTGAAATAAACGGGGTTAACGTGAAGTGGGGTAGTTCAAATTTGTAAAGCAATTAAACTGATGCATGGGAAATCTTTCCAAAAGGTGCAAGTGTTTTCATTGTTTTTTATAACATAATTTCACAGAAAATCGCAATCCCGTTTCCGTTAAGTATTCTTTGACAGCATCTGAAATCTTTGAGTCGGTTATTACAATTCAGTCATATGAGAACATTTATCAAAATATTTTAGCTGCCACTAAACAGGTTGAAAATAATAATAACGACCGGAATTGTAATGAACAAAACATTCTACATGTTTTTTTTAACAAAAACATGAAATAGGCATCCAAGGCCAAATAATTATTAATCATAAGTCAATTTATTTTTCCATCATTTTAATAGTGATGCAACGTCGGGTAAAATTATCAGACGCCTTAATTGTTTTACCGTGATATCGATAAAAAATTATAGATGTCCGATAAAACGAAATTGTTATACCACGATCTCGATAAAAAAAATTATTGCTATCTCAAGAATTATTAAATGGTTATCTGAATGAGATCAAGATGTCGATAAAAATTTCAAACACATGATACTACAACACAGTTCGAAACACCATAAATTTTGCGCATGATTTGGATAAAAGTTTAAATATTTGATGATAAATATAATATTCATCAATAAATTTTTAATTGCTATGTGAGGAATTAAGATATAACAACAATGGTAATAAAGTTCAACAATGCGATGAAAATGATACGATAATATATTGGTTTATAATCTGAATATTTTTTTTTCGATTTATCCTCCAAGTTCGATTGCTTTGTTCTCACCTTAATTAGATACACAAATGTATTCTGAAATATAGCTTCTACAACACGATCAAGTTTAGTATGAATTTTTACATCAAGCGAAATAAATTTGATTATTTAATGTCTAGGCTTGCCGTGCGATTAAAATATAATTTTTTTCCCGAGACATTAGAAATTCCATAATCACCGAGAATAAAGTTGTGGAAGGTTTTCTCTAATGTCTACAGTTTAAAAATTGCAAAAGGTTCCTAATCAATTGCACGAGCAATTACGAACCAAAATTTTCTCTAGAGGTGAGAAATATTTTTCCAAAACTGGTTAAGAGGTCTCTAAATCGAATGAAAATAAGAGAATCATTATTCTTCCTAATGTGAAAACAAACAAATGAGAAAAGTCTTAGGTTTAGCGGTGCCAAGGTAGGATTTTGTGAATTTTTGTTTGAGTTTTTTCATCGAGATATCTGTAAAACAATTTTGTTTTCCCTGCGATAATGATTGACTTTTAATTTTGTTTCATCAACATAACAATTGAATACTTCAAAATCTATCTGAAACTATTTTTTTAAAGATAACATTTTTTAAGAAGATCATGGTAAAACAGTAGTGTTTTATGATGATTGCAGATTCATCAAATTTTTCTTCGTAATTTTTTCCTCTTACAGCTCCCGTATGATAAGACTTTTAAATTTTGAATTCACACGAAAAGATTGGTCTACGAAGAACAAAATCAGGAATAAAAAACTTAAAAAAAATGATATGTAACCTAAAAATATGAAGTTGAAAACATTTTGCATTTTAAATTCGGAACCAAAGCTATTGCTTCCTTGAAAACAATCTTGACGCGAAACGTTTGTAGTAATTTAAAATTTTGTGGTGACAATTTTTGGAATACAAAGCCTATATATATATATATAAAAACCCCATAAACTTAAAGAGGTAAGTTGCCTACCTGATCCAAGATAGGTAAAGACGACTAGAATAATCGTAGTTGATACTTTGAAATACATCGTTACAACTCATTATCTAGTAGACCAAAGATTCTTTATATATCATATTCTAATTCGTTTGACGCAAACAATTATTAATTTGTAACACATTTTTTACAAAAGCTGTTTGAAACATGTGACTAGTAACGTGCTGCAATTAGGACCAAGAGAAGGCAAAAGTATGTCTTATAAGGTAAATTGTTTAACTGTTAAATACTTTATTGCAATTGATTAAAGTCTGATATTTAAAAGTTTTGGTGTAATTTTTAAAGTATATATGAAAGGGGTATGTTCGGAAAGGGCCAAAAAACGGCCCTAAATTTCAAATTCAAGACAGCTACAAAATAATGCTGCTAGAAAGGTCATAAGACTCTGTACTGTATAACATGTTATAAACTGTGCATGAATTGTTTACTTTCCTGAACAGTAGAGACCTTTAAAGTTAGTTAACTTCTATAAGAATCGCTATTTTTGACGTAATAAGCCTCTTTTTCTGTAAAAAAATGATGAAATTAATGTTGGCCGCATATTCTGACCAAAATTATTTTTTGGTTCAAATATTTACTTTTTAGTAATAAATAAATAAACAAAAATTTATGTTGGTCAGAGCATGCGGCCACTTTTGATTTTGGCACAATAGTGGTGAAAAGGGGTAAAAAATCGACAAAAATGAAGATTTTGCTATTTTTTTCTCATATTTAGGGGGTCACTGAAGGAAAAAGCGCAATTTTATCACTAGAAAACTATTATATTTGTGAAATATAGGTATTCTGTGAGTTATTTCCGTTGTATTCATTTAAATTTCTTGAATATGAAAAATCAGCCCAATTACAGGGCCAATTATAGGCCTTTGTGAACATACTCCTTTAATTTAATTATGGATTCCGTATAATTCCTAGAAAAAGTTGAGGTTTCATGTAATCACTTGCCGTTTTAGGGAATACACGTAATCCCTGATATTTTTCTTTCAAATCGTTATCCCTGAAAATAAGATTAATTAAAGATTAAGCATTTGTACTGCTTTTCTTAGATGTCTTAGACACTCGTTGGACTTATTTTTCTATATATTAACATCCCGTCATTCTACAATAGAACATTAAAAAATGGTTAATACATGACAATGCGTTTAACTAATTATATAAAACGATCAAACAATTACACATCAGGGGCGGTGTTCTCGAAGCTATCTTAGGACTAAGACGTGTCTATAGACCATCTAAAGACTCGTCATAGTCTTAAGTCGTGTTCTCGAAGCAGTCCTATTTTAAGCTCTTGTCTTATTTTAGGATAAAAACTAAGACACCAAATTTGATGTCTTTAGACCATCCAATCTTAAATTTTACTTATTTTATACACTACAACACACTATATTTTGTCCAGGTATTCACCTAATGACATTTAATCATCGATTAACTTGTATGCAAGGCATCATGCATGATTTTGAAATTTGAACTTATTTTCACATACTTCGATGACCCTGTATGTTGTTTTAATCATTTTAGGACAACGTGGTTATGAACTTAAAATAAAAACTGTAGCTAATAAAGTGTTAACTTTTAGCTTTAGCATTCAAATCGTAGCCCTTTTGGCGTACATACAGAGGAATATATTCGTTAAAAAAGTAAATTATTAAATTTTGTTTGAATAAAAATTGTATTAAATCTATATTGAGACGTCCTAACAAAAGACGCGTCTAAGATAGTTTCGAGAAACAGATAAGGATGGTCTAAAGATGGTCCGAACTCGAAACATAAATAGAAATGTATCTAAGGTACATGTATCTTACAAAGATATATTCCTTACCAATATTCGCTCCTCGTTTCTCGTTGTCGCATTGTCAATTCTCCAAAGAGTATGTCCCAAGACCGATACTATATTCTTTAATTCGTTCTCCATTTCATATTGCTGAATGGGACTGTCGAACCTTATCACGTTCCAGTAATTCCAAACTTCCAAGAAAAATGTATCTCCATATGTAATCTCAATATACGTAGCATAAGAAACAACATTGTTTTTTTTACAAAACTTCGAAGAAGAATTTGATATTATAACTATTACAGAATTACATCTCGATCCAAACATTGCCGAAATCGAACTTGAATCCTTAAGCAATTTTATACGCAAAGATCGAGACAATGCTGGCGGTGGTCTACTTATATATGTTAAAGATGATATCAACCTTTCAGGAATCACCGAACTCGAATGTCAAAATGAAAGCTTATGGATGTCAGCCAGTGCACGAGGAACATATTTTCTTTTATGTAATTCATAAAGACCTCAGACCGTTGACTAATGTTATTGGGATCGTCTTAACAGTTCAATGGAATTAACAAATCAATTGAATGAAAATATCGTGGTCAAGGGCGACCTAAATTCAGACCTTATTTTCCTATTCGAAATCACAACAACAACACAATTCGACAAAACTCGATTAGGATAATGAATAAAGAAAAGGAAATTGGGTCATTTTCTTTTCAAAATCGAATAGGAAAATGAAAAAGAAAAAAGGAAAATGGATCATTTTCCTTTTTGAAAAAAAAAATCGAAAAGGAAAATGAATTACAAGAAGAAAAATGGTCATTTTCCTATTCAAAATCGAAAAAGAAAATGTATGGCGAAAAGGAAAATAAATAACGAAAAGGAACATTTGTAATTTCCTATTCAAAATCGAAAAGGAAAATGAAAAAGAAAAAGAAAAATGGGTCTTTTTCAACTTCAAAATGACAAAATTTTTAAAAAATTGAAAAAGAAAATAAATAACGAAAAGGAAAATGGGTCATTTTCCTATTCAAAATCGAAAAGGAAAATGAATGACGAAAAGGAAAAAGAATAACAAAAAGGAAAATGGTGTTATTGTATTCATATGGAGACTTCGTATCACAGTCGATTCGTTACTTCAGAGCTTACGGAAAGTACATCGATATACTTGGCATAGCGTCTTGTTTCACGGTTGCTGTCTCACTCAAGAGGTTTTACGGTACACACCATAAGCGCATATTTAAAAAAATACTCCTAATGTGTTAACAAGAAACATCTTTTAGTTACCTATGCATGGCATCCTGCCTTTTATTTAAAGTTTCACCATATCCCCATTAAGATCAAATTGTTGCCTCTTATACCAATAAAAAAACTCTTTTGCGAGGTTTTTTGCAACCCACATTAAAATAATTTGATTGACCCTATATAAAGACTGATTTGAATCGAATTGCAAATAATTTAAATGAGTATGATTTTATTCATTTCATATAAGAATCTGTTACGAACATAAATGGGTAAAATATGTTGGTTTGCAAATTTTTAACTACTAGTTTTCTGATCTATCTATTTGTACGACCCCGTACAATCGTAGGCTGTATGCAAATAAAGGTTAATGCTAAGGGATATATCGAGTCTTTAACAATTTATTCAATGTATAGGTACATGCTCATGTTGTTTCGTTATCAGGTTATTATTTGGTTTTCGGTGTTTTCGTAACACCAATGTAATACGTTTCCTTCATTTTTACTTTTCCTCACACAAATGTATAACGTGTCCTTTTATTAAAAAAGGAAAATGGGCCATTGTCCTATTCGAAATGGGTCGTTATCCTAATCAAAGTAAAACAAAATCGTGCAACACTCATAAACATATACGATATTGAGATGTGGAATAAGTGTACGCGACACAACAAACATAAACAAACAGCAATTCAAAAAATCACAACGGAAAACAGCAAGCAGTCTTCAACATGACCATAGGTCACTGCTTACCGTCTTGCATTGGCCCAAGACTCACAATACAATACAAAAGTATCAAAACCAATCCCTAAATCATCAACGAAAGACTCAATTCTTGACATAAAACAGTTAACATAGAATGACAAGGACAAACAAAGGCTTTGGCAAAGTTTCCTGGCTTAGGACAGGCACATATAAAATGTGGCGGGGTTAAACTAGTTTTTTGGATCCAACCTTCCCCCTATTGATAAGCTTGCACAAAGCTACATATAAAACACACTGTAAAACTCAATCGACAAAAGTTCAATTCAACAAGAGAGAACCTAAGACAAAATACTGTACGAAGAAAACAAGACAAGGAGGAACTCTCTTGAGAACACTCGAAGTTACTGACAACTAGCTAAGAAACATTTATCGATTGATGTAAAAGAATCAAATACATCAGTTCTAAATCCGACACCCCACGTCAAAAAAATGAATGATTAAGAGTTGCATCACCATACAGAACCGACATACTTGATCGCTGTGGTGCTTATAAATAATACAGTGGATTAAGTGAAAATATAACGTTTTAAAGTTACTATCAAGCTATCAATATTTCTGCCAAAACATACCAAATGCAAAGATTTTACTAAAACATTGAATTCGTATCCTTTTTTCAAAAGGTTATTAAGCCAGTTTTTAATTTCAATAAGGTTGTTTTTGAATTTTTGTGCTTTATAAACTACATTGCTATAAAAGTCAGGATGAGATATTCCTTTAACAATCAGAAATCTACGTGTACAATCAAATTTTTCGATGAGATGTCCATATTTATGTGCAAATTTTGTAAAAGATTTGACTAATTTGTGGTAACGGTAACCTTGTTTTAACAATTTTTCTGTAATAAAACGGTTTTTATCATTAAAATCAGACACATCACTGCAAATGCGAGCATACCTGACTAATTGTGAAATGTATACCCCGTAAGCTGGAGCTAATGGTACGTCTCCTTCAAGAAACGGAAAATTAACTATTGGGAATGAAAAGTCATCCCGTTTATCATATACTTTAGTGTGTAATCTACCATTGATAATGCTTAAGTCCAAATCTAGAAATGGACATCTACTGTCGGTTGAGTTTGCTTTATTTAGGGTTAATTCTTTAGGATATATATCATTTATAAAATTTGAGAATGTGGGGTTGTTTAGAGCAAGTATGTCATCTAAGTACCTATATGTATTGTTAAAAGTTTCGATAAGGTGGTTTTTGTTTGGGTCTTTTTGTAGCTTGGCCATAAACTGTGATTCGTAACAATATAAAAACAGATCAGCTATGAGTGGAGCACAATTGGTTCCCATTGGAATACCAATGACTTGGCGATATATTTGTTTACCATGTCCATTTCCACAGACGTGTCCGATTCGCTCAAAAGTTTCTCGTTTTTTTCGAATCTTGTCTACAGAACAAAATACGTCAAACAGTGTCCAATTTACGTCGCAAAAAAGTGTCGAGTATCAGTTTGGCGCCTAAACGTATCCAGTATCAGTTTGGCACCCAAACGTGTCAAGTATCAGTTTGGCGGCCAAAGCTGCCCAGTATCAGTTTGACGCTCAATCGTGCCCAGTATCACTTTGATCCTTGAATGTGTCCAGTATCAGTTTGACGCTCAAACGTGTCCAGTCTTAGCCTTAATATATCTTAGCTTGTAAGTTTGTGCCTTTCGTAAGTTAATGAACATTGATTCATTATAACTAAGATGGCCAACCTATGTCTGGGTTAGGAAGAACCTTAGGGCTTAGGCAATTTTGAAATTTAAATGGATAATTTAAAACTTTGATGTGTTCTCCAACACAAAAGTGTTGGTGCCGGAGCGGGCTAACCTCGGGGAATTAAAATTCCACCAGCAGCGCTAACCTTCACGGGTGTTAGAAATAAAAAATGACAACAAAGTTCCAGACATTAATTTTTTTCTACGCCTGATGCTCGTTTCGTCTATTAAAGACTCATCAGAGGCGCTCTACCAAAAATATTGAAAGAGCCAAAAACTATGATTATGAAGAGCACAGAACAATGAAAAAAAAAAACGAAATAGGCAACCAATTATGACAAAATTGGTCAACCTATGTCTGGGGTAGGAAGAACCTTTGGGTTTAGACTATTTTGAAATTTAAACGGAAAATTTAAAACTTGATAATGACATTTTTTATGTTTTCTGTTCCTTGTTTAAGAAGGGGGTCTATCTGTGACTAAATCAGGGCTAGTTTTGAATCAATTACATCTTATATAGACCATAGGCAAATTGCAGAACCACAAGCAGCTCCTACTGGCCTCGTGGAAGGCTGTTGACATTTATCCATTGTTTTTTTTTTTTTATAAATTTTCTGATTGCGGACTTTTTCGCGTATACTTATTCCACATCTCATTATGTTCTATATAAATTGGTGATTATGAAAAAAATAAATTTTTGTAGTGTTCCAAATTTGAGTTTGTTTTCAACTAGGGATATTTTTTACACCTGCTGGGAAACTTTGCTTTTCATATTGCTCATACTACCTTTCAATTTATGATACAAATACTACAAAGCATACTTGACATTTCTATACCACATTTGAGAGTTCATCAACAAGAAAAGCAAATTTTAGAGAGGGTTGTGTTGGTGGTGTTGTGTTAACCAAGAAAAGAGCTTTTTCTGCTCAAGAGGCCATGCAAAACTGTAAGGACTCTTTTGAAACACTTTTAGGTGTCATTCACCGTCCAGAATGGTTGCACAAACTAATGAATTTTACTCTGGTTTATTTGTTGGTTTCGTTTGGAATCAAGAGTTGTTTGTTGCAATGTTTGTTCAGTTTCATTTTACTCAGTTTAGCAAGAAAACAAAATATTTTTTTGGTTACCAACCACCTGGGCTTTCGATTATCTGTAGTGTTATTTCAATTTAATAAGTTCAACTTTAAATACATATACATTGGTACATGCACAGTAAATGGTTGGATACCAGAAACAAGTTTTTCTTTCTACTTGTTTGAGACTTAGTAACTCTTAAATTTACAACTGAAAAATAACCTATACAATACTACTGACTACTGTCTGCTAAGGTTACCATTAGAACAGATATACATTCCATTGTTTTTGTAAATCTCTCAGTCTCTTCCGTTTAATCATTAGAAGTTGGATATTCAGTCAGACACATAGCAAAACCTGTCTGACAGACCAAATTTCTATATGACATATCAAGTAATAAATTTTCTCTGTCTTCATTAGTTTTCATTCTATAGTTCAAAAACCTGAAAAAACCCGCATTTTTTATCTTTAAAGGTCTATTAATTAGATTAAATTAATAAAAAGTCAACTAATTTCATAATAAAAATGTTACTTGACAGCACTACAAAGTCTTGTTTGTCTGAAAAGTACAATTTTTGTAGGAATTTGTCGTCATTCTACAAATTTCATTTCTCTTTTTGATTCGATTTTTCTCGACAAATTCTTCACATTGAAAATTTGAACATTTTTGTATCGAAAAATTCTTGACATTCTCGACATATTCTTAACATTCTCCATATCAGGTAATTTTGTTTCGACATATTCTCAAATCCGTAATTCTAAGTCAGTTTGTCTCTACATTCTCAAAATTATGTAGAATGTATCGACAACGATAGAAATGATTTTACATCAAACCCTGATACCTGCTCATTCATTTTAGTATTTATCAAAATAAATAGGTGTGGTTTGAATTTCTGTTTTGACATGTATCATGCTGCAATGTAATTTAAGCCTTAATTACACCTATAATTTCATATACTCAACATGTGTTTTAGCAAATTTCAATAAATATGAAATTATAATTTTTATGCTCTTCTATGAAAGAAGGGGGCATAGTGTCAGGTCTGTTTGTTCGTCTGTCCGCCCAACTCAAATGTTGCGAGATGGAGCATTATGTCTTTTGGACATATTTTTGTTATTTATATTATAGTATTGCTACTGATGAGAAGTTACTCCTTGAAATATCGCTATATAGCTTATTCAAATTAGCCGTTTATACCCGTGATTTGGTATTTATGATTTAGAAAAATAATACAACAATGTCCATACATGCTATAATAAAGTATCTGCATTGAAATAAATATATGCTTTAAATACATAAAAGGATTGTTAAGTCATATACACTCCCTTAAAACTGACAAAATCTATGGGTTTTTTGCACAAAATTCATGCGAAAAAAAAACACTGAACAATTAAGGAATTTAACTCCGCTTGGCAAAAAACAATCTTTACGTCCCCCTCCACAAATTAAAATTATAGATCCGCCCCATTACTGTGGCTGACGCAGAAATTTTCAAACAGGAGGGGGCGCAATTAAAAAAAATCTAGAACCTCTTGTTTCATTCAGTGCATAACTAAATTTTTCTGTCAAGCCTTGCACCGTACACCAGTCCTAAATCTGCCTTTGCTTAAAGAGTGTATTTCAACAAGCATCAAATGAGAAGTACATTCTAAAAGATTAGATATTGGAAAAAAAAACATCAGTAGTCAGATTTCTCAGAAAGAAGCTATTCTTAGTTTAAATAAAGCATGCATAATAATACTTGTGAAGTTCAATGCAATACAATAGTTAAAATGTACTTACTGACTCTGGGAGTATAAAAGGGAAATTTCTTGATGCTTGAAATTGAATATTGTTAATACATTTTTCTGACAACTGTAAAAATAGCTAGAGTCTCATGACTTAGAAGGGAAAATTCGACAAAAAAAAAATGTTTACTTTCATATAACTCAAAATTTGAGTCATTCTTTATCACATTTTGCAGTATATTGTTCAATTCCTTATTTTCAAAATCCTGTCGAATTTTGTTTTAAGTTCAATTTAAATGACATTGGTCTTATTTTGAAGCAAATTGATTAACTTCATACCTGTCAAAAAATTAACACCCTTTACACTGAATAACGGAAGTAACTGGTTCACGGTTCAAACCCAGATGAAAGTCTGGTACATTTCAGTGATGGTTAGGGGAAACACAGGACCTTCAGTAAAAATTCTTGTAAAATTTACAATTCAACAGTAAAAACAACAAACGTGGGCTCATTTTGTTCCTAAGATGTTGTTCATTCATAAAAGCCATCATGTATTTTTTTTCATCTTATACTTTTTCTTATTTCAATACATTTTGGGAACTACTTTGTGTTAAAATAGGAACTATATTCAGGTTCGTCCTCAACTAGATCCCGAATAAGTGGTTTAATACCTTAACAAATAATAGGGTAGTTTTATTGTAGGGGAAAGAAATAGACAATAGGTGACAAAAACAAGGGGTACCTTATGGGGTAAAAATTATCTTGGCTGAATAAAAACAATACAATGTATGATTTAAAATTTAAAATAGAAACTGAATCTTATGATGTTCATTAAGATAAGTTTCTTCAATCTTTTATTTGTATTCTTCATTTACTTATGAACATTTTGATTCATAATTGACTTAAATAAAGGGGGACCAACCTAATATCAACACCAATATCAATATCAATACCGTTTGTATTTAACAAAAAAAGAGACTTCCCCAACTGTATGCGATTAGGTTTGTCAGTTACCTGCCCAATGTCGGTGGTTTCCTCCGGGTACTCCGGTTTCCTCTACCATTAAAACTGGGCGCCCTACATGGCCCAGATGCGTCGATAAAGGGCCTTTAACACACACAGACACATTAATTAAACAGATCCTCATGCAATGAATGATTTTCCTTTAATTTATATGTTGCATTTGTCATTACATCTGTGATATAAATTGAAACATCAATCTACACCTGCATGTAAAGTATACAAGAAAGCAAGAATTTCATACCTGCTGTGAGATTTCCTGGTGAGATTTAGCTGTTAATTGTATTTTATTTTGACAGTACCTGAACATGTTTTTCCCCAAGGTGGTCCGAACAAATTTTCCCACCAGCTGCAAGTATAAATTATTTTAAAAAGGGACTTGTACATTGAAAGCATCAGTTTTGAGAGTGCTAAACCCATGTAGATAGTTTTTTTAATGAATTCACGGCAGAATCTTAATGGTTAAAAAAAAATAAACAATAAATTTTAAGATTTAACAATAGTCATAAAATATTTAGTTTGACCAAATAGAGTAAATAAAAAGTTTCACAGATTAATCTGTTCTTATTTTACTATATATAAACATTACATTTTTATTTGAACATGTTGAACTATTGAATATCCTGAATAATCTCGAAAGGAGTGTTTTAGTTCTAATCAGCGTGCAATGTATAAAAGTGTTCAATATGTGTAAAGTTTTATGGATTTTTAAGTATTTAACTAGAAAAAGTTTTTTATACATATTTTACTGAATTATAATATTAATATCATATTGTTTTAAAACTCTGGTCAAATAAAAAATGTTAAACAGTTAGACTCCTATGTTGAGTCATAATTCTTCTTTCATTTCAAACAATTAAATGAGATAAATTAAGCTATGACCTCTTAGCATGGCAAAACCTAGTTTAAGACAAAATAGTGTTTTGGTGTAATTTAAAATTGTGTGATTTTAGAATACATGTAATACATATAAAGAAAAATGATTAAGTTTGTAAAAATGGTAAGGCTTGCACTGGATCAGATATATTTCTAGCATGAAAGAATGATATTCAACAGAATTTAACAGCAAAAACATTTAAGTCAGAGAAAAAATGCTACATCATAGACTTTTATGCAAAATTGAGCATTAGAACGAACTAATAAAACTTCTTCAGCCATAAACATTGGGATTGCTGATATGATCAGATTTTTAAAACCTAATGATGACTTTTTATCTTATGACAAGAGTTAACACTAAAGTATGTCTCGCCTGCCGGCACCATCAAAAACAATTACTCTTTCTAACTTTCACTTTATTTTAAATTTACATGGATGTTCAGTTTCTGAGATCAAAAGATGTCTATAAAACTTAAAAATTGCAAATACATGCAATAAAAATAATCAAAGTCACTCAACCGGAAAATCAAGGTCAAGGTCAAAAGATGGGGATGCAACTGTACTAAGCTACCACTAAGGCATATGTATACCAAGTTTCATCAACCTAGGACCTATAGTTCTTGAGATATGGAGGTGCTCGTAAAACTTTTCCATTGCTATTGTATGTATTGAAAATTGTCAAAGTCACTCAACCGGAAAACCAAGGTCAAGGTCACAAGATGGGGATGCAACTGTGGTAAGCTACTACTGGGGCATATGCATACCAAGTTTCATCAACCTAGGACCTTTAGTTCTTGAGATATGGAGGTGCTCGCAAAACTTTTCCATTGCTATTATATGTATTGAAAATTGTCAAAGTCACTCAACCGGAAAACCAAGGTCAAGATCAAAAGATGGGGATGCAACTGTGGTAAGCTACTACTGGGGCATATGCATACCAAGTTTCATCAACCTAGGACCTATAGTTCTTTAGATATGGAGGTGCTCGCAAAACTTTTCCATTGCTATTATATGTATTGAAAATTGTCAAAGTCACTCAACTGGAAAATCAAGGTCAAGGTCAAAAGATGGGGATGCAACTGTGCTAAGCTACTACTGGGGCATATGCATACCAAGTTTCATCAACCTAGGACCTATAGTTCTTGAGATATGGAGGTGCTCATAAAACTTTTCCAAAAAGTTAACGCCGCCGTCGTCACCGCCGCTGCCGCCGTCGTCGCCGCCACCGCCGGTAAAGTAACACCTATGTCCCGCTCTGCTTCGCAGGCGAGACAAAAACTAAAGACTTAATATGATATTTCGTGTTGTTTATTGATATATTAAACCTTTTGACTTAATCATTTTATCAAGAATTTATATATTTTCAATATTTTTGGCAGAGCGCCTCTGATGTGTCTTGATTAGACGAAACGCTCGTCAGGCGTACCAAAATTTATTGTCTGGAACTTTGTTGTAATTTGTATTTCGAACACACGTGAAGGTTAGCAATGCTGGTGGAGTTTAAATTCCCTGAGGTTAGCCCGCTCCGGCACCAACACTTTTGAGTTGGAGAAAACATCTAAGCTCTAAATTATCTGTCTAAATTTCAAAATTGTCTAAACCCTAAGGTTCTTCCTAACCCACACATAGGTTGATTATCTTATATATTTTCAATTAGTAATAATTTGGTTCCCCGGTTTGGAATTTTTGATTTAACTGTTATATGCTCTTCATATTCATTAGTGTTTGGCATTTTCAATATTTTTGGTAGAGCGCCTCTGATGGGTCTTGATTAGACGCAACGCGCGTCAGGCGTACAAAATTTTTTTGTCTGGAACTTTGTTGTAATTTGTATTTCGAACACACGGAAGGTTAGCACTGCTGGTGGAGTTTAAATTCCCCGAGGTTAGCCCGCTCCGGCACCAACACCTTTGTGTTGGAGAAAACATCTAAGCTTTAAATTATCTGTCTAAATTTCAAAATTGTCTAAACCCTAAGGTTCTTCCTACCCCAGACATAGTTGATTATCTAGAAATAATTTGGTTCCCCAGTTTTGTATTTTTGGTTTAACTGTTCTATGCTCTTTATATTCATTAGTGTTTGGCACGTGAAGGTTAGCAGCACTACTGGTGGAGTTTAAATTCCCCGAGGTTAGCCCGCTCCGGCACCAACACTTTTGATTTGGAGAAAACATCTAAGCTCTAAATTATTTGTCTAAAGGAGTAGAGCTACGAAGACCCCAAATCGGCCCAGAAATTTATCTTTGATATACTTCCTTGTAATTCTCCCATGATGTTCATTAGACTTCATATTTTATAAATTGCAATATCTTTTGGTTTAATTGTTTATCAACAAGGAGGACAGTGAGCTAAAAATCAGTCTATTTTGTTCCAAATCTCGTTTTTTGACATTTTTCATTGATATTCATGAATAAATCGGTTAAAACGAAAATGGACACACCCGTCGACCAAAATTATTTTGTGATAGAAATGTGTATTTTTATGTTATAAAATGATTATAAAAAAATTATGATGGTCGACGAATGTGGCCAATACTATTTTTGACAAAATACGACGAGTAAACAGTGAAAATAGGCGAAAAATTAAGAATTGTAGAATTTATTGCGTGTTTGAAATGCCAAGGCTAGACCTGTGATGTAGATATTTTGTTAAATCTTACATATACGAAAAGTTCAGCCATGCCTTAAATCATTTTGGATAAATTTACGAAGAGTTGAAGTAGTTTAAAAATTAGTAAAAATACCAGGCCGATTTGAGGCATTCGTGGCTCTACTCCTTTCAAAATTGTCTAAACCCTAAGGTTCTTTCTAACCCAGACATAGGTTGATTATCTTATATATTTTTAATTAGTAATAATTTGGTTCCCCGGTTTGGTATTTTTGGTTTAACTGTTATATGCTCTTCATATTCATTAGTGTTTGGCATTTTCAATATTTTTGGTAGAGCGCCTCTGATGGGTCTTGATTAGACGCAACGTGCGTCAGGCGTACAAAATTATTTTGTCTGGAACTTTGTTGTAATTTGTATTTCGAACACACGGAAGGTTAGCACTGCTGGTGGAGTTTAAATTCCCCGAGGTTAGCCCGCTCCGGCATCAACACTTTTGAGTTGGAGAAAACATCTAAGCTTTAAATTATCTGTCTAAATTTCAAAATTGTCTTAACCCTAAGGTTCTTCCTACCCCAGAAATAGGTTGATTATCGCAGTAATAATTTGGTTCCCCAGTTTGGTATTTTTGGTTTAACTGTTCTATGCTCTTCATATTCATTAGTGTTTGGCATTTTCAATATTTTGTGGTAGAGCGCCTCTGATGAGTCTTGCTTAGACGAAACATGCGTCAGGCGTAGCAAAATTTATTGTCTGGAACTTTGTTGTAATTTGTATTTATATAAAGGAGAGAAAATAAAGAGATGTGGAATAAGTGTACGCGACACAGCCCACAATTAAACGGCAATTTAGAAAAACCACAATGGACAACCGCCAGCAGCCTTCAACGAGGCCATTTGGCACTGCTCGCGGTTCTGCAATTGGCCAATGGTCTAAATAAGATGCATATAATTCAAATCCAGCCCTGAAATAGTCACAGATAGACCCCCTTCTTAAACAAGGAACAGAAAACATCAAAAAGACAAGTAAAAACGAAAGCTTTGTCAAAGATTCCTGGCTTAGGACAGGCACATGTAATATGTGGCGGGGTTAAACTAGTTTTTTGGGCCCAACCTTCCCCTATCAATATTCCCAGACAAAGCACAAAAACTAAACACACAATAAAAATCAAATCGATCAAAGTCCAATTCTACTAGAGAGAACCTAAGACAAAAAACAAGAACAAACAAAAGGACGGTAAAGGAACTCTCTATAGAACACTCGCTGTTACTGACAGCTAGCTGAGAATCATCAATCGACTGATGTAAAAAAATCAAACGTATCGATTTTAAATCCGACACAACACTTCAAACAATAATGATTTAGTGAAGTGTCATCACACAAAACCGACACGCTTGATCGCTATAATGCTAAAAAATGACAAAAGTAAAAACGTTTATGGAAGTTTTAAAGCGAGTATCAAGTTTTCAATATTTCTGCCAAAAAAACACTAAATTCAAAGATTTAACCAAGATATTCATTTCATATCCTTTCCGTAATAAATTTTGAAGCCAATTTTTCATTTCTATTGGATTGCTTTTAAATTTGTGAGCTTTATAAAAAACATTTCCATAAAATTCAGGATGTGATATTCCTTTCACTATAAAAAAGTGACGTGTACAATTAAATTTTTCAATAAGAGATCGATACTTGTGGAAGAATTTAGAAAAAGATTTTACTAATTTGTGGTATCGATAACCTTGCTTTAATAATTTTTCAGTAATAAAACGGTTTTTATTATTAAAATCAGAAACACAACTGCAGATCCGAGCATATCTTAATAACTGTGAAATGTAAACCCCATGTGACGGCGCTAGTGGAACATCTTCTTCAAGAAAAGGGAAACTTATAATAGGGAAGGTAAAGTCGTCACGTTTATCATATACTTTGGTATGTAATTTTCCGTCAATAATACTTAAATCTAAATCTAAAAAAGGACATCTATCACCGGTGACGTTAGATTTGTTCAGGGTTAATTCAGAAGGATAGATATATGTAATAAAATTAGAAAATGAAGGATTGTTGAGTGCAAGCATGTCATCTAAATTTCTAAAATTATAATTGAAAATTTCGATTAGGTTCTGTTTGTTCGGGTCTTTTTGTAATATAGCCATAAATTGTGATTCATAACAGTATAGGAAAAGGTCGGCTATAAGTGGCGCACAATTAGTACCCATAGGAATACCAATAATTTGGCGATAAATTTGTTTACCAAAACGTATGTAAATATTATCTAACAAATAATTTAGAGCAGTAATAGTTTCTGTATCAGTCCAGTTAATGTAACCCTTTTGAGTCTCGTTACTGAAATTGATTTACTAAATGATTTTGAAACTCTAGAACAGATATAATCACTTTTAGATTTGTCAAAAACACCATTTAACCAAATATTCAAATTTCTTTTTAATCAGATTATGTTGAAGGTTAGTATATAAAGTAGAAAAATCGTAACTATCAACGGTATGAAAAGTATTTTCAAAAGCACGAAGCTTGTCCAAACCATCAAGAGATTTTTTTACACTCCAAAAATAATTAATTCCACTGTTTTCGAATACCCTTTCACAGTATTGAATAATAAATTCCTTCATAGTAGTTAAAGTAAGTCTTTTTTCAAGAAATTGATAACCTCTGGGTCATTGACGATTGAAAGGTCTCCGGTAACAACATGATCACAAGAAGCATATCTGAAATCAGATTTAGCACAGT
This sequence comes from Arcuatula senhousia, assembly GCA_963971305.1. Classification (NCBI taxonomy): domain Eukaryota; kingdom Metazoa; phylum Mollusca; class Bivalvia; order Mytilida; family Mytilidae; genus Arcuatula; species Arcuatula senhousia. Next base: position 63,622,494 of record OZ020309.1, read on the forward strand.
CGCATGATAAAGGAATATTCGTGTCTAGTTCTTCATCAGTTGTAGTTGTTGTATAGTTAAAAATAATGTTACGTGTAGGTTTCTTATATTTATAAGATACAATAGGTGGTTTGGTATTAGAAAAATAAGGTGGAATGAGATCTTGAATATTAGGATCCATAAATATACTAGATATATTTATGAAGTCAAGTCCTCTATTATTGTAGGTTAATTTTATAAAATGTCGAATGTGGTCTTCTGGGTTTTCAATTTTGGGAAACAGTTTATAATAACAAAAAGAAGAGATGATGAGTTCACTTACTTGATATGACTTGAATATGGTTTTCCTAAATGCTACTAAAGCTAGTCAAACATGCATATATAAAAAAGGTTTAATGCAGAAGTGTTTGGTAGTTTTAATAATAAACAGTGCTTTCATATTATTTTTGTGCATGGATTTTATTTTTACTCATTCATTCTCTTTAAAGTGATTTATTTGCACCTTTATATCTTTAATGTTTGGAAGTTATTTAAAATATGCCATTTCCATTGACAAGTTACACACAATAATGCATATATTAATATCTTAATTTCTCAGATAAGGCATGGAACTGTCTTATTTAATCTTTTGACCATTAGCAGCCCTACTTGATACTTTTTACCAGATCTTGGTGAGATCAATAGAAAATGTTTTATTCTATTCAAAAACAAAGAAAAGCAAAACAAAAACACAACATTATGATTATGTCAATTGTTTCTATAATGATTAAACATGAAATGTAATGATCAATTGTATTATGTTTTTGTTTTGTCATTGAACATTTGTTGAATTTGAAAAAAAAAATATTTAACTACTCATATGATTTTATACCTAAGATATGACATTATTTAATTCTTTTTATAATTATAGGTTAAAGATTTGAATGAAGGGATAAACATATTATGTCATGTACATGTATGTGTAAATCGTGATCTAATAATTTCTCATTTTAAAGATATCATCATTCAAATGGTAAACAGTGACATTGTCAGAGCTGTGCTAGACTTAATATTCTTATATCATGTAAATTGAGATTGTAGAGACTGTAGATATATACATTTTTAACTTGTCCAGACTGTAAACAATTCTGTCAAGACCAAAATGTTAAGCATTGTGTCAAGACAGTTAAAATTGTGATGAGACCAAATTTCTACATGTCGAGACAGTTAAAAATGTGTCGAGACATAATATCTACATGTCGAAACTGTCGAGAAAGTGTCGAGACAATATTTGTATTATTTAAAATGTCGAGACTCAAAAACATGACATATCGAGACAAAATAAGACAGTCAAGACAAATGTCGAGACTAATTGAGAGATATTGCTACAATTAGAAAATAATGAGATGCGGAATAAGTGTACGCGACACAGCCCACAACCAAGTGGCAATTCAGAAAAACCAAAATGGACAACCGCCAGCAGCCTTCAGCGAGGCCGTTTGGTACTGCTTGCAGTTTTGCAATTGGCCCATAGTCACTCTGGTTTCGACTGGAGTTCGCATTGTTGATTGATATTCAGTTATTTTGTGTTTCCATGTTTTACATGTTGTCTGTTTTTGTCCCGTTCTTGTTAGTGTTTACTGCTTTTGTCTCTGCCATTTCAGACTTTTGACATTCGGATACCCCCATTGGTACCTCTTCTTCTTTCTTCTAAATATTATGCATATAGTTCAAATCCAGTCCTGAAATATTCAAAGCAGAATGTCGCCTATTAATTGAGACAAATTCCTATAGAAATTGTACTTTTCAGACAAACAAGACTTTGTAGTGCAGGCAAATAGTAATGAGATATATAATTTCATTTTACAAACAAACCGTTCGTTGTAAAGAATATCATGTCTATAAATTATTTTCCAAACCAATTGTTAGTTTGTATCGGGAATTTGTCAGAGTTTACACATTAAATGTTTTTTTTAATAGAAAAATATAACAATTACTTATACCGTGTTCTCTCATATGCTATACAGTTATACTACGTAGTTATTTTTTTTTTAAACAAAATGGTTCATTTTCAATCTGTGTATATCTAATTAATTCATCAAAGCAACACAAAATTATTTTTCTTTCTCATTCCTTCATTTATATTACATTAACGCATGTTGCAGTGATTAAGGGAAAAGTTTGTTGACTTAAAGAAACACATTTAATAAGGAGACATACAGTCTGTCTTATTTGTAAAACGTTCAGTGAAATTTCCCATTAGTAACATGAATAACATCATGATTTTGTCGTTTCTTATCGCTAATTTTGATTCATTAAGAAGTTGTTAGACAATCAAAGAATCTAATAAGAATAAATGAATGAAAACCAGTCTTACCTCTGGTCATGTTGAAGACTGCTGGCTATTTTCTATTGTGATTTTTTAAATTGCCGTTTCTTTAATGTTGGTTGTGTTGCGTGCACTTATTCCACATCTCTTTGTCGTCTATTAAAAATAATTGTTGTCTACTTCTGGTCTGTTTATTACACTCTAAGAATATGTGTCGTTTTGTCTTTGATATATGATATTGATCATCACGGTTCGTTTTATTGTTGTTGTTGTTACCTTTATTTACAACATTCATAGCATAGGAACAGTTTAAGAACGAGTAAGGACATAATTTAAGAAATTACAGTTCATTTAAATTTGTTTGATTGAGGCTATGAGTACATTGATTTTGTTAACAATGATAAACACTTCCTTATATATTCATGATCATTAGATACTTGTCAAACTTATCCATCGATAAGTGATACTCTCCATGGACGTTGACCCATTATAGTCAACAGTTAAGCCCAGTTTAAGATTATGTGAGAAGACAAGCCCGACGCACGGAAAACACCCAATTTAGCCAACTAGGGAAAATACCTTAATTTATCGCTCTTACTATTGAGCACAGACACGACTGTTTTTTTTTTGGTATTTGCTACCCTGAAAGTAGTCATGAAAACTTTGATATTTAAATAATGTGACTTACTTTCCTGTCATCGAAAATAAAAACCGAAATGTTTGTTTTTGCCTTAATACAATGTGAGAATTTTTGAATGAATATTTAAATAATGCAGAATTCTGTCCAAGTACCTCTACCCATGAGTGAAGTCACATAATAAAGGCAAATAGACAACTGAATAAAATAGTGAAAACAGTTACCAAAAAATACAAATGACAACAAAGTTCCAGACAATTAAATTTGTCTGACGCGCGTTTCGTCTATTCAAGACTCATCAGAGGCGCTCTACCAAAAATATTGAAAATGCCAAACACTGTATGATTATGAAGAGCATAGAACAGTATAACCAAAAATACCAAACTGGGGAACCAAATTATTACCAAGATATTCAACCTATGTCTGGGGTAGGAAGAACCTTAGGGTTAAGACAATTTTGAAATTTAGACGGACAATTTAAAGCATTGATGTATTCTCTTACTCAAAAGTGTTAGTGCCGGAGCGGGCTAACCTCGGGGAATTGACAGATTATTTTTTTACGATTGATAAGAATAAATTTCTGGCCTTGTTTTGCCTGCACATATTCTTAAAAGATATATCATACGAATGTTTTGAATAAGCTTTCCTGAAAAAAAAAAGAATTTAGATAAGAAGTGTATAGACTCAGAATAAGAAACAAGATTTCTTTTAGAGAGAGGTCGCATATATCTATTATATCGTTTAATTCCGTCGGCATATCAAACGAATAAATGGACCTTATCCGAATAATTCATCAGTTTTAGTTCACCTCCTATAGTTTATAAATATCACCGAAGTACGCATCCCGAGTTTGTATAACGGCAACCCTTAAATTTTCGATGCTTGTACATGTATGCATAGATACAATATATATTTATGATGAATGACACTTAACAATATCAAATAAGCATATCTTGAAAGATGACATATATTTAATTAATATTGTTTAACACGACTTCTAGTTTGAATTATAGTACATTTTCGAAGTTAAATACATTGTACAAGGGCTCACACCGACAGACATTTCAAATTAAGAAAAAAAACCTTATTTTTTTTTCTTTCAATATAATAATCTAATGCGTTAATTAGGAAACTAAAACGGGTTCCAATTGGTTAAATATAATATATAGCAAACATTTTAAACGAACACAGTTAAATTCAAAAGCAATGTAAAACGCGTTTTGGTATTTGTAATTTTGAAACCACTGGGCGATAACCGCTGCTGGTGGACCAGAGGTCCCCGAGGGTAATCACAAGCCTGGTCTGACACGATTAATCATACAATTTCTAATATTTTTGTTGCTGAAATTTCCGATTTTTTGATTCTGAATTTCTTAAAACACCAGGTTTCTTTCCTTGTAATGCACATGGTCGATATCCTCGGTGCTGAATTTGGCTTCCTTGTTCGTACGTTTTTGTTTTGAGTACTTTTCGTTTTTAACAGTTTGGATTTGACCTTCCAATGTTTTGATTTAAATGCTACTGATGAGAGGTTACTCCTCGAAATATCGATATATAGCATATCTAAATTACCCGTTTATACACGCGTTATACCGGGCGAAGCATTCAGTTTTATATTTGATTAAAATGACTATTTGAACTTTGTTTTAATTAAATTTTTGGGGTATCCGAATGTCAGAAGTCCGAAAGGGCAAAGACAAAACCAGTAAACACGAACAAGGACGGGACAAAAACAGACGACATGTAAAACATGGAAACACAAAATAACTGAATATCAATCAACAACGCGAACTCCAGTCGAAACAAGAGTGAACTCAGGTGCTCCGGAAGAGTAAGCAGTTCCTGCTTGCTATAGTACACCCGTCGCGTTGCCAATAGTCCATTCAGCGTGTCAAATCCGGTAAAAGAAGACAAAACAACACCCTATGACAAACCAACATCTGCATTCATCTGAGAGATCGAAATCCCATTTTTGTCTATAATTGCATGATGTCTTCCGTAAAATTTCTTGAGTGAAAACAGCAACCGAGGAGCAAACCCTCTGTGTGCAATTTTTGCGTCAGACGTGTTGCTCTGCTAAGGAAATCGATTTAAGTCCTGCACGCTCTGGAGTAACGAATCAATTGAGATACGTAGACTCCATAAGCTGGAGCGGACGGAATGTTCTAGTATAATATATTTTATTTCTTTATTACCAAAGTAAATGACTATGGGTTTACAATTCAAAATTACAATATTAACAAAATCGTTACAAAATAATAATGAAAGTCAGAAGGCAGTGAAACAATATTAATAATTTAGAATTACAACAGTTCTTCCCTTAATTTAAATGCTCTGCATATGAATTTTCCCAAATTACACAATTATTTAACATTAATAACGCTCATTAGTCAAATAAACTTATACATCGATGGTTTTCTCCAATAGTAGAGTTTTTTCAAATTAACTCTAAGACCATGATACACTTTACATTCCAAAATAAAGTGCAGTTCATCCTCAATTACTACATTACACAAAAAAACAAAGTCTGAAATGTCTTGGAATGCCCCAAAATCTTTCAGACTCCAAAAAAAGATTTTGACTGCATAAACGAATCTTAGTAATACATGTTTTATAAATATTTGGAATACCTTTTACTAAATAAATGCAAGCATAAGTTATCTACCATATATTGATAATTATAACATTTCACACTATTTCGTAGTAAGCTATTACACTCTTGTTTAGAATTTTCTAATAGTCGTTTCCTAATACTAGCAAGTGATGAAGCACAAAAGCTTCTTTGATGACAAAACACTAAATGAGTAATCGAAATATCACCGAGTCCTATTTTTTATAATTCGTTTTTAATAGGATATAACCAGTTACTCTTGTTACCAGGACAACGACTAAGTTCATCATATAACATCATATAACAACTTTCAAAATACAATTTTGTGTGTTTATAATTTAAACCACTATTTAACCTATGTAGCAATAAAGACCTACGACCTAATTCATAGTATACCATCACATTATTTGTTGATTATTTGTGGATGATTAAACATGTACAATATTCTTACAATATTCAACATGTACATTTTCAATAGCAGCAGCTTTATGTGCGTCCCATACCTCACAGCTATAACTAAGTATACTATTCACATAATGTAGGGAAGTTTATTGAAGGTAATTCGCAATCCCCACAATAATATAGATTTTGATAAAATGATTAAACAGATTTTGCTTTTTTTTCGTTTCAGCAAACATTACTCAATTTTATATAAAGTTTCTATCGTGTATCGTGTATGGTGTATCGTTCATCGTGTAACATCCATCGCTTAGTCGTGTATCGTGCATCTATTACAGTAAATAGTTGATATCAGGAATTACGTGGAATTACTAAGCAAGGTAATTACTGAACATTTTATCATTTTTTTCAGCTATTTACTGATATGAAAAAGCAAACAAACTATCCAATAAAAAATAAAAAAAAATACTAAAATAAAGAAGGCAGATTTTACCACGCTGCAATACTTATAAATTTAATTTCAATACATTAAAGCCAGATTGTAATCCTTTTTATTATTTCACAAATATAACTCTGATAATAGACCAAACAATAATATTAAAATAATACCAGTTTAAAGGTAAGATTTAAAAGTTTACATTAAAATGTACTATAAAGTCTTCAAAATGGTTCATGTTGTTTATGATTCTGATTTGTAGTTAAGTATTCGTTTCTATTTTGTATGCCCAAGAAGGAACATGTTAGAGGCATGAATTTAAAATTACAACAAAATTCCAGGCAATTACATTTTCTACGCCTGACGCGCGTTTCATCCATTTAGGACTCATCAGAGGCACTGTACCAAAAATACTGAAAATGCCTAACGATATTTGAATATGAAGAGCATAGAAAAATATAACTAAAATATGCCTGACTGGAACCCAAATCATGTTTGAGATAAACTTTTGACTGGGGAAGGAAGAACATAAGTTTTGCTCGTGTCTGTCCGACCACACGGACGTACCTTCAAATTTCCAGATGTCAAGCTTTTCTCGGAAATCATACATGCTAATGATTTGTAAGTTACTAGTATGGTTTAGTATCACAAACTATACACGATTAAAAAAAATCAGACAGGTATAACCTCTCCTTGTTTTGACAATGGGTCAATTATGAAAATTTGCGTGGACATTTCTGTCAAGCTTTTCTATGACAAACTATATACGAATGGTCTAAAATTTGTAAGAAGGTTCAGGATGTCAAACTCTACGTCTGTAAGATGTTCTGCCATGCTTTTCTAAAAAAACGAGACAAGAAAATTGATAGGCTAAAATAGAATGACACCCGTTTCAATCAAAGGTGTCAGAATACCCTTATAAAAGAGCCCATAATAAGGCTAAGAAAAGTGGGCGATTCAGGCTCCGGTTGAGCTGAGAAGGGACAGTTGTGTGTTTTACTTTATCTACAGAATGTTTCTTTAAGAGGCTGTCAATGTAAAAATCAGGCAAATGCCTTCAGAATCTGGCACATGAAAAATTTTATCCCAGAAAGTTAATTGTTTATTGTATTGTTTGACTCATATTTAAAACAAAAATCACCAAGATTGGTTTGAAAGCAGCATTGATGACTTGTGATTCAGCCTGAAAATTCATGAATAAAGCAACCAAATTTTGCAAATATGTAAGAGTTATCTCCCCTTTTCTGCATATGTTCAATGCATTCTATACAAATTATATCTAAGTTATCGCTTCAATAAACCAAAAATCTGCATTTGTTTTTGGGAATGGATGTGAAATCAATGAAAATTTTTGAAAAACAAAATTTGTCATGTGCCAGCTATTGCCTGGGTTTTGTTTGGACAGCCTCTTAATAAGTACCACTGGTGAAATTAAAAAAAAAACATATAAGATAAATCAGCAAAAAAAACCAATGATTTCAGGCTTAGTCAGAATAATAAAAAATGTAATTCTGTCCAACGAAAAAACAATATGCTCATAAATTACAAAGAAAAATAATAACATCCTAATTAAGCAAAGGTGTACCAAAGGGGTAATCAGTATCATAAAACCGTGAAGACAAAGACAAAACCGGCAGACAAAAAATCATCACAACAAAACAAACCACATAACAACATAAAACACACACACATAACAACAAAACCGCATTCAGCAACGCGAACTCAAGTCGAAACGAGAGTGAACTCATGTGCTCCGGAAGAGTAAGCAGTTCCTGCTTGCTATAGCACACCCGTCACGTTGCCAAAGATCGATTAGGTGTTGGTCAAATCCGGAAAGGATGACATTACAAAACTCTATGTCAAACCAACATCTGTGCTCATCTGAGAGATAGAAATCCAATATTTGCATACAAGCACATGATGTCGTCCGTAAAATTTCTTGAGTGATGACAACAACCTAGGAGCAACGTACCCCTGTGTTAACAATTTGCTTGTCAGCCGTGTAGCTCTATCAAGGCAGTCGTTGTACTCCCCACATGCTCTGGAATAACGAATCAATTGTGATACGTAAACTCCATATGCTGGAGCGGACGGAATGTTGCTACACAGAAAGGGAAAGTTAACTATTGGAAAGTTGAAGTCATCATATTGGAAAGTTAAAGTCACTAATGGAAAGCTGAAGTCACTAATATTTTTCCATTGAAAAAAAATGTACTTTTGTTCTCATTTTTTACTTTTTTAATTATCAAATAAAAAAAAGGAATATATAAGACTTATTTACTCATACTAAGAGTTATGTTTTTATGGTCTTATCCCAGTTTGCCAATTTTTAATTTGGTGCATGAAAAAAGATATAATGATTTGTTGTTTTAGCAATTATAGTTTATTTTTCGAAATTATAGACTGATATTCACCTGTATTATAAAACACAAATAAAAGTATTAAAAATCTCGCATATATATATAATATATGATAAATAGAATATAAAATTCATTAGATATTAATATTAAAATGTAAGTACATGTGACCTAAATCTGGAACAGATGTCAAGTACTATCCAAGATCAACCTACTTTCCAAATATCATTCCTCTACTAATTGTAATTGCCAACATTTTCAGCTTTACCCAAGATATTGACAAAACAAAAACCATTATGTACAAACGTATGAACAAACGAACCAAAAGCTATGTATCCCTTCTCAACTCCGCCGGGCACGGGGATTATAAAGCAGAATTTCAAGCAAATTATATAAGTAGTTCATATAGCTAGCGATTAATCCTTATATGCCATATGTACAAGTTAGAAAAAACTACATTCAAAAGTTTGTACATATTGCAACATGTACAGCAAAAGTATACATGTTGCAACTTGTACGATTGCACCATACATGTTGCAACATGTACAATATTTTAACTTGTACAAAACATATATATATATATGTTGTGTACAAGTTGTAATTTTGTACATGTTATAACATGTACAAAAAATTTGTACATGTTATAACTTGTATGACCCAAAAATACAAGTTATAACTTGTACAATTTATGCCTGTACATGTTATAACTTGTACAAAATAAGGCTTAAAATTGCGTATAACTTGTACAAAAAGCCAAAACAGCAAAATAGATATAAGAATTTAAAAAATATAATATTTATTAACTATGAATGAAGAAACAAACATGTACTTACATGTTAAAGATAATTTGAATTACTTCTTGCTATAAATGCTCAATAAATGACATTTTCAGTTGCACAACAATTTATTCAATTTTGGACATTTGTATATTATCAACATCGTAACTTTTTCCTACAAGCATTGACATTTAATTGCACAACACTTTCAGGGATCACCACAGTTCGAAATCCAAGGTTGGTGCATGTCGGACCGTGTCTCCAACCTATGTTCTTATCTTATATTATTCCGGCTCTCCCGGATAGACGAACCACTGAGAGTTGTTGGGCCTTGGAAAAATAACTAGTCTAAAGGGCGACGTTTATTTTAAGCTTCAACAGACAGTCAGATGTGGTGATAAAATACTGAAAATAAAGGGGGACAAATTAAGGTTACAAAGTACATGTAAAAACGTTAAAGTTCATAGTAAAACTGTAAAGGGGGATCATAGATAAGTGAAATACAATGAAATATTCACATAAACATAGCATAATTCAAAATTAAATGTCCAAATATTGTTTATAAAATTACGGGAAATTCCCTTCATCTGGTCCAATGCTTGGTTTCACCAACTGGTTAAATTTAGAATCCATCCCGATAGAATAAAGTTACGTTTGTGTAAAAGAGAAGTTAAACGATCAATTTAAAACACTGATTGTTCGTTACTCACGCTGTGGTTGCCACAAATTACAGAGCGAGTCCTGTTTGCCTTTCCTTCAGCATGGCGAGGGGAGAACTGACAAAGGGAAAGGAAGCGGTCTAACATCCTTATATTAGGGTTCTCTCGCGGATCAATAATGAAGGAGACGAAAAATCCAGAGAAGTGTTCAAAGTCCATACAGGAGTTGGAAACGGTGTTAGTTGAAGTTATCCAATTTCACAAGTGATGAAGAAAATAACTATTGAAATATATATAACAACTGGAACACAAGAAGTGTGACAGAACATATATGAACCAAGTTCATTAATCTCAAGAACAACTGTTGCACCTATTTTATTTGTATGTCAGATGGACCCCTATTTACCATTGGAATGGGCAAATAAATATCACATTAGCACCTATGTTAAGAACAGACAATTTCGTTTTTTTTTCAGCCTGACCTTGTTGTCCAAATAATGCCTTTTTTGTTTTTTTTATGTCCGGATTTGAAATTACTAAAAGTTCTACGCTAAATATTACCATTTGCAGAAAGAGCTCTTTTTTGAACTTATTGGTGAAGCAAGCAAAGGTGTACCAAAGGGGTAATCAGTATCATAAAACCCTAAAGACGAAGACAAAATTGGTAGACAAAAAATCATAATAACAAAACAAACCACATAACAACATAACACACACACACAAATTTTTTTCCTGTGTCAGTGTCTTGACATTTCCAAAAATTTCAGAACAAAATTTTGTCTTGACCATCTACATCCATCTAGATTCATTCATTAAATAACTCAATCAAACAATCCTCACCCTCCAGTAATTCTACTTAAAAAGTGATTACAAGTGTTCGAACTTCACCCTGAAGAAATTCTGGAATAAAAGTGATCACTATTAAAATATTCAACTTCAACAGTTTTTAAATTCAAAATAACGTTTTGATCATTTCTTATATTTTTTACTTTTTTGTGAAGAAAATCTGTCTACAATATTCATTGACATAGGCACATCAACATTTCTGTTCTGTTATGCGTGAATAAATGAATAAATAAATGGGGCTTTTTATATATATTTTTTATTTTCTATTTATTTTGCTGTATTGAAATTTTGTAGAAGTTAAACACAATTTTTAGTCTTATTTTGTACAAGTTATAACATGTACAGGCAAAAATTGTACAGGTTATAACTTGTATTTGTGGGTCGTGCAAGTTATAATCAATCAGCTTAAACTTCGTGGAAGTAAATTTGTTTGGTTTAAACACAACAACTTTGCAAAATGACTGAATCACACCAGAAATTTTATGACCGAGAGATTGTGCATCTCTCTGAGAACAATTCTTCAGCAAACAATACCATTACTGAGGGATGTACATCAGCTCTCATACAAAAATACAACAGGAACTTGCTCCCTTCTTTCAGTAATTTGTAAGAGTCAATTTGCCATGACTCCTAACAAAATATTAACAGAGGGGTGCAAGTCCCTGTGCATTAAGCTTATAACTTACTGCCAGAGATACATTACAACGAGATTGAAGTTTGATCTTTTGTGAAAAAAAGGAAGAAGATAATAAATCCTGGACAGCATTTATTTAAGCCAGTATGTTTTATCATTAGGGAGCAACCATTTAAACCATTTATAGTTAGTTCAAAAATAACAAAAATTGGCGCGCACCAGCGTGCAAATAAAATCCAGGCTCTGGTTTTTTTTTCGAAAAAATAGAGGCAGGACAAAGAAAGTATCCATAGCCCCCTAAAAATAAAATGGTTCTTCCCTTAGAGCGATTTTTTCAAAGGTAAGTCTAAAGTGCCCTTAAGAGTTATCAAGTATGAACGAAGAAAGGAGAGATAAAATATTATATACTGATATAAAAATCTTTATTGTGATTGCTAAGACGCGGTCACGTGACATTTGATATTTCGCTGGGTCGCTAGGTAAGGTTACCCTCTCATGAGATTTTGCACATCAACCCCACGTTTGTTTTTCTTCAACATTGTATGCATGGCCTTGATTTTTTCAATGGACAAGGTTAAAATGTCCGAAATATGTTGCAATTAACATTCAATATTGAATTGTCTCATTTGAATATTCGATATAATTTAATAGTTATCACCCTAGCTTATAAATGAATAAAGCAAATTACTTAAGTAGACCATAACATGACAGAATAAATCCTTCTATGCATTTTGTACACGTTAGAACAAATTTCATTAAAAAGTCTGTACAAGTTGCAACATGTACAGCAAAAGGTGTACATGTTGCAACTTGTACGATTGCATTATACATGTTGCTACATGTACATTTTATTTGTACATGTTGCAACATGTACAAAATTGCAACTTGTACATAACATAATTTCAACACTATGTCCATATATAAGAAAAACTAAGAACGAACTTTTTTTAAAGTTCATTCATGTTGATACCTTGTATTTATATTACCGATGCTAATATTCAAAGTAAACATTCAAAGACCGTCATCAATAATTAATATATTTATATAGATGTGTAGCCATGAGTAACCTTTATTGTGTAGTTTTTAATCGAAACTTTCAATTATACTTTTAGATATTTAGATTACATTCTTGCACTCAACAATCCTTCATTTTCTAATTTTATTACAGATATCTATCCTTCTGAATTAACCTTGAACAAATCTAACGTCACCGGTGATAGATGTCCTTTTTTAGATTTAGATTTAAGTATTATTGACAGTAAATTACATACCAAAGTATATGATAAACGTGACGACCTTACCTTCCCTATTATAAGTTTCCCTTTTCTTGAAGGAGATGTTCCACTAGCGCCGTCATACGGGGTTTACATTTCACAGTTAGTAAGATATGCTCGGATCTGCAGTTGTGTTTCTGATTTTAATAATAAAAACCGTTTTATTACTGAAAAATTATTAAAACAAGGTTATCGATACAACAAATTAGTAAAATCTTTTTCTAAATTCTTCCACAAGTATCGATCTCTTATTGAAAGATTTAATATTACACGTCACTTTCTTATAGTGAAAGGAATATCACATCCTGAATTTTATGGTAACGTTTTTTTATAAAGCTCACAAATTTAAAAGCAATCCAATGGAAATGAAAAACTGGCTTCAAAATTTATTACGGAAAGGATATGAAATGAATATCTTGGTTAAGTCTTTGAATTTAGTGTTTTTGGCAGAAATATTGAAAACTTGATACTTGCTTTAAAACTTCCATAAACGTTTTAACTATTGTCATTTTTAAGCATTATAGCGATCAAGCGTGTCGGTTTTGTGTGATGACACTTCACTAAATCATTATTGTTTGAAGTGTTGTGTCGGATTTAAAATCGATACGTTTGATTTTTTTACATCAGTCGATTGATGATTCTCAGCTAGCTGTCAGTAACAGCGAGTGTTCTATAGAGAGTTCCTTTACCGTCCTTTTGCTTGATCTTGTTTTTGTCTTAGGTTCTATCTAGTAGAATAAGACTTTGATCGATTTGATTTTTATTGTGTGTTTAGTTTTTGTGCTTTGTCTAGGAATATTGATAGGGGGAAGGTTGGGCCCAAAAAACTAGTTTAACCCCGCCACATATTACATGTGCCTGTCCTAAGCCAGGAATCTTTGACAAAGCTTTCGTATGTACTTGTCTTTTTGATGTTTTCTGTTCCTTGTTTAAGAAGGGGGTCTATCTGTGACTATTTCAGGGCTGTATTTGAATTATATGCATCTTATTTAGACCATGGGCCAATTGCAGAACCGCGAGCAGTGCCAAATGGCCTCGTTGAAGGCTGCTGGCGGTTGTCCATTGTGGTTCTTCTAAATTGCCGTTTAATTGTGGGCTGTGTCGCGTACACTTATTCCACATCTCTTAATTTTCTATTTAAAATTAATATATCTTTTGAATACTTGCATCGGTAAATTAATATAAAATACTTGAGAAAAATGGACGTATTATTGAAGTACCTCAATTCTTTTCAAATCGTTTTATGCATGTAGGTTATCATCATGCAAAGCTATAAAAAATAATAATAACTTCTTTAATTTCATAAAAAAAACTGCAGCGTGTAACTACAAGACAATAAAATAGATTTTCATTCGACAATAACAGCTGTTTTGATTAATTCGATAATAGACAAAAACTTTAAAAGGAATCATTAAGCTGTTGCATTTCTGTGTCTTTTGTAAAAATCATGATGCTATCAATTGGCCAACAAATCTTGTAAACTGGATTCAAGTTAATTCAATATCAACCAAAATCTTGTTTTTTTCATCTTTTTAATTGGTGAAATATCGAAACTATTTTCCCATTGTTAAAAAGGGTCGCTATTATAGACATATATCTTTCGCTGTATATTTCATTGATTCTAAATGTAATTGTTCCGTTTTGTTTTGTTTTAGTACTTGATATACAGATGGGTCCAGACATAACCTGTATAAAAGTTAACTTTAGGCATGTATTAAGGTTGATTTTTGTGTTACTTTGAGTTAACCACTGCCCATTATTTAGATTAATAAAGTTCACTTTAGCGTTGACAAGGCATTCTACGCTGTAGAAAACCCTTGACTGCTCTTGTCTATGGCAGCTTTAGGTCAGAGCGGTCCAAAGTTAATTTCAGTGAACTTAAGGTCGATAGCGAATAAAGGTAATAACAAAATTACCGAATTTGATCATTCCCAATGTCTAAGAGAAAAGACAAAACATGGAAGACACACCTGGAATAGTAATAGATCGTAATGGTCCTTTCTTGGTACACACATTTCAAATGAAATTGAGGGTTAAATCCGATCTTATGGACTTGTGGTAACACACAACGCTACAAGGTCGTGAAAACATAATAGGAATAACGAACCAAACTTAACTTCACGACAAAGCAATCAATAGTTAAATAAAGAAAACTTAGGGAATATAGCAGAAAAAATAACACTATCTATTCGAATGTATTATGTTTTATGTTTTTAAATATTTATTCTTCTTTTATTCAATTTTTATACATGTAATTATTTGTATTTTGCTAGACACCACGGCTGGATTATACTTATATAGTAATATTGTCTTAAATGAATAAATAAATATTTCCGATAAAAAAACTTTGTTATGTAAATGGATAACTTTTGTAGTTATAGATTTCTATTTCTAGAAGTAATAAATAATATTAAATTAAACGACCACTTTTAAATAAACTTAAAAAGCTTATCATCTGGGTCTGAACGATAACATTATGGGACAGGGGAACATATCTAGAACATCAAATATCAATGTCATGAATTTAATAAGTCCTCGTAAACGGAACAAACGGTCGCATGGTATACAAATAAATCGTAATGTTTGAAAGCATCATCGTTCTAATGTAAGCATAACTGATCTTGTTAAAATATTTAAGAATAACGGACGACATAATCTTTTTTGTAAACTATGCTCTATACCCGTTTCTAAGTTAAATAAAATTAGATTGGATTGTAACACCATATCTCATGCCAGTCCCCTATATGAAGGCGCACTCATTATTAGCGCTTTTTGTTACTATAAACTTTTCCCCCAAATTGATAATCCTGTAGACCACATTCGACATTTTATAAAATTAACGTACATCAACAGAAGACTAGACTTCATAAACATTTCTAGTATTTTTATGGATCCTACTATTAAAGAGCTAATACCACCATATTTTACAAATACTGAACCTTCAATCATATCTTATAAATATAAAAAACCAACACGTAATATTATTTTTAACTATACGTCCATCACTACAGATGAAGACCTAGACTCGAATATTCCTATATCATGCGACTGTGCTAATTCGGACTTTAGATATGTTCCTTGTGGCCATATTGTTACTTGGCGACCTAAACATTGTCGATGACCCAGAGGTTATTAGATTCTTGAAAAAAGGACCAAAATTCAGACCTCCTTCGAAAATTAATTGGAATTCTTGTTTTGATTGTGTAAATACTGCCCTTCAATCGTACTGTAAGACCTGGATTAGACGAGAAGGAACAGATTCCAAATCTTTAGACAAGTTTAAGAATAAATTCATATCCATTGTAAAATTACGAATAAGCCATTTTCAAAACACCTTTGTAGAATATCGACCCCATACTTATATAAACAGAATTAAATCAAAACTACAATTATTAGGTTCACAATATGTTTTTGTTCCTGCGGATAAAGCGGCTAACAATGTTGTTGTGGTATGTCGTAAATATTACCTGGATGCTTTAATGCATGAAATTAAAGGCTCATGTACTTTCGTTCCCGCGCAAGCTACAATAGACAGTATTATTGACGATCATGTCATAGCAACCACAGCACTTCGAGCAGCCCCTACATACAATAAATTACCTACTATGTACTGGATACCTAAATTTCACAAAACCCCATATAAATCCCGTTTTACCTCTGCATTAAGTAAATGTTCCTTAACCAATATTTCTCAAGTCTTGTCTCTTGCTTTAACTACAATGAAAGAATTTATCATCCGATACTGTGATAAAATTTTCGAAAATAGTGGAATAAATCATATTTGGAGTGTTAAAAATTTAGACAAACTTCGGGCATTTGAAAATACTTTTCAATCCGTAGACAGCTATGACTTTTCCACTTTATATACTAATCTACCTCACAATCTTATCAAAAAGAAATTTGAATATTTAATTAAATTGTGCTTTGACAAATTTAAAAGTGACTACATCTGTTCTAAAGTGTCACAAGTATTTAGTAAATCGTTTTTTAGTAACAAAACCCACAAAGGTTATGTTAATTGGACCGACATAGAAGTTATTACTGGATTAAACTTTCTTTTAGATAATATTTACATCCGGTTCGGTAAACAAAGATATCGCCAAGTCATTGGTATTCCAATGGGAACTAATTGTGCTCCACTCATAGCTGATCTTTTTTTGATATTGTTACGAATCACAGTTTATGGCCAAGCTACAAAATGACCCAAACAAAAACCACCTTATCGAAACTTTTAACAATACATATAGGTACTTAGATGACATACTTGCTCTAAACAACCCCACATTATCAAATTTAATAAATGATATATATCCTAAAGAATTAACCCTAAATAAAGCAAACTCGACCGACAGTAAATGTCCATTTCTAGATTTGGACTTAAGCATTATCAATGGTTGATTACACACTAAAGTATATGATAAACGGGATGACTTTTCATTCCCAATATTTAATTTTCCGTTTCTTGAAGGAGACGTACCATTAGCTCCAGCTTACGGGGTATACATTTCACAATTAGTCAGGTATGCTCGCATTTGCAGTGATGTGTCTGATTTTAATTATAAAAACCGTTTTATTACAGAAAAATTGCTAAAACAAGGTTACCGTTACCACAAATTAGTCAAATCTTTTACAAAATTTGCACACAAATATGGACATCTCATCGAAAAATTTGATTGTACACGTAGATTTCTGATTGTTAAAGGAATATCTCATCCTGATTTTTATAGCAATGTAGTTTATAAAGCACAAAAATTCAAAAACAATCTTATAGAAATTAAAAACTGGCTTAAAACCTTTTGAAAAAAGAATACGAATTCAATGTTTTAGTAAAATCTTTGCATTTGGTATGTTTTTGCAGAAATATTGATAGCTTGATAGAAACTTTTAAACGTTAAATTTTCACTTTGTATCCACTGTATTATTTATAAGCACTACAGCGATCAAGTATGTCGGTTCTGTGTGATGATACAACTCTAAATCATTCATTGTTTTGACGTGGGGTGTCGGATTTAGAACTGATGTATTTGATTCTTTTACATCAATCGATAAATTATTCTAAGCTAGTTGTCAGTAACTTCGAGTGTTCTCAAGAAAGTTCATCATTGTCTTGTTGTTTTCGTACAGTATTTAGTCTTAGGTTTTCTCTTGTTGAATTGAACTTTTGTCGATTGAGTTTTACAGTGTGTTTTATATGTATGCTTTGTGCAAGCTTATCAATAGGGGGAAAGTTGGATCCAAAAAAATAGTTTAACCCCGCCACATTTTATATGTGCCTGTCCTAAGCCAGGAAACTTTGCCAAAGCCTTTGTTTGTCCTTGTCATTCTGTGTTAACTGTTTTATGTCAAGAATTGGGTCTTTCGCTGATGATTTAGGGATTGGTTTTGACACTTTTGTATTGTATTATAAGTCTTGGGTCAATGCAAGACGGTAAGCAGTGACCTATGGTCATGTTGAAGACTGCTTGCTGTTTTCCGTTGTGATTTTTTGAATTGATGTTTGTTTATGTTTGTTGTGTCGCATACACTTATTCCACATCTCAATATCGTCTAATAATGTAACTCCATTATGTGATATAAAATAATATTTTTTGCAATATTCAATTCTTATTAAAGGCAATAATGAATAAAATGATTATTTGAAATACTGATAATAGTTTATAAAATATTAGTTTTATTTCAATCGCTTCAATTGGTGAATAAAATCTGATGGCTCTTTATTTTAGGTCACTCAAGACTAAAGTGCAAGTTTAATTCGCTCTTTGCTTCACCTTGGTTAATTTTAGTTAACTCTAGGCTAAAGTTTACTTTAAGTAGGGCCTAGGCTTAAGTTTACTAGCAGAGCTGGCCAAAACAGCAGACCATGGACCAAGTTTGCTATTTATTTAACTTACAACCGATCCACGTTCTGCCGAATTCAATAAATAGAGTAGACCTCAGTTAACTTTAAGAAGTCAAAAAGTTTATTTTTTTCTAGTTAAAGTGGCATACGGGTTATGTCTGGTCGTATCTGTATTATTCTTATAACATTTACGTTCCACATAATGGCTTCAGTTTCATGTAGTGGAATGATAAATGTGCAAATAAAAGGTACAATAATACATAGATGTACTTAAATTTCAAAACTGGTTCATCCACAGTCTCAAATATTGACTTTTGACGCGTTTATAGGCGAAATTTTTGATGCTTTCGAAAACAAAGTCCCTAATTTCTACTCCCTCATGGCCGCTTTTTTTCAATCGGTTTAACTAAAAGAATGTTTTTACAGATACGACAAGACATAATTTGTATGGCAAGTTAGAAAAAAAAAGAAAAATCAAATTTCGCCTTGAGCGACGTAAAATTAACGGCGCTAAAGTCAGGAGCGACCATACCAAAAACGTGAATAAAAACAATTAATTTGTTCATGCCGATTTTAGCAATCATTTGATTTTATTCATAAAAAAAAACTATATGAAATATGATTTTTAAAAGATTTTCTTCAAATTAAAATGATGACTTTAAATGATTATTATTGAATTCATTGATTTTTTACGAGAAAACATGTTTGCTGAAAAAAAGTATTTATTTAAAAGTTTTTATTTTCATTTGCATACTTTACTCATTTTAGAAATATTTATTTAATTAGTATATTACACCAGGTTGTTAAACAAGCAATTTCTTATTATCTACGTTAAATAAAAAAAGACCACTGATGCGTTATATTTGCAAAGAGCAAGACATACATTTTTAAAGTTATCTTAATACTTTAAACATTTGGTTAAGGACAGTCTCTTCTTTAATATAATGATTTGTTTAAATAAAAACCAAGTTCATCTAAAATATCTGAATTTACTTGTAATATATTCATCTGTTTTCATGACAAGTTTATCATAACGACTTCCTCTATAGAGCTACACGGCTGACAAGCAAATTGTTAACACATTAACACAGGGGTACGTTGCTCCAAGGTTGTTGTCATCAGTTAAGACATTTTACGGAAGACATCATGTGCTTGTATACAAATACAGGATTTTTATCTCTCAGATGAGCACAGATGTTGGTTTGAGATAGAGTTTCGTAATTTCATCCTTCAGGAATTAGACCAACACTCAATCGATATTTGGCAACGTGACGGGTGTGCTTTAGCAAGCATGAACTGCTTACTATTCCGGAACATCTGAGTTCGCTCTCGTTTTGACTTGAGTTTACGTTGCTGAATGCGGATTTGTTGTTATGTGTGTGTGTGTGTGTGTTTTGTTGTTGTTGTATGGTTTGTCTCATTATTATGATTTTTTGTCCCCCGATTTTGTCTTTGTCTTTTCGATTTTTTTTATGTTGATTACCCCTTTGGTACAACTTTACTTCTATCTTCTTAAAAATGTGTTTATTCTAGAAATACATTGTATGTTAACTGATCAATATATAATCCAGCAATGTGTTTAGCAACCTACCATTTACATTTGATTATTTAATTTGGTTAAAAAAATGTATAGTCATATTTGAAAGAAAGAAAACAAAACACATTTTTAGTGACCTAGAATTAATGTTATCTGTTATTAAACTACAGTTTCCTTAAATCAATTTGCGACGCCACTGACCTAAATTAAAGATTGGATTGTGCTCACCTGAAGTTAAATTCGGATGCCTTAGGGTAGATTGTGGCACTTGTCAACATATTTTAATTTCAAAGTTAGCATGAAAACTATGAGTAAGATGTACTGCTTTATAATTATATTTCAAATTCATGGGTTTCTTTCCTGCTTTTTAAGATAAATGGCGTCAATAACGCAAAAGTTTACAATGAATTATAAAGGAAAACACAAAAAAGCATGCAACAAAGTAAAAATACGTGTACTCCTGTCAATAAAAATATTCATATCTGTTTTACATTTTTATCATCTAGCAGCACTTTATATAAAAACCCAGCAAAAGTTGACTTTCTCTCCAACTATTCATGATATTTACTTTCATGACTTTTGTAGCCCAAAAGGTTAAACAATCAATGATTATCTCTGAGTTTTGAACAATCATCTCAGTTTACCCTAAATTTGCGCCGTCAGTGTGTCTGTGTGTCTGTTTTTCCGTTACTTTACAGAGTAATCATTACGTATCCGCTTCCCCTCCGATCCTAAATCGACAGATGGATTATCCTGAAATTTTCATAATCTCCGTTACCCGCAACTCCTCCTAAAACCCTTGTAGCATTTTCATGAAACTTTCAAACAATCGTTATTACATAATGCTGATGTGCTGCTCTAATTAACGAGACTTCAGAGTTGTTGATACAGGTGTGAAAATGTTGTGTAACTAAATGTTTCTGTAAAGAACAGGATCTTTCGTGTACATGCATGTTTGTGTCTTTGTCAAAATGAGGAAAACTGTCGCTATCACCAAACTGTTGTTACAACTGATGCAGTTTAGGTGCCTGAAGAATCAGATTTTAAAGTGTTGTTATTTGAGACCATTACAGGGATTATTGCCGTACCTAACACACTAATGTAGTCAGATATACATACGTGTACGATAAAATAGCATAGTTTGATGTGTGCTGCATGTTCAAAATTTCTTAAATGGGAGTGTAAACCATTTGTATAATACGTGAATAATGAAATAAATGCTAATTATACTTAATTTTATACTATCCTATTGTGTTTTGCCATCCTGATGGAATTTTTCAAAAATATCCCAATATATTTGATTTTTATCTTTTTAAGTAACTTGACCTGTGACGAAACTCGATCAGATTTCCAAATATGTGAATAAAGTTTCGTAACATCATATGCCATGGTGAAGGTGGGTAACACAGCTAATCGTGTGAACAAAAACAAAATCAAAATGTCAATAAAATATAAATAAAAAACTTTTTTTGTATTCAAAAACTATTTTTACATACAATATGCGCAGACCGGATGTAGTGTGTCATTTGAAACATTGTTTTCCTATAATAGCTTTATAGTTTTTTATGTAAAGCGAATTTGGTGTTGTATTTATTTTGTTTCCCTATTTTGAGATTTTAACGCATTTTAAATGGTCCGTACTTCAAGGAGCGTTTTCCACTCATGACCTTTGACCTTGATTTTTTTGACATGATGGCATTAGATATTATGGCAATAACATTTATTTCCTGAAAGAAGAAAGATTCTGCTTATCAAACAGCTTTCTAAAATCTTTTTGACAGATGGGTTATTTAAATATTTCAAAATTAACATTCCGTCACTCTACTATTAGTACACTAAGGGCCCCAAATGCGCACTAACTTAAAGGACATTACGCTTTTGTTATATTTTGTTGCAATCATTCTCTCGCACTTTCACACACCAAATTCATTAAACCAGTTAGATACTTTTTTTTTAAAATAAGCGGTTCCTGTCGTGTTAATAATTTTTAATTCAGTGTGTCAAATACAGTAAAAGAAGACAAAACAATTTTTTTTCCATAGCACCTGATTTCACTTTTGTTATGACTTGAGTTCGCGTTGTTGATTTCCGTTCGGTTGATTTTGTGATTTGTGTTTCTTTGTGCTGTTTTTGTTTGTGTTTACCGATTTCGTCGTTACCCTTCCATACTTTTAACACTCGAATGCCCGTTTGGTGCCTCTTTTCCCCTGCACTCATTTGAGAGAACGAAATTCCTTATTTGTCTACGAGTGCACGGTGTTTACCGTTAACTGCCTAGAGTGAAGATAGCAACCGTGGAGCAACATAAACATGTCTTTGCAATTTCTGTTTCAATTGTGATGCTTTGCAAAGGAAATCGATGTTATTACCACAAGCTATGGAGTAGCAAATCAATATGAAGACTCCATAAGCAGGAGCGGAAAAAAATGTTGCTACACGAAAAGGGGATCGAGATTTCAATTAAAAAGGCCTGGTTAATATATAGCACGATCAGGGAAAACAGGTAGGTGTGTGTTGTTACTATTTATATGTTAAACACTTTTTAATCAGGATTTCCAAATAGCAGAAAGGTTTTGCTTGTCAAATGAAGAACAAATATGAAATAATACATTTTTGTTTGTTTTGATATGTTCGGTAAAAAACGGAATGTTGTTCACGAAAGTTAAAAAGTGGCCATTGGTATCAAACTTCTTTAAAAAACACATACTCATTTTCCGCCATACTGGTCTTTCCCCCAAATATTCAAGACCGTTGCACTATTACTAACTGTGAGTTACGTGAGACTTTCAATATTTTTAAGATAATTACTTACAATGAATTTTAGTTGAAGCGTATCCTTTTTCATTGCTATATATAGTGCGGATGTGATATCATAGATGTTTGCAAAGATTTTCGAAGAGAAATCTTTAGTGTTTGTTCTTAGATTTAAGAATGTAAAGACCATGTGGATTTCAGTTTTCATAACAAAATTTTCAGTCTATTAGGAATATCCCTTATACATGTTATGGTTAATTGGGACGTCTTCCCATTAGTAGTTTTATTAAAACACAAAGTCTTCTATACTTTGCTAGATTACACTCCTTGAACATCAATCCTCTACTAAAAGAAGCTTGTGATGTTATTAGAGACATATATGAGAATGGTAGCTATTCATGGTACACTTATGCACTAAGTGTTTTTAAAGAATTAACCTCAACTCTGATGATTTTATTAATTCTGATAGAGACTACTAAAAATTAAATATCAAAATAAAAAAGAACTAAATTAAGTGATCCAAGAAGTGTATGTTCAGCGTTATCTAGATAAACTTAATGATTTAACAAAAGACTCCAAACTTTATTTATATAGCCAACTTAAGACAGATTTATTGTCTTAACATCATTCAGTGCTAAAAAATAATTTTCTTTTTGTTTCTACATGCAAACTTTGAACAAATATTTGAAATATGTATCCTGGTGAGGTAAACAGCATTTTTCATGTAAGATAAGTTCAAAAAAAAAAAGAAGAAAAACTATACTGATGAAACTTTGTAGAATGGTTTTGTAGAATTGTGATATAGAAATATATCGTAGAACATGTTTTGTGTTTATACCTATTTGAAGAACATTAAAAAGTTTCAATCAGAAAAAAAAGACAGATTTAGAAATGGAAAATTATTTGAAAGAAGCAATTTTTTTAAACGTAAACTTAAAACGCAATTTAGGACTAGCGATCACTGTCTATTAATCGAAACCGGGCATTACAAGAAAATTCCTAGACTAGAAAGACTCTGCAAATGTTGCAACATCCTTGAAGATAAATTTAACTTTTTCCTTAATTGTAAATATAACGATAATTTGCGAAATCTGTTTTTTCGATAACATAAAAAATAACCATAGCAACCAATTTCTCAACTTAAATCCTATTGATAAAATATAACTTTTATTAGTCCCGAAAAATGAGTCATTGGCTGATCTGTGTGACTATTAGTCATTAGAATTGAGAAACAGGTCCATGTCAGCTAATGCATAATTAAGGTCTTTCCCTTCCACAGAAGGAAAGACCTTACTGTATTTCTTATGATTATTATTATTATTTTTTTTTTCCGCCACAAAAAAAAAGAAGAAATACTTAACGTAACATTACGAAACTTCATACCATTAACCGACACTATAAGGGCATGACTTGAGTAACCCTGCGAAACCGATCTATTTTTAGTAACGGAGTTATCTGCCCGTAACCCAAAAACCTTGTTTGCAAATTAACTCAATAACCGTAACCATTATCAAAAATCTGAAGCGGGGAAAATGTTGCTAGACTCATGGTCATGATTCGTCACGCAAAATTTTTTTTTTCGATCAACTTCCTGGTTACGCGTTTTTGACTCGAAAAGTGTCGCGACTCGTCAAAATTTTTTTTCTTCAAAACGGTTAGTCCTAGAGACTTGGGACCTTCACCAATCATCCTAGGTGATATATGTTACATCTTAAAATGTCAAGGTCAAAGGTCAAATCTCAAGGTCAGAGGTCATGGTACACCTTGTTTGCAGTATAGCTTAAAAACCATACAAAATTGAAGCAGACATGTAAAGGGGAAAATACTCGTCTCATTAAGACCTTTATTTGATATAAAGGGTCGAACACTGTACGACAAACCGTTTTCGAGTTATGGCCCTTAACGTGTTTCGGCTTATCTGTTTTTGGCTTATAACTTTTAAACCGTCAGAGATAATATAGTAAACATATGGGTTTTTTGTGACCGTCATTTCATATCCTTCAATTTAAGACCAAAGTCGAATGGTTATGGGCAGCCATTTTTAAAATGGCTGACACCGTAAACAGTTTTTATGAAATAACGCTTAAACCGTACAAAATTGAAGCAGACAATACATGAAAAAAATGTTCGCCATGTCGAAATCTACAAAAAATGTTTCAGGTGCGAAACCGTAAAACTTGTCGTTTTTGAGTTATCGCCCTTGATTCCTATTTTTAAAATGATTTTTTGTTTATAACTTTTAAACCATAAAAGATGATGAATGAAACATAGGGTGCATTTGAAAGAGGATTAAATTACCTACAATTTGAACCCAAACAGTACATGATTCAGTTTAACGGTTTCAAAATGGCGGCCAAAACAAGTTTTGCGAAACACGTTTTTTGCCAATAACTTGAAAACCATAACAGATAGTATAGTAAACATGTATACTTAAATGAATCAGTATATAAAGAGCTACAATTTGAGTCCAAGGTCTAAGGTCATAGGTCAAGGTCATTCCCTAGCAACAAGGTAACATTAATGAAAAATCCATAGCAACCATATATATTCTAAACCAAGACTACTTTTTGAGTTTAGGGTTAAGTTTTTTCAACCGGAAGTAACCCCTAGTCCATAGCAACCGTCATAAAAGTCCTTAGCAACCATACTTTTTCTGACTCTAGGTCCCCTGCTCTTCATTCTGGGGCCTATATCACAATAATTGGCAACATCTTGTCATAAACAAAGTGACTCAAATGTCTTTTGTACTTGTATAAAATACCTTAACAAAACATAACACAGGGAAAGACCTCACATTTGTTCTCTGAACAAATGACTTTTTAATTCTACTTGATTTCTTTGGGGTTCTTTTTATGTGATGTTATTGTGTTTTATTGATATTGTTTGTATATTCGTTGGTTTTAGATCGTATTGCTTGACCCTAATGTGTGTAATTTTTGCAATAAAGATATTTAATATCGTAGTCAATGTGACACAGAGAAATAACTTTCTATCAACCTTTTCATGATCATCTCGAAAAGAGAGCCTTAAATGCTATAATATTCCTGTTGAACCACTTCTACAAATTAAAGCAATTGCACAAATAGAATTGTTTTGAGTGTCCCAATAACGTGGACCGTGACCATAGAAATGCTCCGGCGTCAGTTCGTTTGTGCGTCCGTCACAGTTTATGTATTCAGTAACTGTTATTTGCAGGCTTTTGATATTTGGTATTCAGCTTTAAGTAGGGGTCTCAAATGGTGGGATGCGTTTTCAGGACTATTGCTTATCTGTTTCCCATTTAACAAACTGACATAGAATGTTTTGCTCTTGGGGGAGACAAAAAACTATGTTCTTGTATTTGATTAATTCCTGAAAGCTTCGTTTACAATGACTGTTTTGATATTTTTTTTAAACTCAAATTGATGTTTATGCTTTTTCTAATATGTCACATTATGAAACAAAAAGCCAAATAAGACTAGCTTAATAAAAAATAATGTAGACAAATTTTAGGATTAAACCAAATATTAAAGAAAAATAAAATGAATTTAAAAACAATTCTTGCAAAAAGATCAAGTTTTTTTTTTTGTCAAAGTGTATTATTAGAAGTGTAACATTGACATAGTGATAAAAATTATAGCATTAAATCAAGCAAGTTTAAACGAAGCCTTAATATGAAGGGGGAAAGATCAGTATGGATTTGCGAAAAGGGGAGAATCTAGTATATACTCTTTTTCCTACCCAAATTTTAGGGGGGAAGATTCAGTATATACTGATATTTCCGGGGGGAAATCTCAGTATATACTGATTTTTCCGGGGGGGAGATGAGTAGGGGGAAAAACTAGTATGTTACACCGGTACACACATAGTATTAAAATTTTCGTCTTCATAAAACCGCGAAAGCTCTGATTTTACGATTATGCAACATGTTATGAATGAGTAAGCGGGAGAACAACCCTAGGGTTTCCGAGGGTGAAAATATTCAATTATGATAAAACTTGTTATGAAGACTAGTATTCGAAAAGAAAATGTAAATAAAAACATATAATTAGGGTAAGCGTAAAGACATATAGTGTTATCAAGAAAGCATATAACTAGGGTACAGGTAAGTTAAATAACATATAGTTAGTGTTAGGGTTAGTTAAATAACATATAGTTAGTGTTAGGGTTAGTTGAATGACATATAATTAGTGTTAGTGTTAGTTTAATAACATATAATTAGGGTTTGGGTTAACAGAAAAAGATAAAATTAGGGGCCAAGATTAGTGTTAAGATAAACCATTAGGGATGCAGTTAGCATGAAATAAAATTAGGGTTTGGGTTATTGTAATAACATACAATTGAGTTTACAATTAGCATAAGTGGAAGCAATTATGGATAAGCTCAGTATTTATATGTACAATTAAGATTAGGGTTAGCATGAAAACGTAAAATTAGGTTAGGGTTAGTGTAAAATATACAATTACAATATAACAGTTATGGTTAGTGCAAAAACATATAATAGGGGTTAGGGTAAGCATTAAAAGCTTCAATTAGAGACACGGTTTAATGTATGCAGATCTTTCAAGTGTTAGCTAACATTTTGGGTGAGCCTTGAAAATATACAGTTATGGCTATGTTTAGTGTATAATCGTACAATTAGGTAAAGGCTTCCCATATCAGCAAATAAAAGCCTGTCAAAAGTTATAAGCTTGCATATATACAAACATATCAATTTTTATATCAAAATATGTACATTTCAGATGAAATCCTAGATCTATAAATCAATACCTACATCGTTAATGTGATCTCGTTATCAAAGTTTTATAACATGGATGTTTGGTTCTTTTTCCTTGAACATATTTTCGTGCACAGGTTGCATTTTTTAATTATAAGTTCACCACCAGAGAGGTTGTAAACAGGTTTTTTTCTTCATTGCAAACAATGTCTTTGTAGGTTTGTATTTCGTGTTTTTAATGCTGTTCTCGTTGATTATTGATTTCTTTTCTCTGTGCTCTCTCTGACATTCGGATGCCACATTGGTACCGCTTTGCTACTTTTGTCCTTAAAAACTAATTTAGTTTCCAAGTAAGCCTATTTCAACTAGGGAATACCAAATTGTTTCCCTATGATACTCATTGCCATTTCTATTTTTTTACATAAAATTGTATCTAAGCAGCACCGAGATCAAAGTAAAATAAAAAAAGTCAAATGAAAACTTTAATTATTTCTACTGCCAAATGTCACAACACAGCGAATTGATTTAGTTTCTCAGTATACAGATTAAAACAAGAAAAAACTATAAATGTTGTCATTTGATATCCATACCGAACAATATATGTTCAGCTAAATAATATGTTGTCATCAAAGTTAAATAAAAGAAAGAAAGTACTTTATTATAGTTAGTTACATTTGCCTCTAAATGAAATCATCTTTTATAACTATAATACAATTTCTAGCATTTTTCAAAATCTAACCAATCATGTTTTTAAATTCGAGTTTATTTCAATTTTAATTTATATAACTAAAAGAGGAAAAATAAGATATTCTGAGTCTATTTCAGTATCGGCAAAATTCTTACAACAAGGGACTCAGTAAAAATAAACTACACGAACTCAAGTCATAACGAGAGTGAATTCATGTGTTCCGGAAGAGTTAGCAGTTCCAGCTTGCTACTGAACACCTGTGTCCCTGCTAATGGTGAATTTAGCGTGTCAAATCCAATAGGAGCACATGATGTTTTCCATAACACACATTGAGTGAAGATAGTAACCGAGAATAAATAAAACCTCGTGTTTTTAATTAAATTTGACTTAAACATGTTAGAACAACACAAGAGATGCAAAATCTAATTCTTTATGTTTTTGTATTAATGAAAACACAGTACGTGTATGGTAAAAGCTTCCACCTCTCCCCATTTACCATTGTACCATATACCATCCCCATACACCATATACTATCCCCATCCCCATGCAAAATTTACCATCCCCTTCCCCATCCCCATACATTATAACCATCTCCATCCCCATTTGCCATTCCATTCCCTATGCATAATACGTTGTCCCTATATTACTCTATTTTATTCACAAGGTTGGGCGGAGCTTGAATTTCTCTGTCTCTTAGGTAAGATTTAAAGGTAAAATCCCGAAATAATTGACCCGTGATCAGCCCGGTCAATAAAATAGAGTAAAACCCACAATGATATCGTTTATTATCGACAATCTAATGTTTTATTTTATTTGATAATTTATTTATTTATTTATTTATTTATTTATTTATTTATTTATTTATTTATTTATTTATTTATCTATTTATTTATTTATAAAATAAAATAAAACACAACATAAATCTTAATTTCTATTTTGTTTGAAATTTAACTGAAAGTGTTATATTCGACATTTCATAAATTCATTTCTGAACATATTAAAACAATGTAAACAGCTTTTGAGTCGTAGTTTAAAACATCACAATACAGATGGGTCCAAAACCTGACCTGCATGCGAACCAGACCTATAAAGCGGACCAGAAATCTGGTCCAGGTCTGCTTTTTTTCTTTTCTGATTTTGTTTGAGTGAACCTAGGTCTGCTCTCAAGTTCACTCAAAAATCAAACTTTGCCGTAGGTCTGGTTCACTCTGACCTCAGGCAGACCAGATTTATAAAAACTCTAGGTTCACTCTAGGTTCATTATTGAAAGCAGACCAGATCAAACTTAGGTCTGGTCCACTTTTGTTTTCACTATTAAAGCAGACCAGACCAGACTTTGAGCAGACTTAATATAATATATCAGTGAGATGAGCAGCGATGTAAAAAAGTTATTCGATGTCCTGGAATGTTTGTGTGCCTAACAAATTGAATCAACACAGTTTATGCAAATTTAGAAATATCAAATGAGAAACATCTTGCACTTTAAATGACTATTCCCTATTTAATTAATTTTCTCAGCAATCACATATTAAAAACAAGAAAGTACCAAATGTCGTTTGTGTGTACAAAGATATAATTCATTTTCACAGCAGATATAATTAAACAGAGAATAATGTGGTTTTAATCTAATATAAACAGATGTCCGCTCTCAGTTCCCCTTTGTACAAGTTAGGTTTGGTGTAATCTATACGTCATCTAATTTGATCATGACCGTTCCGGTACTTGGTGCACTATTTATTTTTTCTACCAGTCAGTGTCTGCCTTTGCATTTTAATACATTATACTATTTGAATCAGAACATTTTGTTATCAAGAAATTGAATATATATAATTCTTTATTTAAATATTTAAAGCTGTTCTTTGAAAAATATACTTTCCGATTTTGTTTTTATTATTTGAAAATCAACCTATCTTGAGTTATATTTTCAAATAAATATACTAGGTTACCGTCTTAGTGATAAAATAATGGTTATGCTGTTTATTGAAATTGAACGGTAGACACCGTGCACTCGTAGACAAATATGGGATTTTTATCTCTCAAATGAGCGCAGATGTTGGTTTTTCGTAAAAAAAAATGTTTTGTATTCCTTTTCCAGATTTGACATACGTAATGGAAAATAAGCAACACGACGGCTGTGCTATAGCAGACAGGAACCGCTTACTCTTCCGGAGCAAATGAATTCACTCTTGAGTTCGCATTGTTGATTTCCGTGCGGTTGATTTTGTGTTTTGTGCTTCTTCGTGCTGTTCTTGTATGTGTTTAACGGTTTCGTCGTTGCCCATTTGGACTTTTGACACCCTTAGTCCCATTGGTGTCTCTTTGCTTCTTTCAAGGAGTAACCTCTTATCAGCAACATTTGAATCAAACATTGGAAGATCAAAAACCCAAAATATTGAATGAAAAGTATCAAATACAGTGTTATTCTATTAACATCAAAATAGGACGCTTATTAGTTTGAACAAGGGACGTAAATCACTGTAACGGCTAGTATTTTACATGTCTATTTATACGGAGGAGTGTCTAATGCTTATGCACTAATCTTCGAAGCAGAGTGTAGTCAGTCATGTATATTAATATCTAGACAATGTGTATTATTAATATCAATGTGAAATATTTTAGAATTGCAATGGAACTAGATTAGGGTTGTTAACAAAAGCAGTACAACTGAGATACTTGTCGGGTCACAGATTCCCTCTTCATTTCAGCGTTTGGGCAACAATGTCACTCTTCACAACGGCTTGTCGCATAAAGAACATCAATCAGGAGTCGAATACCAGACGCTGAACTTGCTTGGCAGGACAAGCATTAAGAAAATGGCGGAGTGAGTTAGTCAACAGTGAGATGAGCACCGATGTAAAAAAGTTTTTCGATGTCCTGGAATGTTTGTGTGCCTAACAAATTGAATCAACACAGTTTATGCAAATTTAGAAATATCAAATGAGAAACATCTTGCACTTTAAATGACTATTCCCTATTTAATTAGTTTTCTCAGCAATCACATATTAAAAACAAGAAAGTACCAAATGTCGTTTGTGTGTACAAAGATATAATTCATTTTCACAGCAGATATAATTAAACAGAGAATAATGTGGTTTTAATCTAATATAAACAGATGTCCGCTCTCAGTTCCCCTTTGTACAAGTTAGGTTTGGTGTCATCTATACGTCATCTAATTTGATCATGACCGTTCCGGTACTTGGTGCACTATTTATTTTTTCTACCAGTCAGTGTCTGCCTTTGCATTTTAATACATTATACTATTTGAATCAGAACATTTTGTTATCAAGAAATTGAATATATATAATTCTTTATTTAAATATTTAAAGCTGTTCTTTGAAAAATATACTTTCCGATTTTGTTTTTATTATTTGAAAATCAACCTATCTTGAGTTATATTTTCAAATAAATATACAAGGTTACCGTCTTAGTGATAAAATAATGGTTATGCTGTTTATTGAAATTGAACGGTAGACACCGTGCACTCGTAGACAAATATGGGATTTTTATCTCTCAAATGAGCGCAGATGTTGGTTTTTCGTAAAAAAAAATGTTTTGTATTCCTTTTCCAGATTTGACATACGTAATGGAAAATTAGCAACACGACGGCTGTGCTATAGCAGACAGGAACCGCTTACTCTTCCGGAGCAAATGAATTCACTCTTGAGTTCGCATTGTTGATTTCCGTGCGGTTGATTTTGTGTTTTGTGCTTCTTCGTGCTGTTCTTGTATGTGTTTAACGGTTTCGTCGTTGCCCATTTGGACTTTTGACACCCTTAGTCCCATTGGTGTCTCTTTGCTTCTTTCAAGGAGTAACCTCTTATCAGCAACATTTGAATCAAACATTGGAAGATCAAAAACCCAAAATATTGAATGAAAAGTATCAAATACAGTGTTATTCTATTAACATCAAAATAGGACGCTTATTAGTTTGAACAAGGGACGTAAATCACTGTAACGGCTAGTATTTTACATGTCTATTTATACGGAGGAGTGTCTAATGCTTATGCACTAATCTTCGAAGCAGAGTGTAGTCAGTCATGTATATTAATATCTAGACAATGTGTATTATTAATATCAATGTGAAATATTTTAGAATTGCAATGGAACTAGATTAGGGTTGTTAACAAAAGCAGTACAACTGAGATACTTGTCGGGTCACAGATTCCCTCTTCATTTCAGCGTTTGGGCAACAATGTCACTCTTCACAACGGCTTGTCGCATAAAGAACATCAATCAGGAGTCGAATACCAGACGCTGAACTTGCTTGGCAGGACAAGCATTAAGAAAATGGCGGAGTGAGTTAGTCAACAGTGAGATGAGCACCGATGTAAAAAAGTTTTTCGATGTCCTGGAATATTTGTGTGCCTAACAAATTGAATCAACACAGTTTATGCAAATTTAGAAATATCAAATGAGAAACATCTTGCACTTTAAATGACTATTCCCTATTTAATTAGTTTTCTCAGCAATCACATATTAAAAACAAGAAAGTACCAAATGTCGTTTGTGTGTACAAAGATATAATTCATTTTCACAGCAGATATAATTAAACAGAGAATAATGTGGTTTTAATCTAATATATATTTTATTAATGAGAAACATTTGGTATATTGATCAAAATGATAGTGAATGCTAATTTTGTAAAAGTTTTAGTGTCTTGACTACAAAATGGTGACAGTTAATATCGTGTCATACAAGCCTGAGACACTAGGCTTGTATTTACAATACTTGCTCCCGTCAATGCAAAACTTTGATTGATCGATGACTAATCGATGACGAATTGATGACGCGTTGGGAACGAATTGATGACGGATTTGTAAATGATTGGTGACTGGTTGTTGACTGATTGATGACAGATCGGACGGATTGGACGGATGACGGAGACCATAGGAAACCATGCTATCTTTTTTGACTCATACGATCGATCGGTGTAAGTAGAAAACTCCTCGGTGAAAGGAAGTAATCATTTTTTTTTACCTATACGTTTATAACACAAAACAAACTAGTCACGGCATTAAGTATTTAATAAGTTATGCTATTATTTAGTGTTAAAGTAGACGTAAATTTTCTGTTTGAATATGTTTATATTATAAGTCTAATTAGATTTAATAATTTTTACATTCTTCCTTAAAAAATTAAAAAGGCAAACTTCTAAAAACATATTAATATTATTGTTTTCTTTTATTACTCGTTCTGATTTTTATATACGGAAAGCGAAACTGTGTAGAAAAAAATGACAATGTAAAAGGGCTCCGTTTAGAACAATAATTTCAATAAAATATTACATTTGTCAACAATGGGATATTCATGTTTTTGTGGGATATCGATAATCTAGTAAAATCTCTTTTTTTTAAATTGACTATTTAAAATGTGTTCGCATAGCTACATTTTGTACAACTTTATGACTTAGAAATAAGGTTCATATAGTAAAGAAATTGTGAAGAAAATTTGTTCGTGTAGGAATATTAATCACAATTGTGATTTATTTATGTAAACTCTGATATATGAGTTTAAAATTATATGACAGTCTAATGAAATTGACAAGAATTTTTTTGCAAAACACTTTTTTCATTAGATTTGACACATAATGCTATGATCAGTTGAATTGTTTCACAACTGCATGTTGATGACTTAAAAAATATGGTTCAAATGGTTTAAAGATAATGAAGAAAATTTGTTGGCATAGGAATATGGATCATATTTTCAAATTTTATATGTTAAATATATGAACCTTTTGTGAAATCTTATATTTGAGCTCAAAATTATATGACGGTTTAATAAAACTAAAAAGAAATTGTTTGCGAAGTAACTTTTTTCATCAGATCTGACAACATAAAAGCTATGATAAATTGAAAAGTTGCACAACTAAATAACACATGAGAAGATGAAGCACAGGCCCGTGCACCAACCCTTCAAAAACATCTTAATTTGACAGCACCATTTGTATGTCATAAATTGTATTCAAAATGGTTATTGGCTAATACGTTTGTTATATTTATGATGCTTATTAGGTTAGGGCATATGTCGATAATCATACCAATAAGATAGGCGGTTAAAATTGACAGTTATTTATGACTTTGTAATTCATATTTGTTTTATCAATGGTTTAGCATCGGTCAACGAAGGTCATTTGTAATTGTAGTATTGTTTGTATATAAACGATTTATTTTCTGGTTTTAATTATTTTTATTGATTTAATTGCATTTGTAATATTTATAATAACAATGGTACACAGTTTATTTTGTGGTTTGTTCACCATATTTCGAATTTAACCCAATCTATCATCAGCTATCCGGGATTGATCTTTGTTGATCATTAAGAACAGTATATGGTGTTGTTTTTGTGCTTGTGGTTTTCTTACTTGTTCAAGTGATTTAATTAGATTTTTATTGTTTAACTTTGGCAGAGATTATGAATTGTGATATTTTTTTTCTTCTTTTGAAAGCCGTTAAAGGAGGATTTGGAAATAATGCGTTTGCTTCAGAATCAATTTGTCTAAAATTTCCAATATTTTCGAATGATTTTTTGTAGTTTTTGTAATTCGTTGCGGTAATTTGTAATGGAAATAGGCGGGTGTTCTCGTTTTGAGTTTATAGTTTTATAGTTAAGAACATAGTTTCTTGGGATGCATTTGCACGACTCTATTATTTGATTGCTTTCTAAACTAAGATATCCTCTTTTTGAAAAACGTTTTCTAATTAGTTCGATTTCGTTGGCTAAATTTGTTTGAATGCTGTTGTTTCTTATTTGTCTTATGATCTCTCCTTTCACAATGCCCTCCAATACTTTGTGATAGTGGGAAGATGAATGATGAAGAAAATTGTGATGTCTAAAATTCCTTGTGTGTCGTATCTTATACCTTTATAGATAACTGTATCTAATAAGGTTATCTAATTGTTTGAAATTTTGTAAGTGAATTTTAGTAGATCATGTTCGACATTAGCAATGTCAAATAGTTTCTTTAGTTCATTGTTTGCCCCATGGAAGAGAATAAACCCATCATCTCTATATTGTTAATGAGCTATTATATGATATTTTTGTGATTATTGTTATTCTCATTCTTTGATATAATTTGTTTTATTTTGTATAAATATAGTTTTTGTTTTGTCAGCTTGTTTAATTATAACCTTATCATTATTTTGTAAGCTTTTCAAAGCACTCTATTCATCAATCAGGAGTCCAATTCCAGACGCTGAACTTGTAAGGTAGGGCAAGCGTCAACAAAATGTGATAATTAAAACTTCTATTTTGGACCTTCTTGACTACTAATATGATGATAGAAATTTTGCTAAAATAGGCAGGGGATGAAATGACCAAAGATTGACACAACTCTAGTTATGCATACATAATTTCCTGTAATTTCATAAGAAGCTATATCTTGAATACACATCCGATAACTGTAAATATAAGAGCAACCTTTTAATACAATGGGAAACTTTCTATGGTGTCAACATAGCACGAGACACAAACTCTTGAAATAATTTTAAAATGAAGGATGAGAATATATTCACTTTACCATTACTTTATAAAAAATCAAAACCAAATATGAGCATCTTTGTATGATTAGAAAATACCAAAACGGATAAAAACGATTAATTTGGTTATGTTGTATATCGATATTTCAAGGAGTACCTCTAATCAGAAGCATTTGAATCAAAACATTGGAAGGTCAAACACCACAAGTGTTGAATGAAAAGTATACAAAGTTAAAAGGTTCGAACAGGAAAGCCAAATCCAGCACCGAGGATATCCACCATGTGCAATAAAAAGAAAGAAGCCGGGTGTTTTAAACAATTTAGAATTTAACAATTGGGAATTTTAGTAACAAAAATATTAGAAAAATAACGATCATTATACAGATCTAGATAAGTTATAATTTATAGCCAATAAGTTCAACAGCTCGGCGGTAGTGTGCTATTAAGAAATATCAACTGAGAAACATCTTGCACTTTAAATGACTACTCTATATTTAATTAATTTTCTCAGCAATCACATATGAAAAACAAGAAAATACCAAAATGTCGTATGTGTTAAGACTACAAAGATATAATTTATGTTCACAGCATAGATAATTAAACAGAGGATAATATGGTTTTAATCTAAAATATATTTAATAAATCAGAATCGTTTGGTATATTGATCAAAATAATAGTGAATGCTAATGTTGTAAACGTTTTAGTGTCTTGACTACAAAATGTTGACAGTTAATATCGTGTCAGACAAGTCTGACCAAATTTTGACAGTT
This sequence comes from Arcuatula senhousia, assembly GCA_963971305.1. Classification (NCBI taxonomy): domain Eukaryota; kingdom Metazoa; phylum Mollusca; class Bivalvia; order Mytilida; family Mytilidae; genus Arcuatula; species Arcuatula senhousia. The sequence goes on from OZ020309.1 coordinate 63,659,169, forward strand.
CAGATTCAAACAATTATTTAGTTTAGTTACTATAAACTATTATGCGAGTGAAGCGAAGCTCACTATTATAGAGAGTCTGCCACATAGCAAGAGACTCAAAATACGATGGTTGAAAATAAATTATGTCATCATTTGCAAGGCATCGGACCCTTTCGAAAATACCGGGTCTGGCGTCAGCGAAACCCTTTATTTTCGCTTATTTATTTACAAACGGTAACAAAACTAAACTTTTTCTTGTTGTTAATGACAATAACCTTCTAAATAAATAATAACTATTTAACGAACGAACACTAGCTGTTTTGTTTTTAGACAAATATGGCTTTCTCTCGCGAGAATTCGATACTGTAGTGAACTTTTACCGATAGTGCATAGCCATGCGCAGAAAAAATGGTGGGAAATATCATCACATCGTCCCTAATAAGTTCTGTTAATCAATTTTGGGAACTTTTCATAACACAGATTCATTAAAATAAAGTGATTAGCAACTGCTTTTCTACATATGTATGATAATTTGGTCCTACCTTATCTGAAAATAAAATCCTAATCCATCCTTATCCTATGTAGTCCCTCAAACTGACTAAGTTAAAATGATCATTTGGATACGTCGTCATTTTCCGCCAGGTTTCTAAATCAATCTTTTGCAGCCAGTACTTGGCAATTATAGATACAGGTATACAAAAAATATAATAAAACCTGGCAGAAGAGCGGTGAGATTTTGATGTCTTTATGTTCACATGTTTACAGTCTGCTTGTCGAATGATATGACGTCACTGAAGGATCGGTTAAGCTATGGATGATGTTGTCCCGGCTCCAAACCATATTTTGGCGTTTTTACGGATAATACATTTTTTTTTCAAATAAATTATTAAATTTTTATCCAAAAGTGGATAGTCTTAGCTGTTGATCCAGCCGAGGGTATTTTGACATTTTTCCAGATCCAATTAAGGTTAAACCAAGTTTTGGTTGCACTTATTATCATATTGATTTTGTATCTTCGCGAGCTTTTAGGGCAGAGCCATTATCATATTAAATATGTTGATATAATGGTGTAGCTTTTTCCTGTCTGTTTTAGATTTTTTAGCTAATATGAAACCTTTGTATGAGTAAAAACCAGATTTGTTTACCTTGTCTTAATAGTCGGTGCTATTAAAAAACATTGGTTTATAATAAAAAAGTAAGCATACAATCGTTAGATTAAAATGTCGTTTGTTTTTCATAATTTTAGATCTTGGTCCTATTATTTTAATATACTATATCAACTAATTTCAGAAAGTGAAGAACGCCGCCAAACCATCGAAGTTATGGAAACCAAATAATTCAGAATTTTTGGAAGAATACCATTCATGTAATGATGATTCGAAGAACAGCTCAATGTATAGTTGAATAAAATTTGCCTACAAAACTGTTCTTTATTCATATACATGAGAGCAACAGTGCAACATCTTTTGTTATATTTTTTAATATCTTTTTCATTCATTAAGCAAATATATATATGCATTTTTATGAACTTGTTGTTGCTTGTTATCTTGTATTTTTGAAAACATGTTCAACTCTTTCCACATTTTCAACATTTTAAACAGGCTGCTGGCTGTTTTCTGTTGTGAAAATTTTAAATTATCGGAAATATTGTTGTATTGTCACGTTCACTTACAACTATTAAATCACCTATATACAACGATATTACTTTTAAAACTAATAAAATAATGTAAACTTTGTACCCCCCTTGTGTAAACTGATGTCATTCTAACTACTTTTACTTCCGGATTCAGTTTTAATTAGATTAAACTATGCCTGTTTTTGTATTTACTTAATGGTTAAACCATGGACTGGTCAAAATGAAACTGAAATATCTAAATGTCCATAACCTCTTCTTGACCACCCTCAGGGCTTACATTGGAATGTAGAATTAACAGGCTCATTTATAAAATTACAAATACCAGAACGCGGGTATAAACTATTTATTTAAACTGATCATGTCCGACTAAGAAATTTGCAACTTAAGAGACGAAGAGATTCAGGATCTTGAAAAAGCATATATTTTTAGATAAACACAATTGAAAGGGGGAATCTTATTTCTAGACATTGGTTGTAAAGAAAGAACTAAATGTGTTCTGGTGGGATATTCGAATGTCGAAAGTCTTAATATGCCAAGACAAAATCGTTAACCTAACATACAACACAACATAAAAAATAACACATATAACTACCAAACCGCAATCGGCTACCCAATTCAAGTCGTCACAAAGATAAACTAATAAACAATGAAAACTAACCACTTTATCCACTTTATCCTAGCTCTTGCGCACCCATCACGTTGCCAACGATTAATTCAGTATGAATTTGATCAAATTCAGGACTAAAAAGATGGATCTGTTTCCCAAACACACATTATTATATGTAAAATGAATAAAACTGGGGGATAACCCTGTGTTTATACTTTGCTTGTCAGACATTTAAGATACTAAAAATAATGAAACGTCGTGCGAGCTAACTCCTTACGTTAACTCCTCTGACACTATAAGTCCAATATATTACACAATGAATTTTCATAAAACTTGCAATAACGAAGTGCCTATGGAGGGGTCTGAGAGTAAAAAAAAAGACTTTAAAAGAGGAATATTAAGTAATAAGACAAGTGTGTGCTCACCTTTGATTAGCTTTTAGTCATTATACAGATGTGCACCTTCTACCTAGATTTTGGTAAGACTATAATGCAAGGGGTCTTATGGTAAAACATGAAGTTAAGTCGATCTTTTATGACAAGTTCTTAGTCAATGCGTCCATATAAAATAATGTGATGTTTTATTGCATTAAGTGTTTCTACCACTTTTTCAATTATTTTTATACAAAACAGAACGAATATTTAGTGTGTGTACATGCATAAAATATTTTCATTTCATGCCAAGTGATCGGAATCATAACTTTAAGATCATCATGGACGCTGTGGAGGACTATGCTAGAGCCTGGATAAAGAGGGAAAAGGACCAAGAACCAGAGCTTGAATCACTGTCGGACTGGGTAAGGACTATCCGATCTCTTGTACGAAGCCGAATAGACAAACTTCGCAAATGTGTGAACCCCCGGCCTTCTTCTGTATTTAGAGATCGTGAAGCTCTCAATTGTCTCTCTTCCTTACATGACAGGTATGTTGTCACGCCAGCAGACAAGGCTTCCAATAATATAGTTTTTGTATGTAAAGCACATTATTACAATTGTCTAATAAAAGAACTAGGCATTGATGGTAATGCTTCCGCTAGTGCTACATACACACGGACTACATTTAACAAAGATGAAATCATAGCCAACCATAGCTCTTTTATGTCCTCTTTCAATATTCCAATGAAAGAGGAACATAAAGAGTTACCTTATTTGTACTGGATACCTAAACTTCACAAAAATCCGTACAAAGAAAGGTATATAGCTGGATCTTCATCATGTTCAACTACAGAGCTGTCCGTTCATTCAACTAAAATCCTGTCTGCTGTCAAAGAAGGTCAACAAGCATACTGCGACACTATTTATAATCGTAGTGGAATTAACTATATGTTATTTGTTAGATAATTTTAAATCTAGATCATTTTCTGAGGTTCACTCTTTGAAAACGTTCGATTTTTCAACTTTATACACTACCTTGCCACACGAAAAACTAAAATGTCGCCTGAAAAAACTTCTCGAAAAAGCCTTTTCAAACTCTAGGGATTTTGTTGTTTTGGGTTATAATTCTACATTCTTTTCCAAAACATCTTTCAAAGATAAAATTTGTTACACACTGGAACAAGTTTGCAGTATGCTTGATTTCCTCATTGACAACATATTTGTCACCTTCGGAGGAGAGATTTTTCAACAACAAATCGGCATTCCAATGGGCACAAACTGTGCTCCTCTCCTCGCCGATTTGTTTTTATACTCTTACGAGACTGAATTTCTTCAGGGACTCGTAAAGAATAAGAAGATGAAAGAGGCAAGGTCATTTAATCTTACATTCAGATATATTGATGATGTCCTTTCTGTCAATAACACTTCATTTGGTAGTTGGATTCCTTCAATATATCCTCCGGAATTGGAGATTAAAGAGACCACCGAATCCAATTGCTTCACGTCTTTCTTGGATTTGTACCTCGAATTTGACCCAGGTGGTCATCTCAGTACTAAAATTTACGATAAACGAGACGATTTTAATTTTCAAATTATTAATTTTCCTAATCTACAGAGCAATATACCTACTTCTCCTGCATACGGTGTTTATATTTCTCAACTTATTCGATATGCCAGAGCTTGCACACATTTTACAGATTTTTTGATCAGACACCGGTTTCTTCGTGACCGACTTTTGAAGCAGGGCTATAAGAAAATACGTCTCATACGATCACTTAAAAAATTCTTTCTTCGTTATCAGCCTCTAGTAGAAAAGTTCAAAATTGAGTTAAAAGATATGATAGTTAATTGTTTTAATTAGTGTTTGACTGGTCTGCTGTACTGAGATGATCACCTCAATATCCCTATTGTGTCTCACACCAATGTTGTGTTCTATGGTCATTACCGGATCCTAAGATCGCAATGGAAGAGGGAGGTTTGGCGCCTTAAAACCTGGTTTAACCCACCATTTCGTTTGAAATGCCTGTACCAAGTCAGGACCATTGCGATCCACCAGTTCTCCGGTTGTGACTGATTCGTTTTTGTCATTTTCTCTGGACTATGAGATTGATCATTCAAGTTCGGTAGTTTTGTTATTACCTTTATTTCCTGCTTTAAAAGTTTAAAGTAAAACTGATGATTTTCAATAACTGTAAACTCTCTCCTCTTAGTGTAAATTGCCTCAGGTATGCGTTTGGCTTATTAACCTGTTGTCAAGACAGACATGCAGGTATTAGGTGATATACATGTCGGTCAAAATAAACATCCTGTCTACTGCTTTGTCACACACAGCAGGACATCCATCAAGATATTTTCACGGCAGTATTGTGTAACTTGTTAGTTTATTAATGCGTCTAAATAATGTTTAAATAATATAGACCGGGCTCAGGTACGGACCGTCAGAAAAAAATATTTATTTCCAAATGTAAAGAGACAAAATAATTTATTATTTATTCATTTTTAGCATAATTATATATTGCAGAAATAACCGCTGCTGCCAATTTTTTTTCAAGAAAATTTTATTTCCCTGAAAAAAAAAGAAGTTTACAAAGCGGAGAATAGCGTATCCCCTGGAAAATGATAAAGACGCTTATACGTCCGTGCATCCAATCGTCGGTGTATCCGAAACACTTTGGTGATCTTGATTACTACATAGTGCATCCAATCGTCAGTGTATCCGTAACACTTTGGTGATCTTGATTACTACATAGTGGATGCCAATGATCATTAAAGAGATTTCATTACTAGATTTGATTTAAACAGCAGCCCACCACCTACTAGAAAATAGGTCACTGCGTCCTATATTTTACACATGAACAAATATGGCTTATTTCACTGTTTACTTAATGTTCATATTTGGAGACAATAATATTTAAACACTATTATAGGTGTGTACCGATACCGATCACTTCCTCATTAACAACATATTTGTCGCCTTCGGAGGTGAGATTTTTCAACAACAAATCGGCATTCCAATGGGCACAAACTGTCCTCCTCTCCTCGCCGATTTGTTTTTATACTCTTACGAGACTGAATTTCTTCAAGGACTCGTAAAGAACAAGAAGATGAAAGAGGCAAGGTCATTTAATCTTACATTCAGATATATTGATGATGTCCTTTCTGTCAATAATACTTCATTTGGTAGATGGATTCCTTCAATATATCCTCCAGAATTGGTGATTAAAGCGACCACCGAATCAAATTGCTTCACGTCTTTCTTGGATTTGCACCTCGCATTTGACCCAGGTGGTCATCTCAGTACAAAAATTTACGATAAACGAGACGATTTTAATTTCAAATTATTAATTTATCTAATCTACAGAGCAATATACCTACTTCCCCTGCATACGGTGTTTATATTTCACAGCTTATTCGATATGCCAGAGCTTGCTCACATTTCACAGATTTTTTTATCAGACACCGATGTCTTCGTGACCGACTTTTGGAGCAGGGCTATAAGAAAATACGTCTCATACGATCCCTAAAAAAATTATTTCTTCGTTATCAGCCACTAGTAGAAAAGTTCAAAATTGACTTAAAAGATATGATAGTTAATTGTTTTAATTAGTGTTTGACTGGTCTGCTGTACTGAGATGATCACCTCAATATCCCTATTGTGTCTCAAAACTATGTTGTGTTCTATGGTCATTACCGGATCCTTAAATCGCAATGGAAGAGGGAGGTTTGGCGCCATAAAACCTGGTTTAACCCACCACTTCTTTGGAAGTGCCTGTACCAAGTCAGGGCCATTGCGATCTTAATTTCTTCTGGTTTTGTGTTTCTCAAATAAAAATTACAACCAAGTTCCAGACACAAGCTTTTGTATTTTGTTCATGATAAATTTCATATCCTACATGTCCTATTCTGTTTGACTTATAAAACCCAATTCCAAGAAAATTTTTCAGTGTCACACTATTCTATGTAACTATGTATATTATGGACTTGAACATCGCAATGGAAGAGGGAGGTTTGGCGCCATAAAACCTAGTTTAACCCACCATTTCGATTGAAATGCTTGTACCAAGTCAGGACCATTGCGATCCACAAATTTTCAGGTATGACTGATTCGTTCTTTTCATTTTCTTTGGACTATGAGATTGATCATTCAAGTTCGGTAGTTTTTTATTACCTTTATTTAATTTAGGTCACAAAGAACTTCATGTTTGAGTGCGGCGGGCGATATTTTAGGTACGGGCGGTTCACCCATCGCTCATAGACACATTTTCCTTCTATATTGTTTTATTATTTGTAGTGTTTATTTTTCTTCTGCAATTATTATTGTTGACATGAACATTACAAAAATAATTATTCCCGAGTTTAATATTGACATTGAAAACGTAAGTGTAAGAAAGGCATATTATATCGAATGACGATGTTTAAACAAAAAAAATAATTAATCTTAATTTTGAACAACAAATATCAGGGATTCTAAAAGCTTGTGTCAGAAAAGTTTCCCGGTGGCTTTCCGAATGCATGTGACAGTTATTAACTTGTGGCTCTAATTCTGATGTGAAAATAAAAGAAAAAAAAACATAGAACTCGCGCATTCGGTGTGGTGGGCTGGGTTATTAAGGATTCTAATCCACTAGTACATTTTATTCTATGTACAAAGCATTGAAAGCATAATAATGAAATAATTATAAAAATAGTCTCGTCTTCACCAAAAACTAACAAAATGAAGGACAGTAAATTAGAGACCGTTATAAATTGTTACCATCTATTAATTCCTGCTTAAGTTAATGACAGTTCAAGACAGAAAACACAAATCTGTCATGGCCTAATATTTCTTGCAGCAATTCAGTGCATAACAGTGCATAACAGTTAGTGAATATCTTGGCAAGAACTGCTTTTTACTAAGGCAATGGTGGACAGTGCATTATAGGTCAAGAAAAAATGTCAACTGCTGCGCAAAATTGTTACGGACCAGGACAGTTATAAACAATACAGGTTAAATTGTTACCTACTGCCCAAAATTGGAAAAATTTAGGACAGTGATTAACAATCCAGGAAAAGTCTCTCACGACCTATGAGAAACTGCACCAATGTCGGACAGTGCAGGCCAATGTAAGACAGTGCATTATAGGCCGAAGGTAATCACTGTCACAAACTGTCCTTGGTTGTATAGGGATAATAAGATGATCATCTCAGTACAACAATCAGCAAAACACTAATCAAAACAATCATTAACCAAAACGTTCAACTGAATTTTGAATTTTTCCACCAGTGGCTGAGAAACTTAGAAACATCTTGCACTGTATGACTTTTCCCTATTCAATTATTTTCTCAGCAGTCACAAAAAAACAAGAGAACACAAAATGTCGCATGTGTTTAGACTACAAAGATATAATTTATTTTCACAGCACATATACTTAAACAGAGAGTAATGTGGTTTTAATCAAATATATATTGTATTAACAAGTAACAATTGGTATATTAATCAAAATAATAGTGAATGCTAAGTTTGTAAAACTTGTTAGTATCTTGCCTTCCGGTAAATTGTTTTCATCAATCATTTCGTCAATAATTTTCCTTTTTTCGATTTTTTTTTTATTTTGAATAGAAAAATGACCCATTTTCCTTTTTGTTATTCATTTTCCTTTTTAATTTTTTTCGATCTATTTTTATACCTTCTCATTGCACTTTCAGAAGGATTGTAAAGGTCCATACACAATAACTGTCAAGTGCGACATCAACCATAGTGCTGTGGTAGATGCACTTAGTAATGCTCAGCACAATACAAGCTGCAGGTGCTGGTTGTGACATATATTTTCCGCATGGATGCCCACTTTTAGAAGAATTGATAAAGTCCAATCCCGCTTACTGACAAGTCACAAATCAACCATATTGGTATGGAATGTGCATCTAGTGATTCTAAGCAAGATAAATGGTTGCAATGCTGTCCGTGAACTTTTCTGCATGGATAAGCTCATAAGATTTTAAACGATCATGTCTATTTCCTAAGGTACTTCCTACCCGAGACATAGGTTGATCATCTTAGTAATAATTTGGTTCCCCAGTTTGGTATTTTTGGTTTTACTGTTCTATGCTCTTCATTATCATATAATGTTTGGAATTTTCAATATTTTTGGTAGAGCGCCTCTGATGGGTCTTGAATAGACGAAACGCACGTCAGGCGTAGCAAAATTTATTGTCTGGAACTTTGTTGTCATTTGCATCTCATAGCGACAATAACGAGTTGATATTCTCTATCGAAATATTACGTATGTTAAGGTAAGTCAAGTGCAGTAGATAGATGCAAGGCAAAACACAACCTGCATCTCCTATACTCAGTGGAGGAAGTGAGAAATTGTCAACAAACACATTTGTTCCTCTCTACCAAAAAATCGATGGTATTCTATGAATTCAAGACGCAAACTCTTCATTACCGAGTGTTACTGCTTAAAAAAAGGACACGTTATACATTGGTGTTACGAGAAGTAAAAAAAGGACACAATTTACACTGGTGTTACGGGAACATCGAAAACCAAGAAACAACCTGATAACGAAACAACATCAGCATTCACCTATACATTGTATGTATTTATCAAATCAACCTTATGATATATATCTATTTTGGCTCACTGTATAATAATACTTAAATAAACAGAGGCAGAATTCTGTCCCCTTTTCCGAACGCATTGCAGCGGAAGAAAACAAACAAAAAATAATCCACCCTAAAGAGGAATAACAAAGAAACAAAAAATTAAAGCACAATTTGAAAAAATAAAATCTCAACTAAAACAAAAACTAACTACATTATATATCCAACCTAGGTCAGTAACCAAACAAACAAACAAACAAGAAGTTTGTATCCTGAAAATTCTAGTGCTAGAATAGAACCATTACTAATTTTCTAGACAAAATGGAAAGACACTTTAATTTCATGATTAAAATGAAATTAACTTTACCTATACTTTTCACAGGAATGATACATTGAGAATTTCCATGTAATGACTTCAGATTTCAGCAATACGTCCTCAACGACAATTGAACTGAATTTTAAACAATAGCTAGTCAAGCTGCGCAGACCTGTAGCATGTCATAGGAGGTAACTGTTTTGGTCTTTGATCTTTGATAGTGCTTAGCCAACAAGCGACCAATTAAGGTGTGTGCCCCAGGTGATTATGGTGGTCCTAGTGTGTTCCTGTCATGTAATGCCTAACAGCTGACCATTGTGGATCACGCAAATTTTAAAAGACCCGAAATATCTCTTAGCACTAACACTTATTTGCATATAGCCTACGTTTGAACGGGGTCAAATACATATAGATAAATCAGAATGCTAGTAGTTAAAAATTCGCGAATCTTTTCTCCCATTGATTTTTGTAACAGATTATAATGGAAAAAAAATTAAAGCATATGCCTTTTAATTATTTGCAAATCGATTCCAAACGGTCTTTAGATAAGGTCTAGCAAATTCTTTTAATGTGGGTGGCAAAAACCGTCGCAAAATATTTCATTTTTTATTGGTATTAGAGGCAACCATTTGATCTTTATTGGGGGGGGGGTATGGTGAAATTTTAGATAAAAGGCAGGATGCCTGTAATTAAAAGACAGGGTGGTGTTTCTTGTTAAGAAATTATAAGTAAAGAAAAAAGATGCGCTTACGGTGTGTACCGTAACATTTCTTGAGTGGTGACAGCACCCGTGAAGCAACATAACCCTGTGTCAGCAATTCCTATGTCACACGTGTCGCTCTGCCAAGGAAAGCGATGTAATCCCTGTAAGCTCTGGAGTAACGAATCAACTGTGAAACGAATGTCAAATGAATGATGAGTGGAGTATATCTTTGGTTTTAAATTCATTTGATATTCACATTACAAATTTACACCGAAAACGAATGTCAAATGAATACCAAACAGAAAGAATCTTTGGTTTGATATTCATTTGATATTCACAAAACAAAACTAGAACTAAAATGAAAGTCAAATGTATATCGAATGACAAATAAACTTTTGTTTTATATTCATTCGATATTCATTCCGTATTCAAATTACAAACCTAATCTCGAATAGCACATAGGGTAAAAGATACCTGATGGGAATAAAGAGTGTGACAATACTATGTTTTTACTGTCTTTTTACCTTTTAAACACTTTACTTTTTTATCATTGACTAACTTAAAGTCAACAAACTTAGTTGGCTCTTTTTAAAGAAATATACTAGCTATGTCTTAAAGTCAGCTCTTAACTACAAAATAAGTCAATCAGTCTGCATGGAAATCCAAGCTAGCTGATTCAAAATATAAATACATAAAGACCGGCAACTTAATTCATTGGCAAGACCTATCGATGCTGGAATAAAGGTATAATGTGATACCCATTTTTAACTTTTTTGTACTTTATCTAGTATTCTATTTTTAAATGAAAAACAATAAAATAAGCATCAACAAATGAAGGGAAAAGCAACCTAGGGCTACATGTATAGCCTTATCTCCTAATCGTCATATGAATGCCAATAAGTACGAGTAATCAAATTGATCTGCATGGAACTCCAAGCTAACTGATCTGAAACTTTAGTATAAAATTGGCAAAACATAGCAGTAAAGATCATTATGGATGAGAATAAGATAACCAGGTCAGCAAGAATTAGGCAACCTCGTCGTTTGTACACCCCAACACATCAAGGGAAACCTAAAGACATGCCATATAGGCTAAATGCAAAAAAGGCAATAGAGAAAAAGCTTGATGCGGTGGAAAGGAATGTCCCAATTGAAATACAGACGAAAAGGGGAACATTAGTAATAACATGCAATAGTGGTGCTAATGAGACGCTCAAAACTGCAATATACAAGTATTACGACACATCAGATAACAAAAAATACAGACTGTTGACAAAGGCCAGCAAAGCCAATACTGTGGATTCATTTATTTTCGTGGGTACCAATTTTCGTGGTTTGGTGAAAAAGTATCAGTTCGTGGATTCTTAAACTCGTGGTTCTTTAGTCTGCAGCATACACACCAATGTTAAATTTCCTTTTCGTGGGATTTCGAATTTCGTGTTTCAAAGCTATCCATGAAAACCACGAAATTCGATACCCCACGATTAATAATGAAACCACAGTATGCCAAATGTGAGTACACAGCCAATGATAGTTGAAGAGTCTCTATCCATCAAACCCAAAAACGGAGACACAAAAAAGCAGCTTTACAGAATAAACCTCTTCAACACCAAAAGCAAGATAGATGCAAATGGACACATGGTACATATATTTATGAGCGAAGATATGACCCAGATATTAGCTATTCTGAAAATGACAATACGTATCTGGAGATAAACGCCAGGATAAAAGATATATGTGAATTGATGCAAGAAAATTTTGGAACAATGGAAAATGTCAGAAACCAGGATGAAAAAAAGCACCAAACTGTAAGAGCCAGTTACATAAACCAAGATAACATAGAAACACCTGATACACATATTGATGAGGTGATAAAACAAAAACCAAATTGTTGCAATTACAACTCATATGTCAGTTAATCAACTACAAGGAGAAGAGAACTCCACAAATACAAGAGGTCAGATATCCTCAATAATGACGAATACAGTTGTGGATAACCTAGATAGGCAGATTGAATCAATTAGGGAGCTGGCAGACCAAGATATGAACAGGTACTCCAGGGAAGAAGAACTAGACACCAGCTATAGGACTCACGGCGGTTTATGCGGAAAATCGATTGATAAAAGCACAGCCGCAGAATGCGCATCATGCGGACGATGGTTTTATACAAAATGCACCGCTGCTGATAACCTAATCAGAATACACGACCAACTAGATAGTAAGATATGTTCTTCATGCAACACCCTAGACAGAACTATCCACTTTAATGACACCTCTTTTGATGAAACAGAAGTTAAGCAAATTCTCAGCAGAAACAACGAACCAAATTCAAAAACACTGCCTGACCCGAGCAATAAGAATATCCCTCAGAAAATTCAAGAGGAGTCACTACAACAGCAATCTATCGCTGGCAACCCAACGACTACTACAATCACAACAGATATCTATGATGATAAGTAAAGAAGAAAGACACTAATGAATAGAATAGAATAATTTTATCATGTCAATTATGACGCCCCTGTAGAGCTGCTACAATTTAAAATAAAAAAAGAATGATTGTACAATATATTGATAAAATTAAGATTAACAAAGGGAGTGAAAACATATGAAAATGAGAATAATCAATGCATAGAGTCAAAGGGAAAAAATATTTAAATTAGCACAGTGACCCAAGTTGGTACTTTAAAGGGTACATAGTATGTGTATCTAAATGATATTCATGCGTCAAGAATTTTATTTCTCTCAGTGTTAATTAATTGTAAGAAATCAATAAGTTTATTTAAAATTATCTGGTCTTCAGAAGATAATAGCCAGATGAATTGGGAAGTGGTATCCAATCTACAGATGTAATTATCAATATTATTTATTTCCTGCAGAAATTTAGATCTTTCTTTGCTTAGTTTTGGACACTGGAGAAGAAAATGAATTTCATCTCCCACTCCAGGATCACACAACCCACAAATTCTATTCTCTGCAGGGATATTTTTATATCTTCTGTTTCTATCTCTAACCTGTGTGCACTTATTCTGAACTTTGTAAATAGTTTTCTTTTGTCTTCAGCAAAGTAGTCTAAATATGGTTCATATGAGAATTTTTTTTCTTAATAATCTGTAGGTTCTCAATTTATTTCCAGACCTACTCTTATTATCATTGAATATATCATCTTTCCAGATTTTGTTGTAAATAGTTAATAATTAATAATTTTATGTTCCTCTTGGAAGTAATGCACATATTAAGATTAATATTTAAGTATTTCATGATAGAGTTCATAAAACTGTGCCAACTGTTTTTACCTGCATTGTCTAAATTTATTGCCTCCTCATATGCATTTTTTAGTAAAATTTCATTAGAAGAGCATAGACGTTGCAAGTATTGAAACAAGTAAGTAAATATATTGGTGTGAAGTGGATACCTTCTCAATTCTCCCATCACTGCTGAGACGTGGGCCTTTTTCCAAACCTTAATAAATATTTGCAAAATTTTAAATGAACATGTTCCTGTTTAAGTTATTAAATATTTTAGAAATAAAACAATAATCACCTTCTTTTAGTTTATTACCAATAAAACTTCCCCATATCTCACCACCATATAACAAAATTGGTTTCACAGTGTGATCAAATAAGTGCAAAATTGATTTTATGCTTGGTCTCTTAGATTCAAAATATTTTGTCATTTGATAGAGCGCTTTGAGACTTCTGTTAAATAGGTCAGTCTTGGTTTCAATGAAGGATCCACAGGTTGAAAAATTGAGTCCTAAATACTTGTATGTCCTATCCTTTTCAATGGGATTCTTCTTTAAATAAAACGTGTTTTTAACTGTTTTCCCACTTTTATTAAAAACTACAGTTTTTGTCTTTTTGATATTTACTTCTAGGCCTCATGTCTTACAATAGGTATTTAATTTGTAAATATAGTTTTGGAGCCCCTCTGCAGTTTTTGATACAGTACACTCAGAGAGGATTGATTCTCATACTCTGATTTCGGAGGGAAATTTTTTAATGACTCCAGGAAACTCCAAGAAAAGCCATAAAAATCTAGGAGGGTTTTAGGAGTACTCCCTCCAAAGGGTCATAAATTACTCCGAGCTTGGAGTTTTTTATTGCCTTGAAACCTTTTAAATAACACCTATTTCCTGTCTTTCTTGTCAGGTGAAAATGATTATAATACACAAGGTAATAAACAACTCCCAAATACTCCGAAAAAGGTTATAAATTTCTCCCAGGTGGGAGAAATTCCTTGGAGAATTTTAAGAGTTTACTCTGTGAAACTCTGTGAATCACTGGACACTGAAATCAGAGTATGAGAATCAATCCTCTCTGAGTGTACTGTACCAATAAAAGGTCATCTGCCTAGAGTAAGCAGTTTAAATTAATATTGTTAAGATTAACAGGATCACATTCTGTTTCAAAAATTTCTGGCAAGTCATTTATGAAAATTTCAAAGAGGTAGGGGCTCAAGTTATCTATAAGGGTTTTTGATACAAAAATATGATCTACAGTTCTTTTACCTTTACGAATTTCTATTTGTTTATTCTTTATCATATTTCTAGATATCATAAAGTTTTCTTATCTTTTTTTTAGTATTTTTGCAAACAATTTACCAAGATTACTAAATACAGTGATTCCTCTGTAATTTGAGGGATCATCTGTGCTTCCATTTTTAAATATGGGAACAAAATATCCTCTTGACCATTCTTTTGGATATTCACTTGTGCTAAGAATGAAGCTATGAAAATTCAAATTGCAACCTACATAGCAAAAATCACAAATCTCGAAGAAACAAACAAGGACTACAGGAAGACTATTGATTTATTATCTGCAAAACTGGGCATCCCTACTGCAAGCACTAAAAACACAACAACACAACAGAAACAAGCCAATTGGCATTTCTGGAGGCTAAGATGGAACATAAAATTGCATCACTGAATGCTGAATTTGAACATCGCTTGCAGATGATGGACCTTCAGATGAGACATGCAGCTGAAGTAGCTGAGATGAAATCTAAAATCAAGTCCATGGGAATGAAAATAAAATAAACCCAAGACCAACGCAACAAGAGCAAAAAATGCTATATAGCAACAGTCAAGACCAGCATGGGCCATCCCAATTCAACTTTCCCTATGGAGCAAATATAGACCAGTCAATGAGAACACATCCTCAATATAGATGACACCCATGTTCCAGCAACAAATCCCAAGGCAGCAATTCCAACCGATGATATACCCAAACCGAACGTTAGGGCCACAACCAACCTATCATCACCAGATGTATGCGCCTGTCTACCATCAACAACCAACAGGAGTCCAACCAAACTCAAAAACACAGCAAGAAAATTGTACCTACAATCCCAGATGTAACCCCAAATTGTTAACACAGGGGTACGTTGCTCCCATGTTGTTGTCATCACTCAAGAAATTTTACGGACGACATCATGTGCCCGTATACAAATACGGGATTTCTATCTCTCAAATGAGCACAGATGTTGGTTTGACATAGAGTTTTGTAATGTCATCCTTTTCGGATTTGACCGACATTTAATCGATCTTTGGCAACGTGACGGGTTGTTATGTGTGTGTGTTTTATGTTGTTAAGTGGTTTGTTTTGTTGTGAAGATTTTTTGTCTGCCGGTTTTGTCTTTGTCTTTACGGTTTTATGATACTGATTACCCCTTTGGTACACCTTTGCTTCTTTCATACAACAAAATGAAAAGCCACAAGAGGCACAAAATCTGCAACAAAGCACTCTACAAAGAAAGAGTCAAAGGACAACCAGAAAACTGCCTCCTAGAATAAATTACCATCAACCAAGAAAGGAACTCAACACAGGAGTAACAATGAGCCAAAACAAATCACTGCAGGATAACACTCAAGAGGATCTGTATGTAAAAAAGACCAAAATACCACTACTCCAAAGTAAAATCATTTTTTTAGGCCAGGACCAAGCCTCAAGAGAGAGGTGGAAAAGCAGCACACCAGTATCACAATAGGCACTCTCAATGTGCAAATATATTAATGGGAATTCTATCTTCCTACAATCCCAAATGGACAAGTTAGATATTATATGCATTCAAGAGCATTGGTTGATGTCGCTGGAAAAAGACATTGCTCACACACTACATGGAAACTTTATGACCTACATAAAAGCAATGGATGATGATGAACCAATTTTGGATTATAAATCTCTAAGAGGTCACAGGGGAGTTGCTATTTTCTGGAGGAAGGATATAGATAAGGCAGTATCATGCATGCTAGATGGAAATGAAAGAATACAAGTTGTGACAATAAATGCTATGCCAATGATGTTATGCCTAATCAACGTATATATGCCCTCACACACAGAAGCTGGAGACCAAACATACAAAGATATGGTGGACCAACTACAAGAAATCATAAGGAAATATAGAGATACGCATCATAGTATCCTATGTGGCGATATGAATGCTTCTTTCAATCCACCAGCCTCCTACCCGGTTAAATCTACCTTTTACCACGATAATGGAAAATGGGAATCACAAATAGACTACATCTTGCATAGAGGCCCAGACTCTCTCATCAATGATATTGAAATATCTGATAAACACTCGACAAACATATCAGACCATACAAGGGTAACAGCGAAATTAATGACTAACATTCAGTACAAAGCCCCAAGACCAGCTAAGATATATACAAAGCCAAACTGGGATAGTGCAACAGTACTACTTACCAAGCATCAATTGTGAGAAGAGCAATCAAGAAAAACACATAGGCACGACTGTGTACAACTCAGAGTGAAAAAAGCTGGAGCAATCTCTACACTGTGCAGCAAAAAATCAATACCAAGCTACAGAAAACTTAAGACCCTAAAAACAGTTAGGAAAGGTATATGAAATAGGGACATCAGTGATTCAGCTAGGAAAGCCAAAGAGTCACATCATAATCTGAAAGAAAAACAACAACAAAATGAAAATGTAGACCAAGAAAAAGCTATACATACGGAAAACAAACGACATCTAAGGAGACTACAAAGACAAGCACACGCATCCAAGAAAGCCAAACTGATAGAAGACATAATGAAGGCATCTGCTAGTGACTCGAAGACCTTTCACAAGCTCATCAGACACCAAAGAACTAATACACAGCCAAACACCCAAGAACTCTATATAAATGAGAAATTGTATGACAACGATGAGATAATTACAGCATGGAAATTACACTTTGCCACTTTAGCAACAGCAGATCTCAACAACAACATATTCAACCGCGAAAGGTATGAAATGGCCAAGCTACAAAATAAACTGATATCTGATGATACCCAGAAGAACCGAGAGTGTATCGAGCCTGCTACAATACAAGAAGTCGAAAAAAGCCATTAGCAAATTAAACAATGGTAAAGCAATGGATGAAAATTGGATTATGGCTGAGCATTACAAATATGCCAAAGAGCAAATAGTCGAAGAAGTGGCAGATATTCATTGAGCTCCACATTCCACAATCGACGAAAAATGGTTTACTAACACATATACTCAAAAAAAACAAAGACAAAAGCAATCCAGGCAACTATAGAGGGATTATAGTCACCAGCATCCTGTCCAAAAATTTTGAATCCATTATAAAAAATAGGTTGGAGGAAGAGTTACTTACATTACAAAGCCCATTACAACGAGGGTTCACAGAAGGAATATCATCATTATTCGCAGCCGTCATCATATCAGAAGCTACAGTAGTATATAGCCAATCAATACTTCCTCTGGAGCTTGTGGCCATAGATGCTGAAAAGGCCTTTGATACTGTTAACCATGAAATAATGCCAAACAAGTTATACCATGATGGAGTCACAGGAGACATGTGGACCCTTCTTAAGAACATTTACTCCAATATGACTCTCCAAGTTAAATGGCAAGACCAAACCGTAGATCACATAAATATTCATCAGGGAATAAGACGAGGTGCAAAACTATCAACATTGCTATACAAAAGATATAATAACACTATTTGAAAGCACTAGAGAGAAGCCAGCTTGGAGCAAAGATAAGAAACAGTTGGATAGCGGCGCCAACATGTGCAAATGATATTGCTCTGCTTGGAGATCATTAAGCATCATTGAATGTCATACTCAAAGAGATATGGTGAAAATAAACCCAGATAAATCTGAAGTACTCTCCCTGACCCAAGGGGACAGCACACGATAATCATCTAAATACACCCTGTGTAATAAAGAGATTGCTAGAGTAGAAAATATGAAACATCTGGGTGTAAACAGGGCTACAAATAATAAAGCAATACTCATATTCTGGTGTAGTTTGCATCCGCATATCATAACATATAGTGCTTATTCACATAACTATTAGTAAAGTAGTACGCGTGGAAATCCAAGCTCATCTGCAACTAAAATCAAGCTTACGCATACCCATAAAGTATAGTTAAAGCTAGCACATATATACACATTACTCTGGTGACTATATTTTCTAAAGCTTTGATTTAAAATCTGAGACACGGTTTTGTTGATAATGGACATTTTAATAACATATCCAATAAAATTGGGTGTTGCTTAAAGGCGGAATGAAAACGAAACGGAAAAACGGAATTAAAAATTAATATATTCATTAAAGTTTATAGATTACTTCGCAATTTTATCAATTCTTCATGCTAAAAATGGGTTTTCACTAATAACACATTGAATCCTTGATGTTAATGTATATGCATGTATGAAATATTTAATTAAGACATTAATAAGCTATTCAACACCGCAACACAGACAACATTAAAAACTCATATACACATACATACATCAAAGTAAGCTGCAATCAGCAACGCAACTGACGTCAACGAGACTGAACAGAAGGGTACAAGCCATTCCTGCCTATTGCAGCACACAAATCGTTTTGCCATTGGGAAACTGAGCGCACATCAAATCCGGTAAAGGACGAAAATACTAAAGTTCTATGACAAACCCACATCTGAGGGATGGAAATCGCGTTAGTATATGTATATTATCACATGCGAGTTCCATTGGTACTTTGTCTGAAATTGCGTTCTCTTTCCCTGTCTATTTTGATTTAAAACTCCTTAATAGCTCTTAAGTTGATATTTATAATTTAAAAAAAAAACAGAGGTTTTAGGAACATAATTCACCAAAATGAAGTACATACGTTTTAAGATACTGCCATGCATTGACTTAAATTTCCATACCCCTTCATCATTCGTCAGTTTTATTGGCCGGATTTTACAGAGTGAAAAATCCGGGTTATAAAATAGTGAACGTCGGGTGGGCGGACGGCGGGCGGCTGGATGGCGGGGAAAAAATTTTCGTAACAGTTTTCTCAGCAACTACTTATCACAGCCAGTAGATATTTAGTATACAGCATACAGCATCATAACGTGATGGTCGATTTCTGATCTGTCGCTCACCTACTTCCTGTTGAACGAAATTCGGCCATTTTTGACTTTGAAAGATTTTTGTTTAGTTATATTATAAAATAACTATTTACGGTTCATTTTATTTTTTACCCTGCACCATTGACCAATATTTCAATGTTGATAAAAGTAATGCCAAAACTTCGAACTGGGATGATCAATCCCAAATGTATTAAAAAATGCCAAATACTTGCCGGAGAAATTTAAAGATGCGAAGGTGAATGTCGTGGGTCGAAATAGGCAAAGATAATTTTGAAAGTCAAAGAATCATCACAAATACAGATAACAACTTAAACAACTTTATAGGATTTATAGGTCCTGTCATAGTAAATCGGTACAGGTATTAAAAACAAAACGGAAGGTTCTTCCCTGACCATAACACCTCACTCTTCCATTGAAACCCTGTTTGTTGTATAAATGCAATTAAAACCCCCCAAAAAATCAGTATAGCTGCATGACATATTGACGGATAGAATATAAACTTATAACATAAATCACATATTTGACAACGATGAATCGTGAAAATCTTACACGGAAGTTTGAAACACTTTGCTACCACTAAATAATTGTAGTTTACCCGGCAATACAGCAATTGCAACCAGGTGCATCAGAAAATGTAAAGCAGTGACAAAAGAAAAAATGTACAGATTATATATTACAAAATGTGTTAATAGCAACGAAGGATGTTTCATCCTTTTCTTTATATAGTTTTCCTATATAAACGTCAAACAGTAAATGTGTAAAGTAGTGAAAAATCATTATCGGCATTAGAAAATAGCAACATTGCGAGGTAAAACTAAAAAAAATCGATATTTTAACTAATTTCTAATTCCGTTTGTCCGTTTCCGTT
The DNA here is from genome assembly GCA_963971305.1 of Arcuatula senhousia. Classification (NCBI taxonomy): domain Eukaryota; kingdom Metazoa; phylum Mollusca; class Bivalvia; order Mytilida; family Mytilidae; genus Arcuatula; species Arcuatula senhousia. The sequence goes on from OZ020309.1 coordinate 63,679,607, forward strand.
TTTCCGTTCCGTTTTCCGTTCCGCCTTTTAGAAACACCCAAAAAACTAGCCATATTTGGGGAACCCATCTAGGAGCTTAATTCGGTCAAGTGGAAAATCCCCCAAAATATCAATTCCCTACTTTGAGCCTCACTTTCTAGATCAAATAGCATGTTTCTACCATGGGAGCAATGTAAAATTCTTTGATCATCATAATGCAACATCTATTTGACCTATAAACCAAGTTCCATTCACACAAACATTAAATATAGCCCAAAATGCATAACCCCTACACTTACCTAAGGGCCTTATCCTAGTTCATTTGTTTACTGTAATAGGCGAGACTCCTCTTTTACTGACCAGATGGTTCAACTATTGATTGTCTATCTAATTATTTCTCTCTCCAAATGACTTGTAAACAGTTATCAAACTTGCCAGCTGTTATAGATAAGCCCTACTTTTATTTTTTATAAACAGCTTAAAGGCATATTGTCTACGAAAAAAATATTTTTTGTAAAACCAAAAAATTGTGGTCAGACTATTCGTTTTGTTTATTTAGAAAGATACAAACGTTCAAAATACAACTAGGTTACCTTATAACTTCAAAAATTGAAAAATATATAATATTTGTAAAGCTTTACAAAAATTCATATTCATGAGATGTAGATGAGCTGTAAGCATGCGCACTACACTTTCTATGATTGAAAACTTCCATAGTTCTTGCACGTGGTGCATAATCTGTTTCTCGAAGTTTTAGCTCAGAAGAAAATTAAAACGGCAACCGAATATTAGAGCTACTTAATGAATAAAACTGACAATTATTGCCTGTATTAAGTTTTGAATGTGATTTAAAAAGGTAAACGCGAAAAATATTGGTATTTTTTTCAACATACCAATGTATACGGGGACAAAACCCGAGATTCCGATTAGTGTCCGCGTTAAAACTACTCAGTCTAAATCTGTGTCAATGTGACGTAGTGCAGGTAAATAAAATATCAATCAATGTTGTCGAGCTATTTTGATCAAAATAAACTGCTTTTGAGGCAAAATTTGAGGCAAATTTGTTTTCAATATTCATTTTATTGCATTTCGGTCTAATTGACACCAAAAAGTTTGAGGGTAAAAAAAATTAGTTTGCCGTAGACAATATGCCTTTAAATCACAGGGACTTGTTACGAGGAAAAAAATGATACATACATATAAAAAAAACACTATTAAAATATTATAAAATATATATTATTTAAATATTTAAAAAAAATCGTAACAAGTAACTGTTAGTTTTTATAAAGAGATATTTTTTTCGTAATACATGATATCATTTCCCATATACCATTTACTTTTCACCATTCCCATCCCCATCCCCATTTCCCATCCCACAATATCCAATAGATCGGGAAATTTTAACTATATATGGAATGTCATGTAACAAAAAATTAAGCAAGCAGTTGAGATTTTATTGAAAAAAAATTCAGGGGAGATAGTTTTATATAGAAATGTGCAAGAAAAAGTAAATATCTTAAATATTTAGAATACCAAAAACACTAAGATTGTAAAACTTTTTAGTGTCTTGACTTAAAAAATGGTGACTGGTAGTGTCTTGCCAGAGAAATGGTGACTGGTTGTTGACTGATTGATGACGGATCGGACGGACTGGACGGATGACGCTTACCAAAAGAAACCATGCTATTGATCTGCTTCTTTTTTACTGATACGATCGATTGGTACAATTAGAAAACTCTTCGTTGAAATGAAGTAATCATTTTTTACCTATACGTTTATAACGGAAAACAAACTAGTCATGACATTAATTTCTAATGTGTGGTGTCATCCTACCCAAGACACATCAAATGGTGAAAAAGCATTGACCCCAACGACTAATTTCCAAGTTATGGACCTAAACCAAGAACAAAACATGTTCATGTATAAAATAAAGGTCACAGAGACCTTATTTCTTTTTTTATTTACTTTTCACCATTCCCATCCCACAATATCCAATAGATCGGGAAGCTTTTACTATACACGTAATGTAATGTAACCAAAAAAAAATCAAGCAATTGAGATTTTATTAAAAAAAAATCAATTTTCAGGGGAGATAATTTTATATAGAAATGTGCAAAAAAGTAAATTTCTTAAATATTTAGAATACACTACTAAAAAAAGGTACAAAACAGTTAGTTGGTTACTCTGTATATCGAAATTTAACGGTAGACACCGTGCACTCGTTTACTATCTCTCATATGAGTGCAGATGGTGGTTTGCCATAGAAATATGTTTTGTAATCCTTTACCGGATTTGACACACTGAATTGGAAATTAACAAAACAACGAGTGTGTTATAACAAGCTGGAATAGCACATTGTTTCGGAGCACATGAGTTCACCGAGAAACCGAGTATGCGTCTTAGAGGATGGTAGGGTAAATTTTTGACCAAGGAAAGGGGATATTTCTGCTGGAAAACTATTGCTTAACCAGTTTCAAAGTCCACAGGATAACTAAACAACCTTAATAGACCTACAATAAGCTATAAAATAGACTTTTACACAAATAAAGCACCCGAAAACTTACTTAGACCATTCAACCCATCGTGAATGTAAACAAAGATGGCCGACATGAATGGTGATATCAACGTATCTCAATCTCAACCCAACCCTCCTATTACACCAATTGATGCTGCAGACCTAAACTCAAGTAAAAGAAAAAGTGCAGAAAGCCCTGAACATCTGCCTGCAACACAGAAACAAACTGTCAGACAAACTCGCAGGTGAAATTCTACAGGTGATACAGAATTTGTGCCCATGACAAAGGCCAAAGCTAGCACTGCCAAGCAAAATTTACAGGACAAGATACTAGAAGCACTGTCCAGTCCGGACGTAATAAACACTATAGTCCCAATAATAATTGCACAGAAAATAAGTGAGTCCCTATCAACAATGATTGAAAAAGAGTTAAAACAAAGTGTCACAGTGGTCTTAGAAGAACACATCAAACCAGCAATGGCTTCTATTGAAGAAAATAAAAAACAGATAGAAAAGAATCAACAGAACATCTGCAAACAGTTCATTGCAATGTCAGCAATAGAGAGGTCAGCCAAAGCCCACATAGATCAGATGAAAGAGCAAAGCAAAGAGATGGACTATCTTAATCAGAAAATTTCTGAACTAGAATACAGGTTAGAAAACCAAGAGCAATAAACCAGAAGAACAAGCCTTCGCTTTCACAATATTCCTGTACCAGTTGACCAGTTTGGCAGAATAAAGCACCCTGTCAACACAGACCAGCTCATTGTTGACATATGCAAGGAAAAGCTCAAGATAGATATTGGCTTGCAAGACATTGCAAGATCTCATGTTATTGGCAAAGCAACAACAAGTGGTAAATCGCAAGTTATCGTCAGGTTTATCTCTTATAGAACGAGCCACCTAGTTTTCTCGAACAAGAAAGAACTTAAAAATGATGCAAGTGGAATATTCATAACAGAAAATCTAACAGAATTTAGAACGACACTAGCCAAAAGGTTAGCAAGAATGAAGTACGACAAAAAGATTGAAGCTTACTGGACAATAGACGGAAGAATCTACGTTAAGGAAACAAAAGACAGTCGGAGAATCCTAATCAAAACCCATGATGACATCACCAACCTGGTTAGTGACATAGACAATGCTAGAAGAAGTACATCTCCAGACCCAGATGGATCACAAGAAATCTATGATTAAACATACAATGTATACTTTGATCGACTTTTTTTGTAAATAATATGTTATGAAATATATTACTCACCTCATTCTATAAGCTTGAAAGTGAAATCTTAATTGAAATCTACTTGTTTTGATGTAAAAAAATACTCACCTCTAAATGATAAAATATGAAAATATCTGCAATTTTCACGCACAATTTATATATAATCCGAAAACCCACAAAATTAAATGCTTTATCCTTTGCTTAATTAAATATCCAATTTGAATATCACTTGTTGAAAAGTATAATTTTGATTAACCATTCAAATCCTTTTATCGACAACATGTTTAAAATGTGTACAATCACATGAATGAAATGTAGTGTTTGTCTATCTTTCGGGTGCACTCGACTTTGTGGTGAACGCTGTGCTATAAAGTAAATTTTTATTTTGACCAAATTTATTAAAATAAAAAAAATTACCTTATTCTATTGCGCATACATTTTGTATAGTGCACATTTAACAAGGAAGAGAACTAACTATCATTGCTTCTTTTTGTTTTTGTTCTAGTTTTCTTAAATTCTCCCAAACTTTTAACCTCTTGTGTTTTGTTATGTATGAATGGACTCTTAAATCGGTGAGAAAGTAGGTCAACGCTTTGTTATGTAAAGAAAAGTGAGTAAAAACAGTATATGAATTTTATTAGAAAATGTATATCATCTTAGTGCAAACAATGTTATCAATATTTGATATTGCTGTGTCAATTCATTTATTTGTTGTTTCTTTCTCTAGTTGAAACGTTATATTTTGTTGCTTAATTTCATCATATACTTTATTTGTTCATTTCAGTGCTGTTATTATTCATTTTAATCTTTTAAGCTTATTTCTTCTCTGCCATTTATTGTTTTTGTCCTATTTATAGTTTGGTTGATATTTGGTTGAGTTATGCTCTAATTCGGAAACTTATTTAAAAAAAAAAACCAAGTAAGTAGTAGCATGCTACTTTAGAATTATCCTCATATTCTCAGTATGTAATCTAAATCTAATAAACCTGTTAAATACTAAATAAAATATCCCCTTTAAATGAAAATGTGCACTGAAATGAACTCAGGAATTATTTTGTTTTATTTTTACTTTTTTCTCGTTTGTTTTCATACACATATTTTGATGCTAGATATTATGGTGATGCAGAGAACTTCCAACCCCCCTTTCCCCATCTGCTGCGCTTGGGTGAATGTGACATTCGAACATTAATTATAAATGGGTATTGACATTGACACCTATAGGGCAGCAATAGGCCGCTTCAACAGCAGAAATCGCTATATACTAACCTATATTATCCAAAAACAAGATTCTTTTACTGGTATATTATATGTGACTATTTCTTGCACTCTACTTACATTATCACTATTTGTCCTTCAATCTACTCTACCAGGTATTGACATTGTTTTTCTGCTTTTTGAACTTCATTTTATTTTAATCGTTGGTAATGTTGAACAAAACCCAGGTCCCAACAACAATACAAGCTCAAACTCGTCTATTCTCAACAGATGTGTAACGCTATGTAATATAAACATACGAAGCATTAGAAATAAACTCGACTTCCTCAGTACATTTTGTGACGAATATGCCATTCTATGTATTACTGAAACCCATTTAGATCCTGATATACCCGATAATGACATCACTTTAAATGATTTCTCAAATACCTTTAGAAAAGATAGAAATAGGTTCAGTGGAGGAATTATTATATATACAAAAATCACCTCGGTGTTAAGAGACTGCAAGCCCTTGAAAATGATGTAGATGAAACAATCTGGGTTGAAATTAACGCGAATGGAAAATTATTTCTATTATGTAATACCTATAGACCAGAATGGTCAGGTGTCGAATACTGGAGTAGACTTAGCGACTCAATTGAAATGGCACTCAACCGAAACGAAAATGTTATTCTAACAGGTGATCTGAACTCCGACCTTAACAATCCGCATAATAACAAACTTATAGAAACCATGAGCATATTCAACCTTCAAAACATTATCGACAAGCCAACACGAGTACCCTCTTAGACCCTGTAATTCTGAGTGACAACTTAAACTCTTCATATTCTGATGTGCTTCAAATACCCCGTATTTTCAGTAATCATGATGCAGCTATCGGTTATACCAGCAAGAGAGTCGGGAACATATAAAAGAGAAATCTGGATCTATGATCGCTTAAACAAAGATAAATTCATTGATAAGTTACAATCGGCTGACTGGGAAAATATTTTAGATGATACAATTGGGATAGACGAAGCTTGTGAAATTTTTACAAATAAAGTACTAGAAATTTCACGAGATTGTATTCCAACTAAATTGGTAACTGTAAGAAAAAATGACAAACCATGGTTCAATAACAATCTGCGGAGAGAAATAAGAAAACACAATGTCAATGTCAAAAGAAGAAGATGCAACTGTAAAAGTCTAGCTCTGATGCAAAAATACATATCGCGTTTGGTCAACCAAGGACTTATAGTTCATGGGATGTGAAGGTGCTAGTGAGAATGGCTAAAGTCACTCAACAGGAAAATCAAGGTCAAGGTCAAAAGATGGAGCATCATGGGCATATGAATACCACGTTTCATCAACCTATATGCAAATATGTATATAATTCTAAGACTAACCGTTCTTGAGATTCACAATATGGAGCTGCTCATAATTTTTTTATCATTGATAGGTAAAGTAACAAATACATCATGTTCTTGTAATAACTGTTGTAAAAGTGTATGAAGAGATTACAACCATAGGATACAGTTATGAACAAACAGAAGTAAAAACTAAGGCCCTTATTATTACCTGTTCATAATCATACATTGCAAGCATGAGTAAAAAACAGCCTTACTCTTTACACATTACTTGTTTTTTTTTTCTTCTCTTAATATAAACAGTCACCTACATGTACATATGATTACAAGATGTCTTAATGAACAGAATTCAAATTGTTATGAGAAAATTTAGGTTTGTTTTTATCTGTCCCCTTTATTTCCCCTTAAGTATTAATTCAAAGGTATGTTACTTTCGCAAAATTTTGGGGATCAATATTTCTTGGTAATATGCACAACTACATATAGTACACAAGGCTACAAGCTACATTACATGTATGTACCATTTTCTTGGACCAAGTTTCATAAAATTTGGTTGAGTAGATAGTTTAAGAGGTGTTGAGTTGAAACCATTCAAATAAGGATTTTCTGAAAATATCTAAGTTCAAAGGGTCATAACTCCCACATAAATCAAAGGATAAAAATTCCATGGTGATATGTACAACTTTAAATCATTATGCCATTCTTACCTACCAAGTTTTGTTGAATTTTGTTCTGTTAGAGGAGATGCGTGGATAAACTTTATGATGGACAGACAGACACAACAAAAACAATATTTTTACACATTAATATGTACCAAATTAAAGGAAGATTGTTAAGGTTGCTAGGCATAAATAAGGTATACATGTTTGCTACTCATACACTTTTTATATTTATCATGAACCATGGTTTTTTGTCTGGTAGTGGCATAGAAGTAACTTACAACAAACAAAATAAATCATGTATTTAGAAAAAAAACTTATGAACAAATATACGTTATTGAGATGTGGAATAAGTGTACGCGACACAACAAACATAAACAAACAGTAATTCAAAAAATCACAACGGAAAACAGCAAGCAGTCTTCAACATGACCATAGGTCACTGCTTACCGTCTTGCATTGGCCCAAGACTTATAATACAATACAAAAGTATCAAAACCAATCCCTAAATCATCAACGAAAGACTCAATTCTTGACATAAAACAGTTAACATAGAATGACAAGGACAAACAAAGGCTTTGGCAAAGTTTCCTGGCTTAGGACAGGCACATATAAAATGTGGCGGGGTTAAACTAGTTTTTTGGATCCAACCTTCCCCCTATTGATAAGCTTGCACAAAGCTACATATAAAACACACTGTAAAACTCAATCGACAAAAGTTCAATTCAACAAGAGAGAACCTAAGACAAAATATTGTACGAAAACAACAAGACTAGGAGGAACTCTCTTGAGAACACTCGAAGTTACTGACAACTAGCTAAGAAACATTTATCGATTGATGTAAAAGAATCAAATACATCAGTTCTAAATCCGACACCCCACGTCAAAACAATGAATGATTAAGAGTTGTATCACCATACAGAACCGACATACTTGATCGCTGTGGTGCTTATAAATAATACAGTGGATACAAAGTGAAAATTTAAGGTTTTAAAGTTACTATCAAGCTATCAATATTTCTGCCAAAACATACCAAATGCAAAGATTTTACTAAAACATTGAATTCGTATCCTTTTTCAAAAGGTTTTTAAGCCAGTTTTTAATTTCCATAAGGTTGTTTTTGAATTTTTGTGCTTTATAAACTACATTGCTATAAAAGTCAGGATGAGATATTCCTTTAACAATCAGAAATCTACGTGTACAATCAAATTTTTCGATGAGATGTCCATATTTATGTGCAAATTTTGTAAAAGATTTGACTAATTTGTGGTAACGGTAACCTTGTTTTAGCATGTTAAGAATGTATTGAATGTGTTACTTCTGCTTTTTGATCTTATTTAATGCAGCCTTTATAACTTGCTTTTATTTTCTCAAAAGCTTCATGAAGATGGTAAAAAAATATTTCAAGACATCTTTAAGTGTTGTAGAAAATAAACTTGAGTGTAACTTCTAGACAATAAAGAGATGTGGATTAAAAGTACGCGACACAACCAACATTAAAGAAACGGCAATTTAAAAAATCACAATGGAAAACAGCCAACAGTCTTCAACATGACCAGAGGTCACTGTTCGCTGTCTTGCAATGGCCCAAAACTAAAAATACAATACATAAGATTCAAACAAATCCCTAGATTATCAAAGATAGACCCATTTCTGGACATAAAACAAAAACCAGATAGTAGAAAAGGACAAACAAAAGCTTTGACAAGGATGCCTGGCTTAGGACAGGCGCATTTAAAATGTGGCGGGGTTAAACTAGTTTTTTGGGCCCAACCTTCCCCCTATTTTTTATATTGTACAAAGCACTAAAATAACACTTCAAAAATCAAATCGATAAAAGTTCAGTTCACCAAGAGAGAACCTGAGACAAGAATACTATACGAGAACAACGAAACGTAAAGGAACTCCCTTGAGAACACTCACAGTTACTGACAGCTAGCTAAGAAGCAGTTATCAACTGGTGTAAAAAAATCAAATGTATCGATTCTAAATCCACATGTGACATTATGGTTGAAATTTTATAAAGATACTTTTTAACATGTATGTTTTGTGCCTTGGGCCAAAGTGTCTAGAATTACAAACTAGACACGATTGCACAAGGATTGTATCATGACCATGGGTTAACCTTGTCTGAAGTTTGACCTGTGATTATGAAATCAGGAAGATTGGAATTATATATATTTGGGGAAATTGATATGTAGAATTAATCAGAGAATCAGAAATCAGGGAATCAGGGCAGATAGGGGCAGATAGTTAGCAGTGTTGTAAATATGTAATTAATAAAATATTGGAACTTTACAGTCGTTATGCCACATTATTTATTTGTGGTGCCGTGACCAGGATAGCATTAATTTTATCTTTGTTGCTCCCTTACGCATACAATTAGAAATGAAAACTGAAACAAAAGTTTGCAAAAGTTCTCAATTAAAATTTGAAAACATGAAAAGGTTCATAAGAAAAAAAATTGAAAGAATAAAAGTACGAGAAAGACATTATAAGAGTTAATGGAAACAGATCACAGCAAAAAAAAAAAGATACGAGAAAGACATTATAAGAGTTAATGGAAACAGATCACAGCAAAAAAAGATATAATTGAAATTTAAAGAATGATAAATAATTTTTTTTTTAAATTGTGTTTGGTTGGAAAATAAGCTGTTTCTATTGTATTAAGTCCTTTTGATTTTTTTAAATTAATTTTTTACGGAAACCGATAACGAATATGTTTATCAATTCATGATTAAGAAGGTTAATTTTTACAACGAAAATCATTAAAATATTTGTAGATTTAGATTAAATTAGATTTTTAGATTTTGTATCATGGCAAATCAATTACATGATTCTTTAGATAGCATTGAATTGGTTGGCATGTTTAATTACCAGCTTTTTATTCATTAATGAACAATGGAACTGATATTTTGTATATATGAAATTATTAATGATTATTTTTAAAGATTTTATAGCGATGAAGGAAATTTAGTTAAATAATATTTTGTAAATTCTTTTAATTGTCTTGTTGCTTTGATGTGTATACATGTACTAATTACATCTTTGATTAGCATTTTTACAGGATATGGCAAAAGAATGGTGGCTGATGTGAGATTCTAAAGTTATGAAGGAAATTTATCCCATAGGTGATAGGTTATTCAAATCAATTAGTTTTAATTTTGTTTTGGACTTGAACAATTGCAGGAAAGTTAAGTTATAGTTGATTCGGAGTTTGAGGCAGGCACTTTATTTCTGGACAATGTTGATGTTTTGTTGATTAGGGGCACCATATGAGATTTGGTGTTGTACCCGCGCGCGCGCGTTCATGCGTTCATGCTTGGAGGTTGTTGTCCTGTTGTTTTCCCTAAAATAGCAGATTTTAGGATGGAATAAATAGTAGTTTGGTCAATGTTGTTGTTGATTAGGGGCACCATATGAGTTTTGGTGTAATACCCGCGCAAGCGTTCATAAATAGTAGCTTAGAAGTTGTTGTCCTGTTGTTTTCCCTAAAATAGCTGATTTTAGGATGGAATAAATAGTAGTTTGGACAATGTTGTTGTTGATTAGGGGCACCATATGAGTTTTGGTGTAATACCCGCGCAAGCGTTCATAAAATAGTAGTTTGGACGAAGTTGTAGTCCTGTTGTTTCCCTAAAATGGCCGAATTTAGGAGGTAATATTTTGGGTGTCCATAAAGGTTGGTGTAATGCCCAGGTTTATAGTATTTTAGTTGATGTTGTCCACGAGATGTTCCTATAACCATGATGAAACATGATTAGATTTCCAAAAAGTTTGGTGTAATGCTCGTATATGAGTAAAGTGCTTGGATGATAACCTCTGCTTGTATGTAGGTTGATGAGCTTGTTCAGTGTTACTGATGTTATTAATTACAATTTAACCTTTTTTGTTTGCCTGCATCTTGTAAAACATGAGTAATGTGAAATATTGAATATGACAATTGAAGGGCTTTTAAGAATGTGATATTGTATGTATAGATTTAAAAACAAAGAATGTATTATTACCTTTAAAAAGTCAAAGTCACTGTTATACACTAAAAAAAGCTAAGAATAACGTTAAACAATTGTTTTAATCTACATGTATTCAAGAGTTGTATATATTGTAAAGTATCAAGTTTATGTACGTATTTTTAAAAACATGTTTTGATTTCTCGTTTTAGGAATGATTTTGATGTTTGTAATTTGCGTAAGGGCGAGAGCACAAAGTTCATTGCTTTAAACGTTCCGATGACGGTTGGGGCACAGCCGAAGACACCACTATACTTGATCAACGGCAGAATAAAACGATGTATCCTATTTTCGATGTGTCGGCGAATACGTAACGGTCGGAATAACCAGATGGGTGACCGGAGACGACCTTGAACAGAGGATCGGAGATGCGGCACATGGAACTGGGTTCACATGGTAAGGGGCTACTATGGGGTAGCAGGTAGCCATGCCAGTTTCATTGCACAGCGGAGAAATAAACAGAATTGGTAAAACATTACCAGCCAGACGACGCTATGGGGATGCCGGAAGCGCTGACCAAGTGGACGGACGAGCCGTGGAAATAATGGCGTAGCAGTGGCCGAGGAAACGGGGGAGGAGTTCGTTGTTGCCTTGGTGAGGTGCTACCAATCTTCGAGGGAGTGAGCTTGGACGACGTCTACGGAGGAACATACCATCGTATTCGGAGTCCTACCACAACCTTGGAGATAACGGATCGGATGCTCAGATGTCTACAACGGAGGCGTGGATGGTCAATTTCCCGACGACGGTTTGGCGTAACGGAGGACTTTGAATTCGAAATTGTGAACACTATTTGTTTTTGACATTTGCTTTTTGGCCGGTTGCAATGACATTTGGAACGAACTTCACAGGGATTGATTTGGACTATGACCCTCAGATGAACATTATGTAAATTGTGTGCTCTCAATTGACTTTAAATTTTGTTTTATTTATTTTGATTGTTTTATTTTTATTTATTTGCTTTTATTTCTTCAACCAGAATGTCACTTGAAACATTGTGTTTTACAAACGCTAAATAGAGTTTGTATCTTTGCGGAAAAGGCATGTGACATTATGGTTGAAATTTTATAAAGATATTTTTTAACATGTATGTTTTGTGCCTTGGGCCAAAGTGTCTAGAATTACAAACTAGACACGATTGCACAAGGATTGTATCATGACCATGGGTTAACCTTGTCTGAAGTTTGACCTGTGATTATGAAATCAGGAAGATTGGAATTATATATATTTGGGGAAATTGATATGTAGAATTAATCAGAGAATCAGAAATCAGGGAATCAGGGCAGATAGGGGCAGATAGTTAGCAGTGTTGTAAATATGTAATTAATAAAATATTGGAACTTTACAGTCGTTATGCCACACAACATAACACTTCAAACAGCTTATGATTTAGTATTCTATCATCAAAAACCGACATATTCGATCGCTGTAATGCTTCGAAACAATACAATAGTCAAAAAGAAAAAGATTAATGTTTAATAGTTACTATCAAATTATCAATATTTCTACTAAAAAAACACAAAATTTAAAGATTTTACTATAATTTCCAAATTGTATCCTTTCTTTAATAAGTTCTTAAGCCAAATTTCCATGTCAAGAGGATTGTTTTTGAATTTACGTGCTTTATAAACTACATTTCCATAGAATTCGGGATGTGATATTCCTTTAACAATCAAAAAACGACGTGTACAGTTAAATTTTTCAATAAGTTACCCATATTAATGAAAGAATATAGTAAAATGTTTGACTAATTTGTGGTATCGATAAACTTGTTTTATCAATTTTTCTGTAATGAAACGGTTTTGGTCATTAAAATCAGAAACACCACTGCTAATTCAAGCATATCTGACAAACTGTGAAATGTACACTCCGTAAGATGGAGCTAGAGATACATCACCCCGTTCAATGTACTTGTACGTGTACATGATGAACACAAAGTGATTCTGTCTTTAGAAAATTAGCAGACAATTTTCTTTTTGTAATAACCATGAACAATAATCATAATCACAAAGATTTAGATTTTGATCTTGATGTTTTTCACAACAAGAAGTGACTCTTGCGTTGATCTATTAACATTCATGGGTTTCAATCCTTCGTGTCTGCTAAATCAAAGAATTTAATTTCTAATATTGCTGGATTTCAAAAGCTAATTCCAACCATAGGTGATTCATTATAAATGATATTAAGCAAATATGGCAGTCAGTTTTACAGCAGTTTCATGTAAATAAAAAAATACTATTCTTGTTATAACATGTATAAGTAAAGTGAATATAATATACATTTTGTATAAACAAAGTTTAATCATTATCAATATCATAATAAATTTTACACGCGCTACCTTGAAATGAACAACATTGTCAACCAATAGTAGTGACTTTCTTATCTAATCAAGTTTGTGACTGGACAATTTTAGGTCGTAACTAGCAACAGGTTTGTCATGACGTGACATTTTATAGAATATACGATATTGAGATGTGGAATAAGTGCACGCGACACAACAAACATAAACAAACAGCAATTAAAAAAATCACAACGGAAAACGGCATGCAGTCTTCAACATGACCATAGGTCACTGCTTACCGTCTTACATTGGCCCAAGACTTATAATACAATACAAAATTATCAAAACCAATCCCTAAATCATCAACGAAAGACTCAATTCTTGACATAAAACAGTTAACACAGAATGACAAGGACAAACAAAGGCTTTGGCAAAGTTTCCTGGCTTAGGACAGGCACATATAAAATGTGGCGGGGTTAAACTAGTTTTTTGGATCCAACCTTCCCCCTATTGATAAGCTTGCACAAAGCTACATATAAAACACACTGTAAAACTCAATCGACAAAAGTTCAATTCAACAAGAGAGAACCTAAGACAAAATACTGTACGAAAACAACAAGACAAAGAGGAACTCTCTTGAGAACACTCGAAGTTACTGACAACTAGCCAAGAAACATTTATCGATTGATGTAAAAGAATCAAATACATCAGTTCTAAATCCGACACCCCACGTCAAAACAATGAATGATTAAGAGTTGTATCACCATACAGAACAGACATACTTGATCGCTGTGGTGCTTATAAATAATACAGTGGATACAAAGTGAAAATTTAACGTTTTAAAGTTACTATCAAGCTATCAATATTTCTGCCAAAACATACCAAATGCATAGATTTTACTAAAACATTGAATTCGTATCCTTTTTTCAAAAGGTTTTTAAGCCAGTTTTTAATTTCCATAAGGTTGTTTTTGAATTTTTGTGCTTTATAAACTACATTGCTATAAAAGTCAGGATGAGATATTCCTTTAACAATCAGAAATCTACGTGTACAATCAAATTTTTCGATGAGATGTCCATATTTATGTGCAAATTTTGTAAAAGATTTGACTAATTTGTGGTAACGGTAACCTTGTTTTAGCAATTTTTCTGTAATAAAACGGTTTTTATCATTAAAATCAGACACATCACTGCAAATGCGAGAATACCTGACTAATTGTGAAATGTATACCCCGTAAGCTGGAGCTAATGGTACGTCTCCTTCAAGAAACGGAAAATAAACTATTGGGAATGAAAAGTCACCCCGTTTATCATATACTTTAGTGTGTAATCTACCATTGATAATGCTTAAGTCCAAATCTAGAAATGGACATCTACTGTCGGTTGAGTTTGCTTTATTTAGGGTTAATTCTTTAGGATATATATCATTTATAAAATTTGAGAATGTGGGGTTTTTTGGAGCAAGTATGTCATCTAAGTACCTATATGTATTGTTAAAAGTTTCAATAAGGTGGTTTTTGTTTGGGTCTTTTTGTAGCTTGGCCATAAACTGTGATTCGTCACAATATAAAAACAGATCAGCTATGAGTGGAGCACAATTGGTTCCCATTGGAATACCAATGACTTGGCGATATATTTGTTTACCGAACCGGATGTAAATATTATCTAAAAGAAAGTTTAATGCAGTAATAACTTCTATGCCGGTCCAATTAACATAACCTTTGTGGGTTTCGTTACTAAAAAACGATTTACTAAATACTTGTGACACTTTAGAACAGATGTAGTCACTTTTAGATTTGTCAAAGCACCATTTAATTAAATATTCAAATTTCTTTTTGATAAGATTGTGAGGTAGATTAGTATATAAAGTGGAAAAGTCATAGCTGTCTACGGATTGAAAAGTATTTTCAAATGCCCGAAGTTTGTCTAAAACATCAAGAGAATTTTTAACACTCCAAAAATGATTTATTCCACTATGTTCGAAAATTTTATCACAGTATCGGATGGTAAATTCTTTCATTGTAGTTAAAGAAAGAGACAAGACTTTAGAAATATTGGTTAAGGAACATTTACTTGATGCAGAAATAAAACGGGATTTATATGGGTTTTTGTGTAATTTAGGTATCCAGTACATAGTAGGTAATTTATTGTATGTAGAGGCTGCTCGAAGTGCTGTGGTTGCTATGACATGATCGTCAATAATACTGGTTTCTGTAGCTTGCACGGGAACGAAAGTACAAGAGCCTTTAATTTCATGCATTAAAACATCCAGATAATATTTACGACATACCACAACAACATTGTTAGCCGCTTTATCCGCAGGAACAAAAACATATCGTGAACCTAATAATTGTAGTTTTGATTTAATTCTGTTTATATAAGTTTGGGGTCGATATTTTACAAAGGTGTTTTGAAAATGGCTTATTCGTAATTTTACAATGGATATGAATTCATTCTTTATCGATCAACCTAATTGAAACTTTCGGCTCGCTCTCAGGTTTAATCCTTAATAGAAACAAAACAGACGGAATATGGCTTGGAAAACTCAAACACTGTAAAGATAAATTTCAAAATATAAACTGGTGTGACAAACCTATTAAAAGTCTTGGTATATACTTTGGTTATGATAACCAAGAATGTCAAAAACTTAACTTTGAAAAACAAATGACAAAATGTGAACAAATAGTGGCAGATTGGAATAAAAGAAATCTAACTCTTATTGGTAGAGTAACAGTTTTCAAAGCACTAATACTGCCAAATATCACATATCTAGCATTTTGTTCGGTCATTCCTAAATTTTTTTTTACAGCTGTTTAAAAATCTATCATATAGTTTTATATGGAAATCTTCTCGGGATAGAATAAAAAGGAGTGTTCTGTCTAAAAGCTATTCCGATGGAGGATTAAAAATGATTGATATAGACGCTTATATACAATCCATACATATTAATTGGGTTAAACAATTATGTGCAAGTTCAAGTGATAATTGGAAAATTATCCCGACTTTTTATCTGAATCAGTTTGGCAAAGATAATTTCATTTTCAGAATGAATTTAAAAAGTCATCATGATTTAGATAAAAAGCAATTTACACAATTACCAATATTCTATCAAGACATTGTGAAATCCTGGATTAATGCAAAAGGTGTTTCATGTAAATTACCCAAAAACTTTCTAGAAATTAGACAGCAGGTCATATGGGGTAATCAATATATAACATTTAATAATAAACCACTTATTTTCAAAGAATGGATCAAAAGTAAGATTTATTATATAAATGATATAATTGATGAAAAAGGTTACATTTCGGAAAGGATAGTGTTAAGAAAATTGGGAATAAAACATGATTGGATAAGAGAGGTAAATATGATAAAAAATGCCATCCCAAAATCGTGGCAAAATATAATTAAGACAGAGACATCCATTAAATCACAAATTAATTTACCAAAGACTCCAAATCCTAGAATAATGGACACAACTGAAGTGCTTAAATTGAGAAAAACCAAAGACATATATGTCATTCTTCTTGAAGTGGAAAAACTACTTTAAAAGACATATACATTTTTCATATACTCTAAACTTTATATTCTATCACCTAAAAGATAATAGATATAAAATGTTTAAATGGAAATTACTTCACTACATTCTTCCATGCAAGGAAATCCTACATATTTGGAATCTTTCAGAAAAGAACGAGTGTATTCAGTGTAAAATTAAAGAAGATTATGAACATTTTTATCTCAAGTGTTCAATGGTCCAGGACTTTTTACATAATATTAAACCTGTATTATTAAAACTTGGTTTTGACAAACATATTCTAAATGTAAATAGTCTAGTTATTGGCTATAAAATAAGCGATGTTGCTTACTATGATATCAATGTCATCCTAACTTTAATTTACTTTTCAATCTACAAATCATATTTTATGTCTTGCGGAAGGGAAAAAAAAGTAGACATTATGAAAATTTTTAAAAAAGAACTGACAAACTGCATAAAAGTGACTAAGGATGTTAATATCTTCTTTCAAAAAACATTGAGATTGTTATTGCCCGAGTGTGACATAAACATGCATGCAAATATAAATGTAGGTCATGACCTTTGACCCAGTATCGAGAATTTGTGGGTATTTTTTTTACAATGTTAATTGATTATGTACTGTCAGTACTGTACATGTACATGACAATGTGAATTACACAGTCACAGAGTAGTGAAGCTGATAATATGTGAATAAATGTTTTAATTTATACGGTTATTTCCACTTGCATGTTTACCAGTTTTTTTTTTAAGCTGAACACTTCTGTTAATTTCTTAAACTTACATCAACAATTAATTCCATTTCGAATTATAACGGTAAAAACACACGTGGTGACTGGTATAACGGTATATTAAAAAATGTTGTAAAATTGAACCAGTTTTCCTTCTAATGTAGTAATTACCTCATCCATTTTTCGGAACACCGCCCAAGAGTAACTGGTAAATATGTTATATCTGTACTTGTTTAATGTATTGAAAAAATTCTTTATGTAATACACTAATACTGCAAATTTTATGATTGTATTCATTGGTTGATCCCCTGGTTGACTAATGACTAACTTAACAGGGAGTGCATAGTAGAATGCTGTATATTATGTACTAATTGTTACACAGCAATAAGTGCAATAAAGTTATTTCATGTGTTAAAAAAAAAAAAAAAAAAAAAAAATTAGTGCTTGTCCACTTGCCCTTCAAAGCTGAAATTAATAGGGGCAAGCTAAACTGTATAACCAGTTGCCCTGCGGACAAGTGAAAATTATAATTGCTATATTACCATGTTTCATTAATTTAAGGGCAAGTTGAATCTGGTTTGTGCTTGCTCACCGGGCAATCTTATGCAAAAATTTATATCTAACACTGAATGCTTTATAAAACATTTGTTAAAAAATATATGAAGTGATTAAATGAAAACTGTTTATTCTAAATGTGATGATGTACAATGACAGCAACAGTAACCAGTTAAACATGATGTCTTAGAGACATGGTGATATAAAGGAAAAAAATAATTTGTGGAAAAATTTCATGTGTTGTAAATGTTACCACTTAAGTATGTCTAGCCCATCGGGCAAAATCATTATCTATTTTTGTTTTACTTAAAATAATGTATTGATGCAATAAAAGATTATTCCTGATTCCTACTTTTCATATATTTTAATGCATCCATTAAAGTTGCCGTTTAAAATCAAAAGTTAAGGTCAAAGAAATAAGAATGAGGATGCATGATCTGTTGTACCCAGCACTGAAGCATTTTAAATATTGGAGTTTTACCCTCTATTCCAGGATGTACTGCCATTCCATGATATCCCTGCAATTTTTTACTGTATTATAACTTGAGTTATGCACAATCGATCTGTAATTTCTTTTCTTTTGATTTTTTATTTATAGTCACCTCAGTATAAACATTTGTATTAAACATTTTGTATTGTATCATCAGTCTTGGGCCAATGCAAGACGGCAAGCAGTGACCTCTGGTCATGTTGAAGACTGCTTGCTGTTTTCTGTTGTGATTTTTTGAATTGCTGTTTGTTTATGTTTGTTGTGTCGCTTACACTTATTCCACATCTCAATATCGTCTATTAAAAGCATGTTCAATTAAGCTACCATACGACGCCATGATAAATTGTTCTGTAAGATATATCTGTAAAATTTTACTTACGTCTGATATCTTTACATCACAATCCTGTGAATCTAGTAGAGTTTGAACTGAAGGGTTGGTTGACCATTAACAGCAACACACTTAACAGGCTTCATAACCGGGTCCATAATCAATGCATTCTGTTCCGAGGTTCATCGTGCAGTCTACTGGCATTGAAACACCTATAGGTATTCGAGTTCGTTCTTGGATCACATAATGTGATTTTCCCCTTTTCAGTTTCTTTGGGCGTGTACTAAGCCATTTTTTTTTTATTCCTCATCCCCATATAACAATACCTCATCCCCATATAAAAATACCTCATCCCATATAGAAAAAGCTCATCCCCATATAGAAATAGCTTATCCCCATATAAAAGTAGCTCATTCCCATATAAAAATACCTGATCCCCATATAGAAATAGCTCATCCCCATATAAAATACCTGATCCCCATATAGAAATAGCTCATCCCCATATAAAAATACCTCATCCCCATATAAAAATACCTCATCCCCATATAGAAAAAGCTCACCCCCATATAAAAAATACCTCATCCCCATATAAAAGTAGCTCATCCCCATATAGAAATACAGATGGTTCCAAACCTTACCTGTATGCAAACCAAACTAAAAAAGCAAACCAGAAGTTTGGTCTAAGTTCACTTTTCACTTTGTTTGGTTTACTTTTAGCAAACCAAAGTTTACTTTAATGTGTACTCGAAAAGTAAACCAGACGGCTGGTTTGGTTTGGTTTGGTTTGGTCAGAGCGAACCAAACTTTAAAAAGCAAACCAAACCAGCGCCCTAGTTTGGTTTGGTTTGGTTTGCTCTGAGCAAACCGCGAGCATGCGCAGATGATTCATATAATCGATGTGAAAGAATGTCCGAACTATTTCACAATTAATATAATATAGAATGGATATGGTGAGCTGCAATTTATCATATTTCACAATTATAACATTTCATGAACAAATATTATTCACTTAATGTCTCAATCGAATTACACATTTAACATCATTATATTATTAGATTGGTATTTTATGAGTAAACCAAACCAGCACCAAAGTTTTCTATTTTTAGAGCAAAACAAACCAGCGGCCTGGTTTGGTTTGGTTTGCTAAGAGCAAACCATGAGCATGCGCAGATGATTCAAATTATTGAAATAATGCGACGTCCGACATCATTTTATGATATTTGTTCTTGTAAAACAAATATGTTTTACTTGAAGAATTTATCATCATTTAGATATTATCATTTTTAGATTAGTTTGGTAAGAGTAAACCAAACCAGCGCCCTAGTTTAGTTTTGTCAGAGCAAACCAAACCTGACCCTTAGTTTGGTTTGGTCAGAGCAAACCAAACCAGCGTCAAAGTTTGGTTTGGTCAGAGCAAACCAAACCAGTAGCCTAGTTTGGTTTGGTTTGCTTTTCAAACCAAACCAAACTATAAAAAGCAAACCACGGTTTGTTTTAAGTAAACTGTGGTTTGCTATTTTGTTTGGTCGAGCAAACCAAACCAGACCAGAAAAGTAAACTAGATGTTTGCTCCCGATTCACTTTTTTACAGGTTAGGTTTGGACCCATCTGTAGCTCATCCCAATAAAAAGGTAGCTCATCCCCATACAGAAATAGCTCATCCCCATATAGAAATAGCTCATCCCAATATAGAAATAGCTCATCCCCATATAGAAATAGCTCATCCCCATATAGAAATAGCTCTTCCCCATATAGAAATAGCTCATTCCCATATAGAAATAGCTCATCCCCATGTAGAAAAAGCTCACCCAAATATAGAAATAGCTCATTCCCATAAAGAAATAGCTCATCATGATAAATAATATATAACATTAGGCAGAAACGGCGTTCCATAATAAAGGCTTTTATGTACATAATTTGTAAGGAAACAATTTTTGTTCACTTTCCACTCGTTCTATATAAAATGCTCAATGGTTACTGACACAGCCTTTTAAATTTCATTATAGTATGACTTCTAAAAAATGATAAAAAAGATAAAAAGTGTTTTTGTAAAAGTGTTTTCAAACCTTAAGACAAACTGCCCAAATTCTCAAAACTCTTATCTTTCCGTCGTATGATAAAAGATATTTTACAAAATTTATTAATGTATTTAATAAAGAAATAATTAAACTAAAGAACTAATAAATGTATTTAATAAAAATTATAAAGATATTTAATAAAAAAATATAAAAAGTTTTTAATAAATATAAATAAAACTTATAAAAAAATAAATGCACATAATAATAAAAACTACATATTAAATGAACGATGCATAAAATTGCTAATTATCCTATAAATTACGTGTCAAAGATGAATAAAAGTTTTGTTTACATATAGAATTATCATTTATTTTGTGTGACCGATCAATACAGCCCTTTTCGTGTGAGAACGGTTGTATCGTGTGAGAACGGTTGTATCGTGTGGACACGAAATAAAAGAGTCAATTCGGGTGGACACAAACTAGGTTTGTTTATTTCGTGTCGACACGAACTTTTAAAGTGTGTTATCGTGTCACATACACAAAACGAATTTGAACGATTCTAATTTATTTAAATCGTTCGTTTATCGTTCATTTTGTATTCGTGTTTGCTCCGTGTCTGGTTTGTGCGAGAGGGAACGATGAACATTTCACTAGCTGTAACGCATTAGTTAATGATATTGAAAGAAAAAAAAGATAAGTTTTTTTTTCTAAATTTGCCATGTCTGTCGGTTTAGACCCTTGTACAATGTATTTAACTTCGAAAAATCTTCTATACGTTAAAACTAGAAGTCGTTTTAAACAATATGTATTGCACAAATATGTCATCTTACAAAATATGCTTATTTAATACTTTTACGTTTCATTCACCATAAATATATATTATATCTTTGCATAAATGTACGAGCATCGAAAAACTTAAAGGGTTGCCGTTATACAAACACAGGATGCATGCAAAAATTGTACAAGTACCTTCCTTATAAATTAAAGATAACACAGAAATAAACGGATTCATCTGTACTCGTATAATTTAAACTCTCTCCGTCTTCATGTACTCCTGCGAAATGTAGCAACTATAGGAAATGTAATATAACTACCGAATTATTTAGTTAAGGTCCATTTGTTCGTTTGTTATGCCGACGGAAAGTCCCAGTTGAGACCTGTCATGTCGTGCATAGACATGCAAATAGCATAAAAATAAACAGACAATAAACGATATAGTAGATTCAATTAAAGACGAATCCCAATATTGTTTTACGTATTGAAAAGTGCAACGTCATTGTGACGTTAGTCCGTTGTATCCGATAGAATTTAGTTGTCGTCTTTCCGAAAAGATGATGGACGCTTCGCACGGTGCAACTTACGTTATACTGAAATTGACATCGCGTTATAGAATTGTTCACTTATTTTTATTGTCTCTGTATTCTCCTCAGATGTTAATTTTGTCTTCTTTGCCATTTTTAATGAAAGTCGAGTCGTTGCTGAAATGTTTTATACATATGGCATTCCCGATTTAAAACCTTTTAGAGAAATATAGAAGAAAATGAGATGTGGAATAAGTGTACGCGACACAACCTACATTATAAACGTATATTTTAAATATCCACAATGGAAAACAGCCAGCAGCCTTCAATGTGACCAGCGGTCGCTGCTCGCTGTTTTTCAATTGGCCCCTGGATTGAAAATAAAATACATATGATTCAAGCCCAATCCCAAAGTGCATTGAAAGACCCTCTTCTTGACAAAAAACAATTAACAAAAATTCGACTAAATACAAACATAAGCTTTGATAAAGATTCCTGGCTTAGGACAGGCACATTAAAATGTGGCGGGGTTAAACTAGTTTTTTGGCGCCAACCTTCCCCCTAATGATAATCAATAACAAAGCACAAACTAACACACAGTAAAAATCAAATCGATAGAAGTTCAATTCAACAAGAGAGTATCTGAGACAAAAGGACAACAGGTAATTAACAGGACGTAATGATACTCTCTTGAGAACACTCGAAGTTACTGACAGCTAGCTAAGAAGCATCCATCGACTGATGTAAAAAAATCAAGTATGTCGATTTTAAATCCGACACAACACGTCAAACACTTGATTTGATGATGCATCATCACACAAAACCGACACACTTGACCGCTGTAATGCTCAAAAATGACATAAGTATAAAAAGGCAATTAACATTTTAAAGTAAGTATCAAATTATCAATATTTTTACCAAAGAAGACTAAATTCAAAGATTTTACTAAAATATCCATTTCATAACCTTTATTTAATAAAGTTTTAAGCCAATTTTGCATTCCCAAGGGATTGTTTTTGAATTTATTTGCTCTATAAACAACATTACCGTAGAAATCTGGATGGGATATTCCCTTAACAATCAAAAGTCGTCGTGTACAGTTAAATTTTCCAATAAGGTATAGATATTTATGATAAAACTTAGTAAACGTCTTCACTAATTTGTGGTAACGATATCCTTGTTTTAGTAATTTTTTTGTAATACACCGGTTTTTATCATTAAAATCAGACACACCACTGCAGATCCGAGCATATCTTACCAACTGTGAAATATATACTCCGTAAGACGGAGCAAGTGGTACATCTCCCTCTAGAAAAGGAAAATTCACAATAGGAAATGAAAAGTCATCCCGTTTATGTTGTTTTTATTGTCAATTGACTCCAGGACGAGCACATTTAGCTACAAAAATGTAGCTCCTTTGGCATCGGCGATAGGGCGGAGCTACAATGCGGGCGCATTACTCGTGATTGAGCAAACCGAATTTCTTTCTCCAACTCTTATGAAGCTTCAACGTGGTTCAAATTACCAATTATACTATAATTTATATGTGGTCAATAATAAATTTGATAAAAACGCCATAGGTATCTATTATCTGGTAAGAAAACTCAAATGATCTGATCCTGAGCTCCATTATAACGTTCAGGATCAAGAGACTTTCACGGAAATGTCTTAGATTTAGTCCCACGAGTTGTATAATATGCCTGTTTATCTTAAGTCTTTGTGTGCATTGATTAACGTGGTACGTCCAAAAACCAAAAATACCGTAAATTATGTATTTGATGCAAGTTTTCTTTTTTTATTTGATCGGTGACCCCAACTTTTAAAACTATTAATTGCAAAGATAATTGAAGACGGTTGATTATTGCAAGTATGAGAAAATTATTAACGTTAAAAGTTTGAGAAAAACAAAGTTTAAAATTTCTAAAATGGCGCAAGTTTTGGTGAGAAAAAGTTTATCACTAATAAAAGCAGCTTATACTAAAATAATCGTGTTATTGAATAACAATAACTTAGAGATAATCATATTCACTTTAATTTGGTGTACAAAACGTGTTTTTAGCATTATTATTTAAGTTTTTAATCGAAATTAGAAAAAAAATATTTCTTGTTGATATATCTCTAAAATAAGCACGGTGACATATGATTTAGTGCGACCTCTCTCTGAAATAAATCCTGTTCATTCTTTGAGTCTTTACACTACTTATTTTATTTTTTTGTTCAGAAAAAGTTTTATCGAAACATTCGTATGATCTATCTTTAAGAATATGTGCAGGCAAAACAAAGCCAGAAATACAAATGACAACAAAGTTCCAGACAATAAATTTTGCTACGCCTGACGCGCGTTTCGTCTATTCAAGACTCATCAGAGGCGCTCTACCAAAAATATTGAAAATGCCAAACACTGTCTGAATATGAAGAGCATAGAGCAGTATAACCAAAAATACCAAACTGGGGAACCAAATTATTACTAAGATATTCAACAAATTATTACTAAGATATTCAACCTATGTCTGGGGTAGGAAGAACCTTAGGGTTTAGACAATTTTGAAATTTAGACGGACAATTTAAAGCTTTGATGTATTCTCCAACTCAAAAGTGTTGGTGCCGGAGCGGGCTAACCTCGGGGAATTTAAACTCCACCAGCAGAGCTAACCTTCACGTGTGTTCGAAATACAAATGACAACAAAGTTCCAGACAATAAATTTTGCTACGCCTGACGCGCGTTTCGTCTATTCAAGACTCATCAGAGGCGCTCTACCAAAAATATTGAAAATGCCAAACACTGTCTGAATATGAAGAGCATAGAGCAGTATAACCAAAAATACCAAACTGGGGAACCAAATTATTACTAAGATATTCAACAAATTATTACTAAGATATTCAACCTATGTCTGGGGTAGGAAGAACCTTAGGGTTTAGACAATTTTGAAATTTAGACGGACAATTTAAGGCTTTGATGTATTCTCCAACTCAAAAGTGTTGGTGCCGGAGCGGGCTAACCTCGGGGAATTTAAACTCCACCAGCAGAGCTAACCTTCACGTGTGTTCGAAATACAAATGACAACAAAGTTCCAGACAATAAATTTTGCTACGCCTGACGCGCGTTTCGTCTATTCAAGACTCATCAGAGGCGCTCTACCAAAAATATTTTACAAATTTATTTTAATCAATCGTATAAAAATCATCTGTCAATTGGTCATGTTTTTAACTATTCTATTCAGTTGTCTCTTTGCCTTTGTTATGTGAATTTACTCATGAGCGGAGGTACCGGGACAGAATTCTGCATTATTTTAATATTCATTCAATTAATCTCACATTTTACTAAGGAAAACAAACACTTTTCGGTTTTTATTTTTGGTGACAGGAAAGTTAGTCACATTATTTTAAAATCAAAGTATTCATAGCCGATTTCTGAGCAGCAAATACCAAAAAAACATATTGGGAATGTAAGTATATGGCAGGTGACGAATTATGAAGTCGGGTCTGTGCTCAATAGTAAGAGCGATAAATTGAGATTATTTTCGAGTTGGCTATATAGGGTGCTTTTTGTGCCTCGGACTTGTCTTCTTATATAATCTTACACTAAGCTTTACTGTTGACTATAATGGGTCAACGTTCCCGGAGAGTACCACTTATCGATGGATAAGTTTGACAAGTATCTAATGATAATGAATAGATAAGAAAGTGTTTATCATTGTTAACAAAATCAAACTCATTGCCTCACTCAAACAAATTTGATTGAACTGTAATTGCTTAAATCATATCCTTAATCGTAATTTAACTGTTCCTATACCACGGTGTCCATCCCCCGTACAGTGCATTCCGGAAGTAGTGCGTTTTTCAATGGTAAACAAGGAGGGAAATTTGAGTGTCGACTAAGAAAACTTTGAATATGAATATATTAAATTGTCTAACTTTATAAGTATTGTTTTGGAAATCATTCAACAATTGGAGGTAGAACTACATACTATAAAAGAAAATAGAGATCTTTTTTTCACTGTACGGCCCGTTGCGATGATACTGTACGGTTCGTTGCACGTACTCACTCTGAAACTGTACGACCCGTTGCACCACCTTTTTGCGCATGATGCCTGATGAAAAGTATCTTTAAATACGTTTTTAAATAAAAAAGATAGGAGACTTTGTTTTAATTATACTAGTTAACGTTTCCTAACCAACTCGTTAAGAGGCACTGTAAGATATTGTTAAGCAGTCAAATAAAGACAACAAACAAATGATTAGTCTTGTGCGGACCCAAGAGATGAATAGGCCCCAAACTGCAGAGCCCAGCTTATCGTAAGAGGCGACTAAGGGTCTTGGGATTCTGATATCGGGTCAGTGCTCAGTCTCAAAGAGACGGAGTGTGTACACTAGGTGGCTGAATCTGGTACCGTGGCCCTCGTTCGCGGGGTTCGTCTGGTCTATAATACGGGCACCATGATGCTGACAATAGTAGGCCAACGTGTGTGGATAGTGCCACGCTTCGTGCACGTAAAATACCCCTTTGTGGGCCGTCAAGCTAGTGCGCCACATAAGCTAAGTTTTTTTCCTCTCTCCTTTTCTGTTCGAAATTAACTGTTCCCATGTTTCCCGCTGACCCCACATTTCTCATCATCATTTCATGCTCATTTTATCATATACTTTCTTGTCCATCGCCTATAGATAAACTATATAGCGTTGCTTGGGGGTAAAACATAAATCCACTCACTCATTTGCTCGGGATATAGTAGACATTGACAGTGGGGCTGTATAATATTAAATATCATAATAAAACAAAACAAGAATATATCAAAAAGACATAATGCCCCATCTCGCAACATTTATTTTTTTTCCACAATCATTAAAGCATCAACATGGTTGCTATTAAAGCACTTGTCAGTCAGAAGGAATGGACTTTAACTTAACCATTCTTCTATAAGTGGTCATTCATGCGGAAGATATAGGTCACTGCCATCCGAAGCATTCATTGTGCTAATTAAAAGCATCACTAGGTGAACTTTCCATTCCATTATAGTTTATGTGGCACATGTCAGTAAACAAGGAATTGTCTTTATCAATTTTTCTATAAGTGGTCATTTATGCGGAAAATATAGGTCACAGCCAGCATCAGAAGCATGCATTGTGTTTAGCATAACTAGGTGCACCTATCATAACAATAGAGTAGATGTGGCACATGTCAGTAAGAGGGAATGGACTTCTTTAAGAGGCCACCCATGTGGAAAATATAGGTCACATCCAGCATCCGAA
Organism: Arcuatula senhousia; assembly: GCA_963971305.1. Classification (NCBI taxonomy): domain Eukaryota; kingdom Metazoa; phylum Mollusca; class Bivalvia; order Mytilida; family Mytilidae; genus Arcuatula; species Arcuatula senhousia. The sequence goes on from OZ020309.1 coordinate 63,707,037, forward strand.
GCATGTATTTTGCTAAGCATCACTGGGTGCACCTACCATACCTATTTGGTTGGTATAGCATTTGTCAGTAAGGAGGAATGGACTTGAACCATTCTTCTATAAGTGGTCATTCATGCGGAAAATATAGGTCACATCCAGCATCTGAAACATGCATTGTGCTAAGCATCACTAGGTGAACCTACAATACCAATTTGGTTACTATGGCATTTGTCAGTAAGAAGGAATGGACTTTAACCACTCTTCTATAAGTGATCATTCATGCGGAAAATATAGGTCACTGCCAGCATCCGAAGCATGCATTGTGCTTAGCATCACTAGGTGCACATACCATACCAATATGGTTGATGTAGCAATTGTCAGTTAGAGGGAATAGACTTTAACCATTTTTCTGTACATGATCATTCATGCAGAAATTATAGGACACATCCAGCATCTGAAGCATACAATGTTCTAATCATAATCAGATGCACCTACCATACCAATATGATTGATGTGGCATTTCTTATATCTAAGGTAAAAAGATGAAGATCGTCTTATTAAACTTAACCGGCTCACTAGACACATGACCCGCCTCTCCTACCGAATTCCACAGTCTCGTCTTCAAATCCGTCAACAAACATCCTTTCCCCGAATAATACGAAACTGGAACAACCTTCCTTTGTCCTGGCCCCAGTGCCACAAAACAATTCTTAAGTCTGATAATATTCTCAACATCATTAGTAATTACTGGATTTACTAGGTTTTTATTGAAGTTTTATGTCAGTGGGGCCTGAGTGAATCATCTGAGTCATTCAAGGCAGCTGTCTCAGCACTTCAACACTAAATTAACATTTCTTAATTGACATAGTTTTCTCTTAACTTAAAACTATATCTATAGTTATATTATCTATATAAACCGTCCTATTGCGCTGTCGTCACATATTTGCGAAGTTGCGTGCAATGCATTGTGGTGTATGTTTTTTTTACTATTTTATTTAGGGAGCCAGGTTTTATTTAGTGAGCCAGGGGTCAAATAGAGGTAATTAAAAAGAAGCATGCAGTCAGACAGGTGCTGACAAAATATTATCTCCCTTGTAAATAATTCGTATGTCTAACTGATCCGAAAAACACATCATTTTGAATGACGCGGTAAGCTGTATTCACCAACTTAATCTTTTGATTAATAAAAAGTAGGTCATGGTTATTTTCAAGTTCGGGAACAAGTGAATGGACAAAATATTGTTCTTTTTTCTTAGTAAGGATGTTTTACGCATAGAATGATAATTTGTGACAAAAAAGGAATTTATTATCTCTAAGGAATAACCGGAACTCTATAAAGGTGATAAACATGTTGAATTTAAAAAATAATGGTAAGTGCGACGGGTTACATACTTTGACAGATGACGACCAATCTTTTGCTTTTTTTGTTGACAAAATTTTAAGGAAATCGGATAAAAATGTTTTTTTTGTCACAAGCAAGTCTAAAACGTTGCTAGGCAAATGAAGGGAGACGATTACAGTTTTACAAATCGAACAAACCTCACTTAATAGACCTCCCCCTTCTAAAACGTCATTTTACATTTGCTTATTATCATTTTATTATAAAGACATGCATTATATTAATAAAAAGTAAAATTTAAACAGTTTCACCAGTTAAGGCCTTATATATTGCAGAATTAAAGAAAAATTATTTTAGGAAGTCGAGTAGACCATTGCTATTTTTAGCAGGGTATGAGATACTCTCAATGTTTATTTATTTTATGAATGAAATTTCTATATTTAGAAAGGGGGATTCACAAATAACTTATGAAATTAGCACAACTTCTCAATCATTTTTATCAATACCGCTATAGCGACGGATTCAGGATTTTTTTATCTGAAAGAATGGAGTCTTATCTGTTGGATATTTTTTTTTCAGATTTTTAGGAGCATGATGTTTTATTTGTCACAAAGGAAATCAAACCCCATAATATCACTTAACATGAGAAATGTGCTCTTTTCACGCTGCAAATTTAATAAACCAAGGCAAATTCGGTGTCGTTTACTTTCATTTTACATATTTTATATCACAATTTATTTTAAAAGTTGCTGTAACAAACTTTTTAATGCCCATAGTTACTACTTAAACATGCCGAATCAAATTCTACCTTATTTACTAAAGAGCGCATATTCTTTTGTCTCGTTCTGACCACCTTTCTGACTGCATGGAAAACCTGGGACAGTGAGTGTTGTATTACTCTATTTTATTGACCGGGCTGGTCACGGGTCAATTATTTCGGGATTCTACGTTTAAATCTTACCTAAAAGACTGAGAAATTTAAGCTCCGCCCAACCTTGTGAATAAAATAGAGTAATACCAACCTATTAAAGGGATTTGAACTGTCAAACTCCTAAAGGTTCCAGTTCCCGGTCAAAAGTATCGTTCATAAGGTTTACACACTTCTCTCGTGCAGTTTCTTTAACTCTTCTTCCCGTAATCACTTGAACCTGTTTTAAAATAACTTCGCGCAATAGTTTTATATGTTTTTTTTTACTTTTGTGAAATAGGCAAAATATGCGCATTATCTTAGCAACGGGCCGTACAGTTTGAATTCCATAAAAAGCAACGAGCCGTTCAGTATCAAATTATGAGTGCTTGATTTCAAATAATTATCAATCCCTACAAAGTGCCGACACGATAAATTTGTTTTTGCGTGACAACAGTAAGGTTTTTGATAATCTCCGAAATGCATTGTGGGAAAAACAGAGGAAAATTAAGACAATATTGACCTTTTCAAGGTCAGTTTAGTTTATAGACTATAGACGATATTGAGATGTGGAATAAGTGTACGCGACGCAACAAACATAAACAAACAGCAATTAAAAAAATCACAATGGAAAACAGCAAGCAGTCTTCAACATGACTATAGGTCACTGCTTACCGTCTTGCATTGGCCCAAGACTTATGATACAATACAAAAGTATCAAAACCAATCCCTAAATCATCAACGAAAGACCCAATTCTTGACATAAAACAGTTAACATAGAATGACAAGGACAAACAAAGGCTTTGGCAAAGTTTCCTGGCTTAGGACAGGCACATATAAAATGTGGCGGGGTTAAACTAGTTTTTTGGATCCAACCTTCCCCCTATTGATAAGCTTGCACAAAGCTACATATAAAACACACTGTAAAACTCAGTCGACAAAAGTTCAATTCAACAAGAGAGAACCTAAGACAAAATACTGTACGAAAACAACAAGACAAGGAGGAACTCTCTTGAGAACACTCGAAGTTACTGACAACTAGCTAAGAAACATTTATCGATTGATGTAAAAGAATCAAATACATCAGTTCTAAATCCGACACCCCACGTCAACACAATGAATGATTAAGAGTTGTATCACCATACAGAACCGACATACTTGATCGCTGTGGTGCTTATAAATAATACAGTGGATACAAAGTGAAAATTTGACGTTTTAAAGTTACTATCAAGCTATCAATATTTCTGCCTAACCATACCATACATTGAATTCGTATCCTTTTTTCAAAAGTTTTTTAAGCCAGTTTTTAATTTCCATAAGGTTGTTTTTGAATTTGTGTGCTTTATAAACTACATTGCTATAGAAATCAGGATGAGATATTCCTTTAACAATCAGAAATCTACGTGTACAATCAAATTTTTCGATGAGATGTCCATATTTATGTGCAAATTTTGTAAAAGATTTGACTAATTTGTGGTAACGGTAACCTTGTTTTAGCAATTTTCCAAGAAACGGAAAATTAACTATTGGGAATGAAAAGTCATCCCGTTTATCATATACTTTAGTGTGTAATCTACCATTGATAATGCTTAAGTCCAAATCTAGAAATGGACATCTACTGTCGGTCGAGTTTGTTTTATTTAGGGTTAATTCTTTAGGATATATATCATTTATTAAATTTGAGAATGTTGGGTTGTTTAGAGCAAGTATGTCATCTAAGTACCTATATGTATTGTTAAAAGTTTCGATAAGGTGGTTTTTGTTTGGGTCTTTTGTAGCTTGGCCATAAACTGTGATTCGTAACAATATAAAAAAAGATCAGCTATGAGTGGAGCACAATTGGTTCCCATTGGAATACCAATGACTTGGTGATATATTTGTTTACCGAACGGATGTAAATATTATCTAAAAGAAAGTTTAATGCAGTAATAACTTCTATGTCGGTCCAATTTACATAACCTTTGTGGGTTTCGTTACTAAAAAACGATTTACTAAATACTTGTGACACTTTAAAACAAATGTAGTCACTTTTAGATTTGTCAAAGCACCATTTAATTTAATATTCAAATTTCTTTTTTATAAGATTGTGAAGTAGATTAGTATATAAAGTGGAAAAGTCATAGCTGTCTACGGATTGGAAAGTATTTTCAAATGCCCGAAGATTGTCTAAAACATCAAGAGAATTTTTAACACTCCAAAAATGATTTATTCCACTATTTTCGAAAATTTTATCACAGTATCGGATGATAAATTCTTTCATTGTAGTTAAAGCAAGAGACAAGACTTTAGAAATATTGGTTAAGGAACATTTACTTGATGCAGAGATAAAACGGGATTTATATGGGTTTTTGTGTAATTTAGGTATCCAGTACATAGTAGGTAATTTATTGTATGTAGGGGCTGCTCGAAGTGCTGTGGTTGCTATGACATGATCGTCAATAATACTGGTTTCTGTAGCTTGCACGGGAACGAAAGTACATGAGCCTTTAATTTCATGCATTAAAACATCCAGGTAATATTTACGACATACCACAACAACATTGTTAGCCGCTTTATCCGCAGGAACAAAAACATATCGTGAACCTAATAATTGTAGTTTTGATTTAATTCTGTTTATATAAGTATGGGGTCGATATTCTACAAAGGTGTTTTGAAAATGGCTTATTCGTAATTTTACAATTGATATGAATTTATTCTTAAACTTGTCTAAAGATTTTGAATCTGCTCCTTCTCGTCTAATCCAGGTCTTACAATACGATTGAAGGCAGTATTTACACAATCAAAACAAGAATTCCAATTAATTTTCGAAGGAGGTCTGAATTTTGGTCCCTTTTTCAAGAATTTAATAACCTCTGGGTCATCGACAATGTTTAGGTCGCCAGTAACAATATGGCCACAAGGAACATATCTAAAGTCCGAATTAGCGCAGTCGCATGATACGGGAATATTCGAGTCTAGGTCTTCATCTGTAGTGATGGACGTATAGTTAAAAATAATGTTACGTGTTGGTTTTTTTATATTTATAAGATATGATTGGACTAATTGATTTGTAGAAAAATATGTCAAGTGTTTTTAAAAATGTACCGAACATATACCTAATGAATATTGACACAATTCAAATCATTTAATTGTCAAAATTAAACATTGTTAACATTTTCAAAAATATCGTTATTTCGTCAAAAAAACAATTGTAAAAATGAACAAAAAAGTTTTTGTGACTCTTTTGTCAAATCTGAAACGTTTAGCATCTTTCTTACAAATAGTTATAAAGATACCTTGAAGTAATTTACATTTTCCTGCAAACACGTTACGGTTTTTTCGTGAAAACTGTAAGGTTTGTTCGGGAACCTGTGACGGTTTTTGAGTGACACAGCTTAAGACTGCGACGGTTTACTCCTTATAATTAGGTTTTTACCTGCGTCTCCGTATGAGAAAACATGTGTAGTAATTGGGTCACTCCGTCCGTCTATACGTCCGTCCGCCTCCGTCCGTCCGTCCGTCGCACTGCAGGAGTCTTGTGTAATCAGAATCTCAAAGCTAAACACTGGAACTTTTTGAAATATTACACAGTGATTACTGATGTATTAAAGATGTGCACCTTTCCTTATGGGTCATTTTATAATTCCGATTAGAAATAAGGGGCCCAACATTGACCAAAAACCGATTTTTTTTTATTAGTTTCCACAATTACTTTTGGTGTGGTTGATCAAATGCTATGAAACTTTACAGTAATGTCACTTGCCATAAAAAAGGGTAGGCTTGATTTTGTGTGTCCCCTCTTTTTTCGTTTAGAAATTAGGGGCCAAAAGGGGGAAAAAATCAAATAATTATGTCCCTGTCAAATATTTTCCCTTCGGAGAAAACGATTAAAAAAACGAAAAATATACACCCACCGCTAGTATCTGTTGTATTACTGACCAAGAATTCAGTTGTTCTTAGATTTTTTATTAATACAATGACCTCAATGTCATTTTTACAAAAATCGAAACTACGCCTTTTAACTTTTACACTAAAACAAAATCCATGAATGCTTTTGAAATTGTATTAATTTATGCTTAATATATACTTATATCTTATATTTTAAAATTTTAAACAATTTCAATCTTAAACCAATATTTTATCCCCCCCGTGCGGGTTCCTGGTTGCGAATAGGCCTGTAGCAGCGCGGAAAAAGTCCACTTATGAGCGCACAGAGACCTGACATATGGGAAGTCTGCTTTGCCCTCGAAACGGCTGAGGTGTGTGGCTTAGGTAGTTGAATGGGGCAGACCTGTCGTAATGAAAGCCGGTGTCCACACCGGGTCTCCCGATACAGCGACTACGGAGCGATACGATTTTCACGGAGCAGTCTAACATTGTCAAAATGAAGGTATTGGTCAAACTTATCTTATATCATTTATTCATAACAGTTTATAGCACACATGTATGTTGTTGTCAACTGAATATATATTGGGCTCCATGCCCAGCAAATTTGGGCTTTTGTGTAATTAAACAAAAAATATGTGGACGATCACTTCCAAATAAACAAATTGAAAAAGTCGTCCAAAGAGTTTTTTGTTTTACTACTAGCCCAAACTTGCTGACAATGAGGCCCAATATATACTCCGTTGACAACAACATATCTTACATCATGTTCGACAATTTTAGATTGCTCCGTGAAAATCATATCACTCCGTACTCGCTGTATCGGGAGACCCGGGGTCGTCACGCCATAATCTTATGTGAAAAACCTGATCGCAATCCACAATCATACCCTTTGTTAAATAACCCAGCTGCAGGTCCCGTTAAAAGAAAAACCCGTAGGATCGCCATGCAGGAGGTTAATTGTCCGGTCGCTCCTACCCATCTCTATACAGAGGCCGCCCCGCGATCCAGAAATTCTGAAAAGAGGGGGCCTACTGACTGGCCTAAGAGGGGGCCGCATTTGTCACGCTTCAATTATTTCCTATATATTCAACCAATTTTTTCCGCCAAAAGGGGGGCCCGGGCACCCCAGCCCCCCCCGGATCCGCCTATGCTAAACCTTTTGAAGAAACAGAGAAAAGTCTCATCCCGAATGGTCTTTCCCCCCGGCATTTCCGCGATCCTCCACTTCACTTTCCTTTTATGTCCATTTTATCACCGCGATTTATGTTCATCTTCATGATAGCCGAAGTTATGTTGATTTTGGGTAAAGAAACTATTATTAACGAATTCAGTACATTCATTGCGAAACTAACCTAATGTTTTATTCAGAATTTTCAAATGTACCTACGTGTACCAAAGTGACCCAACGTCTATACATTTATATTTAGGATGTATAAATACGGATTCCCCATTGGTACCCGTGCTTCTTTTATATTGTTGAATATGTAGATGCATGAGGTTGTGAAATGAAAATGTAAAATAACATTTCCTATATAAAATTGTTCGGTATTTCCGCTTCTATTTTTATTATAGTAATTTCTAAAGTTTTATATAAATCGACTGTACAATATTTGAATACTATTCTTGTACAGATTTTTATATTTGTTGCACGCATTCGTTATAAAAGTAACAGTAAAATACCCATTTATCAGTCTGTAGTTTATTTATTTGATAAAAAAACAACCAAAAGCTCTTAATATGTATTTTCAAGTCGCCTACACACTAAAAAACCTTATATAACAAAAGGTAACACACGAAAAAACCTTACCAAAATAACATATTTTGGTTGGCATTTTTGTTCTTTTGCTTTGTGACAGAAGACTGATTCCAAGTCATGAGTTTTGGCAAATAAGTAAAGTCTATATAGGTATAGATAAACTTGCATTACAGTGAGGTTTCTTGTCATAAATCGTCTGAAGGTAGAAAAACAAGGCTTACAAGATGGAAATCTTATATTTTTTCTTCTTTATTAAACATTTTTATTTAAAAAAAAATACCTACCGATTCGTTAGAATACAGGGTTAAATTCCAATACTTTTTAAAGACCTATTTCGTTCATTAAGACACTGATAATTGATAGGTTTTCATTTTTGGGTTTTTACTGTTGTCACGCAAAAACATTTTTGTCGTGTCGCACTTTGTAGGGATTGATTATAGTGCTTTAATTAACAAACCATTAAGCTTATAATTTAAACAAATAAGACATAAAAGGTCAAACTTTATTTTTCTGTGTTACATTGTTAATTTTCAATTGAAAAAGGAGGTCAAATTACGTGTTTTTGTTTCAAATTCACCCTTGGACTCATAAAATAAAAATGCGTTTTTCGAATTTAAAAATATATATTAAAATATTCATACCAGCGGCTAATATAATCAATCGTTTGTGTTTAGGAAGTAACTCCACTGAAAAAATTACAATTAAACTCCCATCTAGATAGTCTCGGTCACCCAGACGCTTATCAATAGATGATAAGAGTCTGGGACAGTCCCATTACCTATTTTGCTATGTGTGCATTCGGAGTACTTTCAGGCTTTATCATAGTGTTCGACGAAAATCATTCAACCGTATGTTCAGAATTCCGTGCCTATGGTCCAGTGAATTTATGCAAATGCAACAGCGAGATAACTTCTCGAATTGATGTGAGCTGTTTTCAAATAACATAATATTTCTTATTTTATAATAAGACATCCTATTTTACATTTTTGAACACATGATGGTTTTGTAAACTATAAAAAAAATCGCTTTATGGTTAAATTGTACTCACGGGCGTCTACTTGGTTTTGGAAATTGTTTATGTTTATTGGAGTCAAAAATGGGGACATTCTTGATGACAAAACCATGCATGTTCGGCCAATCCGATTCTTGATTTTACGGAGCCAGTTTTCAAAAACCAAGGATGACCAATGAAACGTTGAGTTTCTAAAGTTGGTTCATTTTAGATTGAAATGATTTTGTATGCTAAACACGTCATATACACACGTGGTAAAGTTTAAAAGGTATAACGATCGCCACCTAGTGGTTACGAGAAATCAATTGGTGTTTTCCCAGACTCACTACCTTGGTAGTATGAGTTTGGGTTCGAGACTACCATCTAGATAGAAAAATATGCATTTAAAAACTTTATTTTTTGCAATTCCGTAATTATTCCGGTCTCGGACCGCACTACTTCCGGAATGCACTGTACGGGGGTTGGACACTGTGTATACTATGAATGACGAACATAATTGGTTGTAAATAAAGGTAACAACAACCACAAAATAACGAACCGTGATAATTCATCTTATATACTAGTATCCAAATAAAAACGATACATATTCTAAGAGTGTAACAAATAGACTATAAGTAGACAAAATATATTTTTAAGGCTGGTTTTCATTCATTTGTTCTAATACGATTCTTATATTGAGTAACAACATTTTGATGAGTTAACATCAACGATAAGAAACGACAGAAACATGTTATTACTGTTAATAATGGGAACATTAACTGAATGTTTTCAAATGACACACACTGTATGTCTCCTTATTAATTATGTTTCTTGTGTCATCAAACTTTTCCCTTAATAACTGCAACAGGCGTTAATGTAATATAAATGAAAGTATGAGAAAGTAAAAATAATTGTATTTTGCTTTGATGAGTTAATTAGATATAAACAGATGGAAAATGAACCATTTTGTTAAAAAAATAACTAGTATAACTGTATTTTTAAACTTGGCATATGAGAGAACACGGTATAAGTAATTGTTATGTTTTTTTTTATCAAAAATACAATTTTATGTGTAAAACTCATTTGATAAACGAGAAAGAAATGGGGAATTAATGTACGCGGCACAACCAACATTAAAGAAACGGCAATTTAAAAATCACAACGGAAAACAGTCAGTGTAAAACTCAATGGTTGAATGTTTAATGTTTAAACTATGACAAATTCCCTATAAAAACTACAGTTTATTTTGAAAAGAAGTTAAAGACATGATACTCTTCACCACGAACAGTTTATGTGTAAAAAGAAATTGTATACCTGATTATTATTTGCCTGGAAATTTTTGAAAAAGGAGTTGACTTTGTATAGATTTATTCTTCTCATATAGTACTCTTGTCTCAGGTTCAATCTTGGTGAAATGAACTTTTATCAATCTAATTGTTTTTAAAAAGTGTGTTATTTTTTGTGCTTTGTACAAGATAAACAATAAGGGGAAGGATGGGCCAAATAAATTAGTCTAACCCAACCACATTTTATATGTGCCTGTCCTAGGCCAGGAATCCTTGTCAAAGCTTTTGTTCGTCCTTGTCAACTATCTGTTGTTTTTTTTATGTCCAGAAATGGGTCTTTCATTGATAATCTAGGGATTTGTTTGAATCTTCTTATGTATTGTATTTCTAGTCTTGGGCAAAAGCAAGCCAGCGAGGAAGACTGCTGGCTGGTTCCCATTGTGATTTTTTTTAAATTGCCGTTTCTTTTATGTTGGTTGTGTCGCGTACACTTATTCCACATCTCTTTATCGTCTATTATTGCACCGATTGCAGTTACCAATAACTTCGCGACTACAGCATTCATAACGAAGCACCCAGTAATATTATTGAACAGATAAGCAGGGTATTATTTGAACCAGATAGGATGCATACAATTGTTAATGATATTACAGAATAATTTGTCAATCACATAAAAGGAAATCTAATAAGACATAACCTGTGATCATACAAATTTCCGGATAGTGGTTTGCTTTCCGTCTTACGTTTTGAATTAGAATTAAAACAAGTGTAATTGTTTATAAATATAAATGTGTTTTTTTTTTATCAAAAATGGATTTATACAAATTTTCTAAATGTTTCAAAGGTGCAAGATATTCTAAGGAGATAAGGGGATAAAACAATTGACATACAATCTTTTTCAAACTTGTATAGTAAATTTACATTAGTATGAGCATTGAAAATATACAATAAAAACAATTGATTGATGCAAATTTTCATGCATTTTAGAGATATTTGTTTGCAGTTTGATAAGTGATATGGGTTAGTGTTTTTTTTTATCTTTATAATGATCTTGCTATAAATATGCTCATATTTAGTTTTGATTTTTTATCAAAGAAGCGGAGGTACAAATGATGTATCCGAATGTCAAAAGTCCAAAAGGGGAGAGAAAAAACCAGTAACACCAAAAAGTACGGGACAAAAAACAGACAACATGTTAAACATGGAAACACAAAATAACTGAATATAAATCAACAACGCGAACTGCAGTCGAAACAAGAGTGAACTTTGGTGCTCCGAAAGAGTAAGCATTTATTGCTTGCTATAGCACATCCGTCGCGTTGCCAACGGTCATTTCAGCGTGTCAAATCATGTAAAGGAAGACAAATCAAAACTCTACGACAAACCAACATCTGCACTCATCAGAGAGACCGAAATCCCATATTTGTCTATAAGTGCATGATGTCTTCTGTTTAATTTCTTGAGTGAAGATAGCAACCGAGGAGCAACATAACCCATGGCAAACCAAAATCTGCACTCATCTGAGAGACCAGAATCCCATATTTGTATATAAAAGCATGTTGTCTTCCATAAAATTTCTTGAGTGAAGACAGCAACCAAGGAGCAACATAATGGTAAAGTGAATATGTCTCAAAATTCCTCCGTTGCAAGATTATTTCAAGAGTTTGTCTTTCGTTCTATGTTCTCTGGACTATGAGATTGATCATTCAAGTTCGGTAGTTTTGTTATTACCTTTATTGACACGTTAAAAAGTTCCCCATTGCATTAAAGGGCTGCTCAGTTATTGGATGTGTATTCAAGACATATCTTCTTGTGAAGTTACATAAAATCATTTATGCATAACTAGGATTTTGTCCATTTCTGTCATAATATCAGTAGTCATGAGTGACAAAAATAGTAGACCTAAGCAAGTGTCCCAGTTGTACTGCTTTTGTTTACAACCCTAATCTAGTTCCATTGCAATTCTAAAATATTTAACGTTGATATATAGAATACACATTGTCTAGATAATCAGAAATAGGATTGACTACATACTGTTTCGAAGATTAGTGCATTAGCGTTTGACACGCCTCCGTATGAATATAATGTAAAATGCTAGCCGTTGCATGGATATGCGCTCCTTGTTCAAACTAATTGGCCATGGCGTCCTATTTTGATGACAATAGAAGACGCTGTTTTAAATACTTCTCATTCAATATTTTGGGTTGTGATCTTCCAACGTTTTGATTCAAACGTTGCTGATGAGAGGTTACTCCTTGGAAGAAGCAAAGAGGTACCAATGGGGCATTCGAGTGTCAAAATTCTGCATGGGCAACGATTTACTATGACAGGACCTATAAATCCTATAAAGTTGTTTAAGTTGTAATCTGTATTTGTGATGATTCTTTGACTTTCAAAATTATCTTTGCCTATTTCGACCCACGACATTCACCTTCACATCTTTAAATTTCTCCGGCATGTATTTGGCTTTTTTTTTTAATACATTTGGGATTGATCATCCCAGTTCGAAGTTTTGGCATTACTTTTATCAACATTGAAATACTGGTCAATGGTGCAGAGTAAAAAATAAAATGAACCGTAAATAGTTATTTTATAATATAACTAAACAAAAATCTTTCAAAGTCAAAAATGGCCGAATTTCGTTCAACAGGAAGAAGGTGAGCGACACACCAGAAATCGACCATCACGTTATGATGCTGTATGCTGTATACTAAATATCTACTGGCTGTTATAAGTAGTTGCTGAGAAAACTGTTACGAAAATTTCTTCCCCGCCATCCAGCCGGCCGCCGTCCGCCCACCCGACACTCACTATTTTATAACCCGGATTTTTCACTCTGTAAAATCCGGTCAATAAAACTGACGAATGATGAAGGGGTATGGAAATTTAAGTCAATGCATGGCAGTATCTTAAAACGTATGTACTTCATTTTGGTGAATTATGTTCCTAAAACCTCTGGGTTTTTTTTAATTATAAATATCAACTTAAGAGCTATTAAGAAGTTTTAAATCAAAATCGACAGGGAAAGAGAACGCAATTTCAGACAAAGTACCAATGGAACTCTCATGTGATAATATACATATACTAACGCGATTTCCATCCCTCAGATGTGGGTTTGTCATAGAACTTTTGTATTTTCGTCCTTTACCGGATTTGATGTGCGCTCAGTTTCCCAATGGCAAAACGATTTGTGTGCTGCAGTAGGCAGGAATGGCTTGTACCCTTCTGTTCAGTCTCGTTGACGTCAGTTGCGTTGCCGATTGCAGCTTACTTTGATGTATGTATGTGTATATGAGTTTTTAATGTTGTCTGTGTTGCGGTGTTGAATAGCTAATTAATGTCTTAATTAAATATTTCATACATGCATATACATTAACATCAAGGATTCAATGTATTATTAGTGAAAACCCATTTTTAGCATGAAGAATTGATAAAATTGCGAAGTAATCTATAAACTTTAATGAATATATTAATTTTTAATTCCGTTTTTCCGTTTCCGTTTTTCCGTTTCGTTTTCCATTCCACCTTTAAGCAACACCCATTTTTTTGGATATGTTATTCAAATGTCTATTATCAACAAAACTGTGTCTCAGATTTTAGATTAAAGCTTTAGAAAATATAGTCACCAGAGTAATGTGTATATATGTGCTAGCTATAACTATACTTTATGGGTATGCGTAAGCTTGATTTTAGTTGCAGATGAGCTTGGATTTCCACGCGTACTACTTTACTAATAGTTATGTGAATAAGCACTATATGTTATGATATGCGGATGCATACTACACCAGAATATGAGTATTGCTTTATTTTTTGTAGCCCTGTTTACACCCAGATGTTTCATATTTTCTACTCTAGCAATCTCTTTATTACACAGGGTGTATTTAGATGATTATCGTGTGCTGTCCCCTTGGGTCAGGGAGAGTACTTCAGATTTATCTGGGTCTATTTTCACCATATCTCTTTGAGTATGACATTCTATGATGCTTTATAATCTCCAAGCAGAGCAATATCATTTGCACATGTTGGCGCCGCTATCCAACTGTTTCCTATCTTTGCTCCAAGCTGGCTTCTATCTAGTGCTTTCAAATAGTGTTATTATATCTTTTGTATAGCAATGTTGATAGTTTTGCACCTCGTCTTATTCCCTGGTGAATATTTATGTGATCTAAGGTTTGGTCTTGCCATTTAACTTGGAGAGTCATATTGGAGTAAATGTTCTTAAGAAGGGTCCACATGTCTCACGTGACTCCATCGTGGTATAACTTGTTTGGCATTATTGCATGGTTAACAGTATCAAAGGCCTTTTCAGCATCTATGGCCACAAGCTCCAGAGGCAGTCTTGATTGGCTATATACTACTGTAGCTTCTGATATGATGACGGCTGCGAATAATGATGATATTCCTTCTGTGAACTCTCGTTGTAATGGGCTTTGTAATGTAAGTAACTTTTCCTCCAACCTATTTTTTATAATAGATTCAAAATTTTTGGAGAGGATGCTGGTGACTATAATCCCTCTATAGTTGCCTGGATTGCTTTTGTCTTTGTTCTTTTTGAGTATAGGTGTTAGTAAACCATTTTGTGGAGCTCAATGAATATCTGCCACTTCTTCGACTATTTGCTCTTTGGCATATTCGTGTGCTTGTCTTTGTGGTCTCCTTAGATGTCGTTTGTTTTCCGTATGTATAGCTTTTTCTTGGTCTACATTTTCATTTTGTTGTTGTTTTTCTTTCAGATTATGATGTGACACTTTGGCTTTCCTAGCTGAATCACTGATGTCCCTATTTCATATACCTTTCCTAACTGTTTTTAGGGTCTTAAGTTTTCTGTAGCTTGGTATTGATTTTTTGCTGCACAGTGTAGAGATTGCTCTAGCTTTTTTCACTCTGAGTTGTACACAGTCGTGCCTATGTGTTTTTCTTGATTGCTCTTCTCACAATTGATGCTTGGTAAGTAGTACTGTTGCACTATCCCAGTTTGGCTTTGTATATATCTTAGCTGGTCTTGGGGCTTTGTACTGAATGTTAGCCATTAATTTCGCTGTTACCCTTGTATGGTCTGATGTGTTTGTCGAGTGCATATCAGATATTTCAATATCATTGATGAGAGAGTCTGGGCCTCTATGCAAGATGTAGTCTATTTGTGATTCCCATTTTCCATTATGGTGGTAAAAGGTAGCCCTAACCTCTGGCCACGTCATTACCGGGGACCTCAACATAGTGGAAAATGACCAACTCCGCGATGTTTTGGCCAAAGGACCAAAATATCGTGAGCCCAGAGCAATCAACTGGAACCATAATTTCAAAACAATTATGGATTCAGTTGAAGACTATGCCAGAAAATGGGCCAAAAAAGAACATGAAAAAGAAAGCGAAGTTCTTTCTGAGTGGGTAAAGTCTGTGAGGTCGTTGGTTTTGAAAAAGATTAACTCTTTGAAAGGCTCGATGAGCACCAAGGCAACATCTATTTTCAACAACCCTGATATTGCGAAGACATTGTCCACCTTACATGACAAATATGTTGTCGTACCTGCTGATAAAGCGCCTAACAACATCATTTTCGTATGCAAAACACACTATATTGATTGTTTAACAGCTGAATTAGGGGTTGGTTGTACTAGCAAAAGCACCACATATACAGCAACAACACTGTCAAAGGAAGAAATAAACTACAATCATAATTCTGTAATTTCTTCCTTCGGCATTTCTGTTGACAAAAAGAACGATGACGTTCCATCCTTGTATTGGATTCCAAAGTTACATAAAACTCCATACAAGCAACGATTTATTGCTGGGTCATCCAAATGTACAACTAAGCTTCTTTCAGTTTTGTTAACATCAATATTGACGGCAATAAAATCAAGCCTTCAAAAGTATTTCGATTGTTGTTACTCTAGAAATGGCGTCAATCAAATGTGGATTCTCAAAAATTCTAAAGAACTGATGGAAAATCTCCATTCTAAGTCATTTTCATCATGTAATAGCATTAAAACGTTTGATTTCTCTACATTATATACTTCAATTCCACATTCACAATTAAAATCTCGTTTGGCACAGCTGATTAAACGTAGCTTTATCAAAAAGAATGGAAAACGCAGGTACAAGTATTTGGTAGTCGGTTATAAAAAGACTTACTTTGTCATCCAAGAGTCTAGCTAGCAAGAAAAAAAAATTTACAGAAGATCAAATAATAGAAATGCTCAACTTTCTAATCGACAACATATTTGTACAGTTTGGTGGACGTGTTTTTCAGCAAACAATAGGTATCCCAATGGGCACAAATTGTGCACCATTGCTTGCCGATTTGTTTCTTCATTCATATGAAGCAGACTTCTTACAATCACTTCTAGACAAAAAGGACCGCAAACTTGCTTTATCCTTCAATCTCACATTTCGTTATATTGATGATGTCCTTTCACTAAACAATCCTCGATTTGGTGACTATTTACATCTCATATATCCGAAGGAACTTGAGGTAAAGGACACTACAGATTCTAGGAGGTCTGCTTCATATTTGGATCTATTTCTCGAAATAGACACACAAGGAAGGCTTTGTACAAAGCTCTATGACAAACGTGATGACTTCAACTTTCCAATAGTTAACTTTCCCTTTCTGTGTAGCAACATTCCGTCCGCTCCAGCATATGGAGTTTACGTATCACAATTGATTCGTTATTCCAGAGCATGTGGGAAGTACAACGACTTCCTTGATATAGCTACACGGCTGACAAGCAAATTGTTAACACAGGGGTACGTTGCTCCCAGGTTGTTGTCATCACTCAAGAAATTTTACGGACGACATCGTATGCAAATACGGGATTTCTATCTCTCAGATGAGCACAGATGTTGGTTTGACATAGAGTTTTGTAATGTCATCCTTTCCGGATTTGACCAACACTTAATCGATCTTTGGCAACGTGACGGGTGTGCTATAGCAAGCAGGAACTGCTTACTCTTCCGGAGCACCTGAGTTCACTCTCGTTTCGACTTGAGTTCGCGTTGCTGAATGCGGTTTTGTTGTTATGTGTGTGTGTTTTATGTTGTCCATGTGGTTTGTTTTGTTGTGATGATTTTTTGTCTGCCGGTTTTGTCTTTGTCTTCACGGTTTTATGATACTGATTACCCCTTTGGTACACCTTTGCTTCTTTAACCGGGTAGGAGGCTGGTGGATTGAGTTTATTTGCCAGTATAAAATCTTGAAACGTTTGATCTCTTCTTGAATTGTTTCTGTGAAAAGAAGCATTCATATCGCCACATAGGATACTATGATGCGTATCTCTATATTTCCTTATGATTTCTTGTAGTTGGTCCACCATATCTTTGTATGTTATGTCTCCAGCTTCTGTATGTGAGGGTATATATACGTTAATTGGATCCGAGAATTCCGTTAAACTACAGGGGTATAAGCTTATTATCTGCTATTTTTTTGTTTTTGGAACCAGCCCCTTTATACAACAATGATACCTTAAATGTTCATGTATTTTCTGATTATCATTTAATGGATTTATTACCCATGATACACACATGTTTCCTTGTTTATATTTGCCATTCAAGTGCATCGAATAACCTTGCTACAGCTGTATTCTTAATAATAGGCTACAAATGTTTTTGGAGGAAAATGATTTAATAGTTGACGAACAAAATGGCTTCAGACGTAACCGGTCGTGCGAGGACCATGTTTTTACACTGAATAGTTTACTAAAAGACAGGAAGTCAACTTTTGTAACTTTTATAGAATTGCAAAAGGCGTTTGATTTTGTCAACCGGGATCTTTTACAGTATAAACTTCTATTAAATGGAATAGACGGAAACATGTATAACGCAATCACAAGTCTATATGTCGATACGGAATCGTGTGTAAGGATCAATGATCTTCGTACGAACTGGTTCCAGAGTATTAATGGTGTTCGCCAAGGAGATAATATGTCCCCTACACTATTTTCTTTGTTTATAAACGATCTTGCGATGGACATCAAACAGCTAAATTGTGGCATTCAGTTGAACAATGGAAAAGTTTCAATACTTTTGTACGCAGATGACATAGCTATTTTATCGGAAAATGAGGCGGATATGCAACGCTGTCTTGACAAACTTGATCAGTGGTGTAAACGATGGAGACTTAACGTTAACTGTACGAAATCAAAAGTTATGCACTTTCGCAGAGGAAGAGCCAAACAGAGCAACTTTCCGTTTAAGATCGGCGATGACATCTTGGAATACGTTAGTCAGTATAAGTACCTTGGAATGATTTTTCAAGACAAGATGGACTTTTCTATAGCAGCGGAAACTCTTGGTAAATCCAGTGGAAGAGCTCTTGGTTTCGTTATATCACGAATCCATAACTTTAAAGAAGTTGGTTTTGACACTTTGAGAAACTTTATACTTCGTGTGTAATTCCGGTCATGGACTACTGTGCAAATGTTTGGGGATTTAAAACGTTTCATTCCGTAGAAATTGTACAAAATCGAGCTATTAGATACTTTTTAGGACTCCATAGATTCGCTCCTGTTATTACTTTGAATAGTGAAGTAGGTTGGTTGCCACCTACACAAAGACGATGGTTATGCATGCATAGGATGTGGAATCGACTATTAAAAATGGAGGACAATAGACTCACGAAGAAATTATTGCTATGGTCATATCGAAACAACGGAGATTGGTGCCTGAAGATAAAGAAAGTGTTTGACAAAATAGACATGACTTTTACTTATGAAAATATGCTAAGTTGCGATTTGAACCTTGCTAAGCTAAATCTGTTGAGGGTCTGTGAAA
The DNA here is from genome assembly GCA_963971305.1 of Arcuatula senhousia. Lineage (NCBI taxonomy): Eukaryota > Metazoa > Mollusca > Bivalvia > Mytilida > Mytilidae > Arcuatula > Arcuatula senhousia. Next base: position 63,725,931 of record OZ020309.1, read on the forward strand.
CAGAATGGAGAGACGGTGTCGCTAATTCACCTAAGCTAAGGACATACCTAACATTTAAACATAGTTTTGGTGCTGAACCGTATTTGAGGATGAACCTAGGTAAACAGGAACGTTCAACACTTGCACAGTTCCGATGTGGCATTCTAGCCATTCGCATTGAAACTGGACGTTACAGAAATGAGGCCATACATTAGCGAACGTGCACTTAGTGCGAGGAAGCGACATTGGAAGACGAGAGACACTTCTTGCTCAACTGTAAGGCATACGATGAACCGCGTCGACAATTGTTCAACTCCACAAACATTGATCCTGATGACTCGATGCAAACATTAACTAACCTTGTCACAAATTTTCAGAGACAAACGGCGAAATATTTATATCTATTTTTCACTACTCGAAGAAAAATTCTTTTTAAGTGAATGTAATACTCCTCTTTTCTTGTATCTTATTTATTAATGTTAATATAGTTTAAAGTGACTTATAGGTCCAATTGGGCCGGGTGTTTTTCTGTAAATATGATTTTGTTTGTCCGATAAATTGTAACCATGAAGTCACTATAATAAATGAATTACTTACTTAATTGGGTGTAACATCACTGGCATAGCATTTATTGTCACAACTTGTATTCTTTCATTTCCATCTAGCATGCATGATACTGCCTTATCTATATCCTTCCTCCAGAAAATAGCAACTCCCCTGTGACCTCTTAGAGATTTATAATCCAAAATTGGTTCATCATCATCCATTGCTTTTATGTAGGTCATAAAGTTTCCATGTAGTGTGTGAGAAAAGTCTTTTTCCAGCGACATCAACCAATGCTCTCGAATGCATATAATATCTAACTTGTCCATTTGGGATTGTAGGAAGATAGAATTCCCATTAATATATTTGCACATTGAGAGTGCCTATTGTGATACTGGTGTGCTGCTTTTCCACCTCTCTCTTGAGGCTTGGTCCTGGCCTAAAAAAATGATTTTACTTTGGAGTAGTGGTATTTTGGTCTTCTTTACATACAGATCCTCTTGAGTGTTATCCTGCAGTGATTTGTTTTGGCTCATTGTTACTCCTGTGTTGAGTTCCTTTCTTGGTTGATGGTAATTTATTCTAGGAGGCAGTTTTCTGGTTGTCCTTTGACTCTTTCTTTGTAGAGTGCTTTGTTGCATATTTTGTGCCTCTTGTGGCTTTTCATTTTGTTGTATGAAAGAAGCAAAGGTGTACCAAAGGGATAATCAGTATCATAAAACCGTAAAGACAAAGACAAAACCGGCAGACAAAAAATCATCACAACAAAACAAACCACTTAACAACATAAAACACATACACACATAACAACAAAGCCGCATTCAGCAACGTGACCTCAAGTCGAAACGAGAGTGAACTCAGGTGCTCCGAAAGAGTAAGCACTTCCTGCTTGCTATAGCACACCCGTCACGTTGCCAAAGATCGATTAAGTGTTGGTCAAATCCGGAAAGGATGACATTACAAAACTCTATGTCAAACCAACATCTGTGCTCATCTGAGAGATAGAAATCCCGTATTTGTATACGAGCACATGATGTCGTCCGTAAAATTTCTTGAGTGATGACAACAACCTGGGAGCAACGTACCCCTGTGTTAACAATTTGGGGTTACATCTGGGCTTGTAGGTACAATTTTCTTGCTGTGTTTTTGAGTTTGGTTGGACTCCTGTTGGTTGTTGATGGTAGACAGGCGCATACATCTGGTGATGATAGGTTGGTTGTGGCCCTAACGTTCGGTTTGGGTATATCATCGGTTGGAATTGCTGCCTTGGGATTTGTTGCTGGAACATGGGTGTCATCTATATTGAGGAAGTGTTCTCATTGACTGGTCTATATTTGCTCCATAGGGAAAGTTGAATTGGGATGGCCCATGCTGGTCTTGACTGTTGCTATATAGCATTTTTTGCTCTTGTTGCGTTGGTCTTGGGTTTATTTTATTTTCATTCCCATGGACTTGATTTTAGATTTCATCTCAGCTACTTCAGCTGCATGTCTCATCTGAAGGTCCATCATCTGCAAGCGATGTTCAAATTCAACATTCAGTGATGCAATTTTATGTTCCATCTTAGCCTCCAGAAATGCCAATTGGCTTGTTTCTGTTGTGTTTTAGTGCTTGCAGTAGGGATGCCCAGATTTGCAGATAATAAATCAATGGTGTTCCTGTAGTCCTTGTTTGTTTCTTCGAGATTTGTGATTTTTGCTATGCAGGTTGCAATTTGAATTTTCATGGCTTCATTCTTAGCACTAGTGAATATCCAAAGGAATGGTCAAGAGGATATATTGTTCCCATATTTAAAAGTGGAAGCAAAGATGATCCCTCAAATTACAGAGGAATCACTGTAGTTAGAAATCTTGGTAAATTTTTTGCAAAATACTAAATAAAAGATAAGAAAACTTTATGATATCTAGAAATATGATAAAGAATAAACAAATAGGAATTCGTAAAGGTAAAAGAACTGTAGATCATATTTTTGTATCAAAAACCCTTATAGATAAATATACACAAAGAGAGAAAAAACAGCTCTTTTCTTGCTTTGTAGATCTTAGAAAAGCCTTTGACACAGTTTGGCATAAGGGTTTATAAATTTTATAAATTAAAAAAGATGGGAACAAGTGACCTTTTCTATAATATTATAAAGCAAATGTATGGTTATACTGAGCTATCAGTCAAAATAGACAAAATTAATGTTACTGACAACTTCCAATCTAATATTGGAGTCAGACAAGGCGATAACTTGAGCCCCTACCTCTTTGAAATTTTCATGAATGACTTGCCAGAAATTTTTGAAACAGAATGTGATCCTGTTAATCTTAACAATATTAGCTTAAACTGCTTTCTCTATGCAGATGACCTTTTATTGGTATCAAAAACTGCAGAGGGGCTCCAAAACTATATTTACAAATTAAATACATATTGTAAGACATGAGGCCTAGAAGTAAATATCAAAAAGACAAAAACTGTAGTTTTTAATAAAAGTGGGAAAACAGTTAAAAACACGTTTTATTTAAACAAGAATCCCATTGAAAAGGGTAGGACATACAAGTATTTAGGACTCAATTTTTCAACCTGTGGATCCTTCATTGAAACCAAGATTGACCTATTTAACAGAAGTCTCAAAGCGATCTATAAAATGACAAAATATTTTGAATCTAAGAGACCAAGCATAAAATTAATTTTGCACTTATTTGATCACACTGTGAAACCAATTTTGTTATATGGTAGTGAGATATGGGGGAGTTTTATTGGTAATAAACGAAAAGAAGGTGATTATTGTTTTATTTCTAAAATATTTAATAACTTAAAACAGGAACATGTTCATTTAAAATTTTGCAAATATTTATTAAGGTTTGGAAAAAGGTCCACGTCTCAGCAGTGATGGGAGTTGAGAATTGAGAAGGTATCCACTTTACACCAATATATTTACTTACTTGCTTAAATACTTGCAACGTCTATGCTCTTCTAATGACATTTTACTAAAAAAAGCATATGAAGAGGCAATAAATTTAGACAATGCAGGTAAAAACAGTTGGTACAGTTTTATGAACTCTATCATGAAATACTTAAATATTAATCTTAATATGTGCATTACTTCCAAGAGTTACATAAAATTATTAATTATTAACTATTTACAACAAAATCTGGAAAGATGATATATTCAATGATAATAAGAGTAGGTCTGGAAATAAATTGAGAACCTACAGATTATTTAGAAAAAAAAATTCTCATATGAACCATATTTAGACTACTTTGCTGAAGACAAAAGAAAACTATTTACAAAGTTCAGAATAAGTGCACACAGGTTAGAGATAGAAACAGAAGATATAAAAATATCCCTGCAGAGAATAGAATTTGTGGGTTGTGTGATGCTGGAGTGGGAGATGAAATTCATTCTCTTCTCCAGTGTCCAAAACTAAGCAAAGAAAGATCTAAATTTCTGCAGGAAATAAATAATATTGATAATTACATCTGTAGATTGGATACCACTTCCCAATTCATCTGGCTATTATCTTCTGAAGACCAGATAATTTTAAATAAACTTATTGATTTCTTACAATTAATTAACACTGAAAGAAATAAAATTCTTGACGCATGAATATCATTTATGTACACATACTATGTACCTTTTAAAGTACCAACTTGGGTCACTATGCTGATTTAAATATTTTTTCCCTTTTACTCTATGCATTGATTATTCTCATTTTCATATGTTTTCACTCCCTTTGTTAATCTTAATTCTATCAATATATTGTACAATCATTCTTTTTTTATTTTAAATTGTAGCAGCTCTACAGGGGCGTCATAATTGACATGATAAAATTATTCTATTCTATTCATTAGTGTCTTTCTTCTTTACTTATCATCATAGATATCTGTTGTGATTGTAGTAGTCGTTGGGTTGCCAGCGATAGATTGCTGTTGCAGTGCCTCCTCTTGAATTTTCTGAGGGATATTCTTATTGCTCGAGTCAGGCAGTGTTTTTGAATTTGGTTCATTTTTTCTGCTGAGAATTTGCTTAACTTCTGTTTCATCAAAAGAGGTGTCATTAAAGTGGATAGTTCTGTCTAGGGTGTTGCATGAAGAACATATCATACTATCTAGTTGGTCGTGTATTCTGATTAGGTTATCAGCAGCGGTGCATTTTGTATAAAACCATTGTCCGCATGATGCGCATTCTGCGGCTGTGCTTTTACCAATCGATTTTCCGCATAAACCGCAGTGAGTTCTATAGCTGGTGTCTAGTTCTTCTTCTCTGGAGTACCTGTTCAAATCTTGGTCTGCCAGCTCCCTAATTGATTCAATCTGCCTATCTAGGTTATCCACAACTGTATTCGTCATTATTGAGGATATCTGACCTCTTGTATTTGTGGAGTTCTCTTCTCCTTGTAGTTGATTAACTGGCAAATGAGTTGTAATTGCAGCAATTTGGTTTTTGTTTTATCACCTCATCAATATGTGTATCAGGTGTTTCTATGTTATCTTGGTTTATGTAACTGGCTCTTACAGTTTTGTGCTTTTTTCCATCCTGGTTTCTGACATTTACCATTGTTCCAAAATTTTCTTGCATCGATTCACATATATCTTTTATCCTGGCGTTTATCTCCATATACGTATTGTCATTTTCAGAATAGCTAATATCTGGGTCATATCTTCGCTCATAAATACATGTAACATGTGTCCATTTGCATCTTTCTTGCTTTTGGTGTTGAAGAGGTTTATTCTATAAAGCTGCTTTTTTGTGTCTCCGATTTTGGGTTTGATGGATAGAGACTCTTCAACTATCATTGGCTGTGTACTCACATTTGGCATACTGTGGTTTCATTATTAATCGTGGGGTATCGAATTTCGTGGTTTTCGTGGATAGCTTTGAAACACGAAATTTGAAATCCCACGAAAAGGAAATTTAACATTGGTGTGAATGCTGCAGACTAAAGAACCACGAGTTTAAGAATAAGAATCCACGAACTGATACTTTTTCACCAAACCACGAAAATTGGTACCCACGAAAATAAATGAATCCACAGTATTGGCTTTGCTGGCCTTTGTCAACAGTCTGTATTTTTTGTTATCTGATGTGTCGTAATACTTGTATATTGCAGTTTTGAGCGTCTCATTAGCTCCACTATTGCATGTTATTACTAATGTTCCCCTTTTCGTCTGTATTTCAATTGGGACATTCCTTTCCACCGCATCAAGCTTTTTCTCTATTGCCTTTTTTGCATTTAGCCTATATGGCATGTCTTTAGGTTTCCCTTGATGTGTTGGGGTGTACAAACGAGGAGGTTGCCTAATTCTTGCTGACCTGGCTATCTTATTCTCATCCATAATGATCTTTACTGCTATGTTTTGCCAATTTCATACTAAAGTTTCAGATCAGTTAGCTTGGAGTTCCATGCAGATCAATTTGATTACTCGTACTTATTGGCATTCCTATGACGATTAGATAAGGCTATACATGTAGCCCTAGGTTGCTTTTCCCTTCATTTGTTGATGCTTATTTTATTGTTTTTCATTTAAAAATAGAATACTAGATAAAGTACAAAAAAGTTAAAAATGGGTATCACATTATACCTTTATTCCAGCATCGATAGGTCTTGCCAATGAATTAAGTTGCCGGTCTTTATGTATTTATATTTTGAATCAGCTAGCTTGGATTTCCATGCAGACTGATTGACTTATTTTGTAGTTAAGAGCTGACTTTAAGACATAGCTAGTATATTTCTTTAAAAAGAGCCAACTAAGTTTGTTGACTTTAAGTTAGTCAATGATAAAAAAGTAAAGTGTTTGAAAGGTAAAAAGACAGTAAAAACATAGTATTGTCACACTCTTTATTCCCATCAGGTATTTTTTACCCTATGTGCTATTTGAGATTAGGTTTGTAATTTGAATACGGAATGAATATCGAATGAATATAAAACAAAAGTTTATTTGTCATTCGATATACATTTGACGTTCATTTTAGTTCTAGTTTTGTTTTGTGAATATCAAATGAATATCAAACCAAAGATCCTTTCTGTTTGGTATTCATTTGACATTCGTTTTCGGTGTAAATTTGTAATGTGAATATCAAATGAATTTAAAACCAAAGATATACTCCACTCATCATTCATTTGACATTCGTTTCACAGTTGATTCGTTACTCCAGAGCTTACAGGGATTACATCGCTTTCCTTGGCAGAGCGACACGTGTGACATAGGAATTGCTGACACAGGGTTATGTTGCTTCACGGGTGCTGTCACCACTCAAGAAATGTTACGGTACACACCGTAAGCGCATCTTTTTTCTTTACTTATAATTTCTTAACAAGAAACACCACCCTGTCTTTTAATTACAGACATCCTGCCTTTTATCTAAAATTTCACCATACCCCCCCCATAAAGATCAAATGGTTTCCTCTAATACCAATAAAAAATGAAATATTTTGCGACGGTTTTTGCCACTTACATTAAAAGAATTTGCTAGACCTTATTTAAAGACCGTTTGGAATCGATTTACAAATAATTAAAAGGCATATGCTTTAATTTTTTTTCATTATAATCTGTTACAAAAATCAATGGGAGAAAAGATTGAGGTTCGCGAACTTTTATCTACTAGCATTCTGATTTATCTATATGTAAGACCCCGTTCAAACGTAGGCTATATGAAAATAAGTGTTAGTGCTAAGAGATATTTCGGGTCTTTTAAAAATTGCGTGATCCACAATGGTCAGCGGTTAGGCATTACATGACAGGAACACACTAGGACCACCATAATCACCTGGGGCACACACCTTAATTGGTCGCTTGTTGGCTTAGCACTATCAAAGATCAAAGACCAAAACAGTTACCTCCTATGACATGCTACAGGTCTGCGCAGCTTGACTAGCTATTGTTTAAAATTCAGTTCAATTGTCGTTGAGGACGTATTGCTGAAATCTGAAGTCATTACATGGAAATTCTCAATGTATCATTCCTGTGAAAAGTATAGGTAAAGTTAAAGTCATTTTAATCATCAAATTAAAGTGTCTTTCCATTTTGTCTAGAAAATTAGTAATGGTTCTATTCTAGCACTAGAATTTTCAGGATACAAACTTCTTGTTTGTTTGTTTGTTTGGTTACTGACCTAGGTTGGATATATAATGTAGTTAGTTTTTGTTTTAGTTGGGATTTTATTTTTTCAAATTGTGCTTTAATTTTTGCTTCTTCGTTATTCCTCTTTAGGGTGGATTATTTTTTTGTTTGTTTTCTTCCGCTGCAATGCGTTCGGAAAAGGGGACAGGATTTCTGCCTCTGTTTATTTAAGTATTATTATACAGTGAGCCAAAATAGATATCTATCATAAGGTTGATTTGATAAATACATACAATGTATAGGTGAATGCTCATGTTGTTTCGTTATCAGGTTGTTTCTTGGTTTTCGATGTTCCCGTAACACCAGTGTAAATTGTGTCCTTTTTTTACTTCTCGTAACACCAATGTATAACGTGTCCTTTTTTTAAGCAGTAACACTCGGTAATGAAGAGTTTGCGTCTTGAATTCAGAGAATACCATCGATTTTCCAGTGAGTATAGGAGATGCAGGTTGTGTTTTGCCTTGCATCTATCTACTGCACTTGACTTACCTTAACATAGGTAATATTTCGATAGAGAATATCAACTCGTTATTGTCGCTAAGAGATGCAAATGACAACAAATTTCCAGACAATAAATTTTGCTACGCCTGACGTGCGTTTTGTCTATTCAAGAACCATCAGAGGCGAGTTACCAAAAATATTGAAAATTCCAAACATTATATGATAATGAAGAGCATAGAACAGTAAAACCAAAAATACCAAACTGGGGAACCAAATTATTACTAAGATGATCAACCTATGTCTTGGGTAGGAAGAACCTTAGGAAATAGACATGATCGTTTAAAAATCTTATGAGCTTATCCATGCAGAAAAGTTCACGGACAGCATTGCAACCATTTATCTTGCTTAGCATCACTAGATGCACATTCCATACCAATATGGTTGATTTGTGACTTGTCAGTAAGCGGGATTGGACTTTATCAATTCTTCTAAAAGTGGACATCCATGCGGAAAATATATGTCACAACCAGCACCTGCAGCTTGTATTGTGCTAAGCATCACTAAGTGCATCTACCACAGCACTATGGTTGATGTGGCACTTGACAGTTATTGTGTATGGACCTTTACAATCCTTCTGAAAGTGCAATGAGAAGGTATAAAAATAGATCGAAAAAAATTAAAAAGGAAAATGAATAACAAAAAGGAAAATGGGTCATTTTTCTATTCAAAATAAAAAAAAATCGAAAAAAGGAAAATGATTGACGAAATGATTGATGAAAACAATTTACCGGAAGGCAAGATACTAACAAGTTTTACAAACTTAGCATTCACTATTATTTTGATTAATATACCAATTGTTACTTGTTAATACAATATATATTTGATTAAAACCACATTACTCTCTGTTTAAGTATATGTGCTGTGAAAATAAATTATATCTTTGTAGTCTAAACACATACGACATTTTCTGTTCTCTTGTTTTTTTTGTGACTGCTGAGAAAATAATTGAATAGGGAAAAGTCATACAGTGCAAGATGTTTCTAAGTTTCTCAGCCACTGGTGGAAAAATTCAAAATTCAGTTGAACGTTTTGGTTAATGATTGTTTTGATTAGTGTTTTGCTGATTGTTGTACTGAGATGATCATCTTATTATCCCTTTACAACCAAGAACAGTTTGTGACAGTGATTACCTTCGGCCTATAATGCACTGTCTTACATTGGCCTGCACTGTCCGACATTGGTGCAGTTTTTCATAGGTCGTGACAGACTTTTCCTGGATTGTTAATCACTGTCCTAAATTTTTACAATTTTGGGCAGTAGGTAACAATTTAACCTGTATTGTTTATAACTGTCCTGGTCCGTAACAATTTTGCGCAGCAGTTGACATTTTTTCTTGACCTATAATGCACTGTCCACCATTGCCTTAGTAAAAAGCAGTTCTTGCCAAGATATTCACTAATTGTTATGCACTGTTATGCACCGAATTGCTGCAAGAAATATTAGGCCATGACAGATTTGTGTTTTCTGTCTTGAACTGTCATTAACTTAAGCAGGAATTAATAGATGGTAACAATTTATAACGGTCTCTAATTTACTGTCCTTCATTTTGTTAGTTTTTGGTGAAGACGAGACTATTTTTATAATTATTTCATTATTATGCTTTCAATGCTTTGTACATAGAATACCATGTACTAGAGGATTAGAATCCTTAATAACCCAGCCCACCACACCGAATGCGCGAGTTCTATGTTTTTTTTTCTTTTATTTTCACATCAGAATTAGAACCACAAGTTAATAACTGTCACATGCATTCGGAAAGCCACCAGGAAACTTTTCTGACACAAGCATTTAGAATCGCTGATATTTGTTGTTCAAAATTAAGATTAATTATTTTTTTTGTTTAAACATCGTCATTCGATATAATATGCCTTTCTTACACTTACGTTTTCAATGTCAATATTAAACTCGGGAATAATTATTTTTGTAATGTTCATGTCAACAATAATAATTGCAGAAGAAAAATAAACACTACAAATAATAAAACAATCTAGAAGGAAAATGTGTCTATGAGCGATGGGTGAACCGCCCGTACCTAAAATATCGCCCCGCCCCCCTCAAACATGAAGTTCTTTGCGACCTAAATTAAATAAAGGTAATAAAAAACTACCGAACTTGAATGATCAATCTCATAGTCCAAAGAAAATGACAAGAACGAATCAGTCATACCTGAAAATTTGTGGATCGCAATGGTCCTGACTTGGTACAAGCATTTCAAACGAAATGGTGGGTTAAACTAGGTTTTATGGCGCCAAACCTCCCTCTTCCATTGCGATGTTCAAGTCCATAATATACATAGTTACATAGAATAGTGTGACACTGAAAAATTTTCTTGGAATTAGGTTTTATAAGTCAAACAGAATAGGACATGTAGGATATGAAAATTATCATGAACAAAATACAAAAGCTTGTGTCTGGAACTTGGTTGTAATTTTTATTTGAGAAACACAAAACCAGAAGAAATTAAGATCGCAATGGCCCTGACTTGGTACAGGCACTTCCAAAGAAGTGGTGGGTTAAACCAGGTTTTATGGCGCCAAACCTCCCTCTTCCATTGCGATTTTAGGATCCGGTAATGACCATAGAACACAACATAGTTGTGAGACACAATAGGGATATTGAGGTGATCATCTCAGTACAGCAGACCAGTCAAACACTAATTAAAACAATTAACTATCATATCTTTTAAGTCAATTTTGAACTTTTCTACTAGTGGCTGATAACGAAGAAATAATTTTTTTAGGGATCGTATGAGACGTATTTTCTTATAGCCCTGCTCCAAAAGTCGGTCACGAAGACATCGGTGTCTGATCAAAAAACCTGTGAAATGTGAGCAAGATCTGGCATATCGAATAAGTTGTGAAATATAAACACCGTATGCAGGGGAAGTAGGTATATTGCTCTGTAGATTAGATAAATTAATAATTTGAAATTAAAATCGTCTCGTTTATCGTAAATTTTTGTACTGAGATGACCACCTGGGTCAAATTCGAGGTGCAAATACAAGAAAGACGTGAAGCAATTTGATTCGGTGGTCGCTTTAATCACCAATTCTGGAGGATATATTGAAGGAATCCTTCTACCAAATGAAGTATTATTGACAGAAAGGACATCATCAATATAAATGACCTTGCCTCTTTCATCTTCTTGTTCTTTACAAGTCCTTGAAGAAATTCAGTCTCATAAGAGAATAAAAACAAATCGGCGAGGAGAGGAGCACAGTTTGTGCCCATTGGAATGCCGATTTGTTGTTGAAAAATCTCTCCTCCGAAGGCGACAAATATGTTGTTAATGAGGAAGTGATCGGTATCGGTACACACCTATAATAGTGTTTAAATATTATTGTCTACAAATATGAACATTAAGTAAACAGTGAAATAAGCCATATTTGTTCATGTGTAAAATATAGGACGCAGTGACCTATTTTCTAGTAGGTGGTGGGCTGCTGTTCAAATCAAATCTAGTAATAAAATCTCTTTAATGATCATTGGCATCCACTATGTAGTAATCAAGATCACCAAAGTGTTACGGATACACTGACGATTGGATGCACTATGTAGTAATCAATATCACCAAAGTGTTTCGGATACACCGACGATTGGATGCACGGACGTATAAGCGTCTTTATCATTTTCCAGGGGATACGCTATTCTCCGCTTTGTAAACTTCTTTTTTTTTTCAGGGAAATAAAATTTTCTTGAAAAAAAATTGGCAGCAGCGGTTATTTCTGCAATATATAATTATGCTAAAAATGAATAAATAATAAAATATTTTGTCTCTTTACATTTGGAATAAATATTTTTTCTGACGGTCCGTACCTGAGCCCGGTCTATATTATTTAAACATTATTTAGACGCATTAATAAATTAATAAGTTACACAATACTGCCGTGAAAATATCTTGATGGATGTCCTGCTGTGTGTGACAAAGCAGTAGACAGGATGTTTATTGTGACCGACATGTATATCACCTAATACCTGCATGTCTGTCTTGACAACAGGTTAATAAGCCAAACGCATACCTGAGGCAATTTACACTCAGAGGAGAGAGTTTACAGTTATAGAAAATCATCAGTTTTACTTTAAACATTTAAAGCAGGAAAATGATCACTTGGCATGAAATGAAAATATTTTATGCATGCACACACACTAAATATTCGTTCTGTTTTGTATCAAAATAATTGAAAAAGTGATAGAAACACTTAATGCAATAAAACATCACATTATTTTATATGGACGCATTGATTAAGAACTTGTCATAAAAGATCGACCTAACGTGTTTTACCATAAGACCCCTTGCATTATAGTCATACCAAAATCTAGGTAGAAGGTGCACATCTGTATAATGACGAAAAGCTAATCAAAGGTGAGCACACACTTGTCTTATTACTTAATATTCCTCTTTTAAAGTCTTTTTTTTACTCTCAGACCCCTCCATAGGCACTTCGTTATTGCAAGTTTTATGAAAATTCATTGTGTGATATATTGGACTTATAGTGTCAGAGGAGTTAACGTAAGGAGTTAGCTCGCACGACGTTTCATTATTTTTAGTATCTTAAATGTCTGACAAGCAAATTATAAACACAGGGTTATCCCCCAGTTTTATTCATTTTACATATAATTATGTGTGTTTGGGAAACAGATCCATCTTTTTAGTCCTGAATTTGATCAAATTCATACAGAATTAATCGTTGGCAACGTGATGGGTGCGCAAGAGCTAGGATAAAGTGGATAGTTTTCATTGTTTATTAGTTTTACTTTGTGACGACTTGAATTGGGTAGCCGATTGCAGTTTGGTAGATATACGTGTTATTTTTTATGTTGTGTTGTATGTTAGGTTAACGATTTTGTCTTGGCATATTAAGACTTTCGACATTCGAATATCCCACCAGAACACATTTAGTTCTTTCTTTACAACCAATGTCTAGAAATAAGATTCCCCCTTTCAATTGTGTGTATCTAAAAATATATGCTTTTTCAAGATCCTGAATCTCTTCGTCTCTTAAGCTGCAAATTTCTTAGTCGGACATGATCAGTTTAAATAAATAGTTTATACCCGCGTTCTGGTATTTGTAATTTTATAAATGAGCCTGTTAATTCTACATTCCAATGTAAGCGCTGAGGGTGGTCAAGAAGAGGTTATGGACATTTAGATATTTCAGTTTCATTTTGACCAGTCCATGGTTTAACCATTAAGTAAATACAAAAACAGGCATAGTTTAATCTAATTAAAACTGAATCCGGAAGTTAAAGTAGTTAGAATGACATCAGTTTACACAAGGGGGGTACAAAGTTTACATTATTTTATTAGTTTTAAAAGTAATATCGTTGTATATAGGTGATTTAATAGTTGTAAGTGAACGTGACAATACAACAATATTTCCGATAATTTAAAATTTTCACAACAGAAAACAGCCAGCAGCCTGTTTAAAATGTTGAAAATGTTGAAAGAGTTGAACATGTTTTCAAAAATACAAGATAACAAGCAACAACAAGTTCATAAAAATGCATATATATATTTGCTTAATGAATGAAAAAGATATTAAAAAAATAACAAAAGATGTTGCACTGCTGCTCTCATATATATGAATAAAGAACAGTTTTGTAGGTAAATTTTATTCAACTATACATTGAGCTGTTCTTCGAATCATCATTGCATGAATGGTATTCTTCCAAAAATTCTGAATTATTTGGTTTCTATAACTTCGATGGTTTGGCGGCGTTCTTCACTTTCTGAAATTAGTTGATATAGTATATTAAAATATTAGGACCAAGATCTAAAATTATGAAAAACAAACGACATTTTAATCTAACGATTGTATGCTTACTTTTTTATTATAAACCAATGTTTTTTAATAGCACCAACTATTAAGACAAGGTAAACAAATCTGGTTTTTACTCATACAAAGGTTTCATATTAGCTAAAGAATCTAAAACAGACAGGAAAAAGCTACACCATTATATCAACATATTTAATATGATAATGGCTCTGCCCTAAAAGCTCGCGAAGATACAAAATCAATATGATAATAAGTGCAACCAAAACTTGGTTTAACCTTAATTGGATCTGGAAAAATGTCAAAATACCCTCGGCTGGATCAACAGCTAAGACTATCCACTTTTGGATAAAAATTTAATAATTTATTTGAAAAAAAATGTATTATCCGTAAAAACGCCAAAATATGGTTTGGAGCCGGGACAACATCATCCATAGCTTAACAGATCCTTCAGTGACGTCATATCATTCGACAAGCAGACTGTAAACATGTGAACATAAAGACATCAAAATGTCACCGCTCTTCTTCCAGGTTTTATTATATTTTTGATACCTGTATCTATAATTGCCAAGTACTGGCTGCAAAAGATTGATTTAGAAACCTGGCGGAAAATGACGACGTATCCAAATGATCATTTTAACTTAGTCAGTTTGAGGGACTACATAGGATAAGGATGGATTAGGATTTTATTTTCAGATAAGGTAGGACCAAATTATCATACATATGTAGAAAAGCAGTTGCTAATCACTTTATTTTAATGAATCTGTGTTATGAAAAGTTCCCAAAATTGATTAACAGAACTTATTAGGGACGATGTGATGATATTTCCCACCATTTTTTCTGCGCATGGCTATGCACTATGGGTAAAAGTTCACTACAGTATCGAATTTTCGCGAGAGAAAGCCATATTTGTCTAAAAACAAAACAACTAGTGTTCGTTCGTTAAATAGTTCTTATTTATTGAGAAAGTTATTGTCATTAATAACAAGAAAAAGTTTAGTTTTGTTACCGTTTGTAAATAAATAAGCGAAAATAAAGGGTTTCGCTGACGCCAGACCCGGTATTTTCGAAAGGGTCCGATGCCTTGCAAATGATGACATAATTTATTTTCAACCATCGTATTTTGAGTCTCTTGCTATGTGGCAGACTCTCTATAATAGTGAGCTTCGCTTCACTCGCATAATAGTTTATAGTAACTAAACTAAATAATTGTTTGAATCTGAACTGTCAAAATTTGGTCAGACTTGTCTGACACGATATTAACTGTCAACATTTTGTAGTCAAGACACTAAAACGTTTACAACATTAGCATTCACTATTATTTTGATCAATATACCAAACGATTCTGATTTATTAACCGGTCGAGGATTTTACCTTTTAAGGATAATGTTTTCGTCAAACTTTTAACCAATAGTTTTTGAGAGAGTATAAATAAATACGATCGCCAACACGTGCTTTTATGAAAAAATTGAATATAACATGACTCGCAAAACAAATCTTTAAAGTGAGCGGTGAAAAAATTGAATATAACATGACTCGCAAAACAAATCTTTAAAGTGAGCGGTGAAAAAATTGGTTGTTGTACTTGTATTAATGTCATATTAAAAATAAACATATTAAAGAAACACTTTTTCACCCAAACAACTTTGACAAGTAGGGAGATTTTATGGCCATGTTTACCTTTTTGATTGTCCATTGACCAATACAATTAATAAAATAGAAGTCAATAAGTGGAACATAACATTACTTTATAAGGAGAATGTACCTATGTTAAACAAAATAACGTTTAAAACCAATTATATTTAGTATTTGACAAATATGAGCGAGGAAGTTAAAGAATACATGTTTATGTTGGTTACTTTTCTATCAAACCGAAGAAAAAGTTTTACCATTTTTCCCCATTTGAAAGGTCAATCTTTTACAGTTTTGATTGATTAATAGGTCAAACGAAATCTAGAAAACCCGACCTGATTAAATATATTTTAGATTAAAACCATATTATCCTCTGTTTAATTATCTATGCTGTGAACATAAATTATATCTTTGTAGTCTTAACACATACGACATTTTGGTATTTTCTTGTTTTTCATATGTGATTGCTGAGAAAATTAATTAAATATGGAGTAGTCATTTAAAGTGCAAGATGTTTCTCAGTTGATATTTCTTAATAGCACACTACCGCCGAGCTGTTGAATTTATTGGCTATAAATTATAACTTATCTAGATCTGTATAATGATCGTTATTTTTCTAATATTTTTGTTACTAAAATTCCCAATTGTTAAATTCTAAATTGTTTAAAACACCCGGCTTCTTTCTTTTTATTGCACATGGTGGATATCCTCGGTGCTGGATTTGGCTTTCCTGTTCGAACCTTTTAACTTTGTATACTTTTCATTCAACACTTGTGGTTTTTGACCTTCCAATGTTTTGATTCAAATGCTTCTGATTAGAGGTACTCCTTGAAATATCGATATACAACATAACAAAATTAATCGTTTTTATCCGTTTTGGTATTTTCTAATTATACAAAGATGCTCATATTTGGTTTTGATTTTTTATAAAGTAATGGTAAAGTGAATATATTCTCATCCTTCATTTTAAAATTATTTCAAGAGTTTGTGTCTCGTGCTATGTTGACACCATAGAAAGTTTCCCATTGTATTAAAAGGTTGCTCTTATATTTACAGTTATCGGATGTGTATTCAAGATATAGCTTCTTATGAAATTACAGGAAATTATGTATGCATAACTAGAGTTGTGTCAATCTTTGGTCATTTCATCCCCTGCCTTTTTTAGCGAAATTTCTATCATAATATTAGTAGTCAAGAAGGTCCAAAATAGAAGTTTTAATTATCACATTTTCTTTACGCTCTTGTCCTACCTTACAAGTTCAGCGTCTGGAATTGGACTCCTGATTGATGAATAGAGTGCTTTGAAAAGCTTACAAAATAATGATAAGGTTATAATTAAACAAGCTGACAAAACAAAAACTATATTTATACAAAATAAAACAAATTATATCAAAGAATGAGAATAACAATAATCACAAAAATATCATATAATAGCTCATTAACAATATAGAGATGATGGGTTTATTCTCTTCCATGGGGCAAACAATGAACTAAAGAAACTATTTGACATTGCTAATGTCGAACATGATCTACTAAAATTCACTTACAAAATTTCAAACAATTAGATAACCTTATTAGATACAGTTATCTATAAAGGTATAAGATACGACACACAAGGAATTTTAGACATCACAATTATCTTCATCATTCATCTTCCCACTACCACAAAGTATTGGAGGGCATTGTGAAAGGAGAGATCATAAGACAAATAAGAAACAACAGCATTCAAACAAATTTAGCCAACGAAGTCGAACTAATATGAAAACGTTTTTCAAAAAGAGGATATCTTATTTTAGAAAGCAATCAAATAATAGAGTCGTGCAAATGCATCCAAAGAAACTATGTTCTTAACTATAAAACTATAAACTCAAAACGAGAACACCCGCCTATTTCCATTACAAATTACCACAACGAATTACAAAAACTACAAAAAATCATTCGAAAATATTGGAAATTTTAGACAAATTGATTCTGAAGCAAACGCATTATTTCCAAATCCTCCTTTAACGGCTTTCAAAAGAAGAAAAAATTTATCACAATTCATAATCTCTGCCAAAGTTAAACAATAAAAATCTAATTAAATCACTTGAACAAGTAAGAAAACCACAAGCACAAAAACAACACCATATACTGTTCTTAATGATCAACAAAGATCAATCCCGGATAGCTGATGATAGATTGGGTTAAATTCGAAATATGGTGAACAAACCACAAAATAAACTGTGTACCATTGTTATTATAAATATTACAAATGCAATTAAATCAATAAAAATAATTAAAACCAGAAAATAAATCGTTTATATACAAACAATACTACAATTACAAATGACCTTCGTTGACCGATGCTAAACCATTGATAAAACAAATATGAATAACAAAGTCATAAATAACTGTCAATTTTAACCGCCTATCTTATTGGTATGAAGATCGACATATGCTTTAACCTAATAAGCATCATAAATATAACAAACTTATTAGCCAATAACCATTTTGAATACAATTTATGACATACAAATGGTGCTGTCAAATTAAGATGTTTTTGAAGGGTTGGTGCACGGGCCTTGTGCTTCATCTTCTCATGTGTTATTTAGTTGTGCAACTTTTCAATTTATCATAGCTTTTATGTTGTCAGATCTGATGAAAAAAGTTACTTCGCAAACAATTTCTTTTCAGTTTTATTAACCCGTCATATAATTTTGAGCTCAAATATAAGATTTCACAAAAGGTTCATATATTTAACATATAAAATTTGAAAATATGATCCATATTCCTATGCCAACAAATTTTCTTCATTATCTTTAAACCATTTGAACCATATTTTTAAGTCATCAACATGCAGTTGTGAAACAATTCAACTGATCATAGCATTATGTGTCAAATCTAATGAAAAAAGTGTTTTGCAAAAAAATTCTTGTCAATTTCATAAGACTGTCATATAATTTTAAACTCATATATCAGATTTTACATAAATAAATTACAATTGTGATTAATATTCCTACACGAACAAATTTTCTTCACAATTTCTTTTCTATATGAACCTTATTTCTAAGTCATAAAGTTGTACAAAATGTAGCTATGCGAACACATTTTAAATAGTCAATTTAAAAAAAAGAGATTTTACTAGATTATCGTTATCCCACAAAAACATGAATATCCCATTGTTGACAAATGTAATAATTTATTGAAATTATTGTTCTAAACAGAGCCCTTTTACATTGTCATTTTTTTTTCTACACAGTTTCTCTTTCCGTATATAAAAATCGGAACGAGTAATAAAAGAAAACAATAATATTAATATGTTTTTAGAAGTTTGCCTTTTTAATTTTTTAAGGAAGAATGTAAACAATTATTAAATCTAATTAGACTTATAATATAAACATATTCAAACAGAAAATGTACGTCTACTATAACACTAAATAATAGCATAACTTATTAAATACTTAATGCCGTGACTAGTTTGTTTTGTGTTATAAACGTATAGGTAAAAAAAATGATTACTTCCTTTCACCGAGGAGTTTTCTACTTACACCGATCGATCGTATGAGTCGAAAAAGATAGCATGGTTTCCTATGGTCTCCGTCATCCGTCCAATCCGTCCGATCTGTCATCAATCAGTCAACAACCAGTCACCAATCATTTACAAATCCGTCATCAATTCGTTCCCAACGCGTCATCAATTCGTCATCGATTAGTCATCGATCAATCAAAGTTTTGCATTGACGGGAGCAAGTATTGTAAATACAAGCCTAGTGTCTCAGGCTTGTATGACACGATATTAACTGTCACCATTTTGTAGCCAAGACACTAAAACTTTTACAAAATTAGCATTCACTATCATTTTGATCAATATACCAAATGTTTCTCATTAATAAAATATATATTAGATTAAAACCACATTATTCTCTGTTTAATTATATCTGCTGTGAAAATGAATTATATCTTTGTACACACAAACGACATTTGGTACTTTCTTGCTTTTAATATGTGATTGCTGAGAAAACTAATTAAATAGGGAATAGTCATTTAAAGTGCAAGATGTTTCTCATTTGATATTTCTAAATTTGCATAAACTGTGTTGATTCAATTTGTTAGGCACACAAACATTCCAGGACATCGAAAAACTTTTTTACATCGGTGCTCATCTCACTGTTGACTAACTCACTCCGCCATTTTCTTAATGCTTGTCCTGCCAAGCAAGTTCAGCGTCTGGTATTCGACTCCTGATTGATGTTCTTTATGCGACAAGCCGTTGTGAAGAGTGACATTGTTGCCCAAACGCTGAAATGAAGAGGGAATCTGTGACCCGACAAGTATCTCAGTTGTACTGCTTTTGTTTACAACCCTAATCTAGTTCCATTGCGATTCTAAAATATTTCACATTGATATTAATAATACACATTGTCTAGATATTAATATACATGACTGACTACACTCTGCTTCGAAGATTAGTGCATAAGCATTAGACACTCCTCCGTATAAATAGACATGTAAAATACTAGCCGTTACAGTGATTTACGTCCCTTGTTCAAACTAATTAGCGTCCTATTTTGATGTTAATAGAATAACACTGTATTTGATACTTTTCATTCAATATTTTGGGTTTTTGATCTTCCAATGTTTGATTTAAATGTTGCTGATAAGAGGTTACTCCTTGAAAGAAGCAAAGAGACACCAATGGGACTAAGGGTGTCAAAAGTCCAAATGGGCAACGACGAAACCGGTAAACACATACAAGAACAGCACGAAGAAGCACAAAACACAAAATCAACCGCACGGAAATCAACAATGCGAACTCAAGAGTGAATTCATTTGCTCCGGAAGAGTAAGCGGTTCCTGTCTGCTATAGCACAGCCGTCGTGTTGCTAATTTTCCATTACGTATGTCAAATCCTGAAAAGGAATACAAAACATTTTTTTTACGAAAAACCAACATCTGCACTCATTTGAGAGATAAAAATCCCATATTTGTCTACGAGTGCACGGTGTCTACCGTTCAATTTCAATAAACAGCATAACCATTAATTTATCACTAAGACGGTAACTCTGTATATTTATTTGAAAATATAACTCAAGATAGGTTGATTTTCAAATAATAAAAACAAAATCGGAAAGTATATTTTTCAAAGAACAGCTTTAAATATTTAAATAAAAAATTATATATATTCAATTTCTTGATAACAAAATGTTCTGATTCAAATAGTATAATGTATTAAAATGCAAAGGCAGACACTGAATGGTAGAAAAAATAAATAGTGCACCAATAACCGGAACGGTCATGATCAAATTAGATGACGTAAAGATGACACCAAACCTAACTTGTACAAAGGGGAACTGAGAGCGGACATCTGTTTATATTAGATTAAAACCACATTTTTCTCTGTTTAATTATATCTGCTGTGAAAATGAATTATATCTTTGTACACACAAACGACATTTGGTACACTTTCTTGTTTTTAATATGTGATTGCTGAGAAAACTAATTAAATAGGGAATAGTCATTTAAAGTGCAAGATGTTTCTCATTTGATATTTCTAAATTTGCATAAACTGTGTTGATTCAATTTGTTAGGCACACAAACATTCCAGGACATCGAATAACTTTTTTACATCGGTGCTCATCTCACTGATATATTATATTAAGTCTGCTCAAAGTCTGGTCTGGTCTGCTTTAATAGTGAAAACAAGAGTGGACCAGACCTAAGTTTGATCTGGTCTGCTTTCAATAATGAACCTAGAGTGAACCACTCTAGGAATCGTAAGGTTTTTTATAAATCTGGTCTGCCTGAGGTCAGAGTGAACCAGACCTACGGCAAAGTTTGATTTTTGAGTGAACTTGAGAGCAGACCTAGGTTCACTCAAACAAAATCAGAAAAGAAAAAAAGCAGACCTGGACCAGATTTCTGGTCCGCTATATAGGTCTGGTTCGCATACAGGTCAGGTTTGGACCCATCTGTATTGTGATGTTTTAAACTACGACTCAAAAGCTGTTTACATTGTTTTTAATATGTTCAGAAATGAATTTATGAAATATCGAATATAACACTTTCAGTTAAATTTCAAACAAAATAGAAATTAAGATTTATGTTGTGTTTTATTTTATTTTATAAATAAATAAATAGATAAATAAATAAATAAATAAATAAATAAATAAATAAATTATCAAATAATCAAATAAAATAAAACATTAGATTGTCGATAATAAACGATATCATTGTGGGTTTTACTCTATTTTATTGACCGGGCTGATCACGGGTCAATTATTTCGGGATTCTACCTTTAAATCTTACCTAAGAGACAGAGAAATTCAAGCTCCGCCCAACCTTGTGAATAAAATAGAGTAATATAGGGACAACGTATTATGCATAGGGAATGGAATGGCAAATGGGGATGGAGATGGTTATAATGTATGGGGATGGGGAAGGGGATGGTAAATTTTGCATGGGGATGGGGATAGTATATGGTGTATGGGGATGGTATATGGTACAATGGTAAATGGGGAGAGGTGGAAGCTTTTACCATACACGTACTGTGTTTTCATTAATACAAAAACATAAAGAATTAGATTTTGCATCTCTTGTGTTGTTCTAACATGTTTAAGTCAAATTTAATTAAAAACACGAGGTTTTATTTATTCTCGGTTACTATCTTCACTCAATGTGTGTTATGGAAAACATAATGTGCTCCTATTGGATTTGACACGCTAAATTCACCATTAGCAGGGACACAGGTGTTCAGTAGCAAGCTGGAACTGCTAACTCTTCCGGAACACATGAATTCACTCTCGTTATGACTTGAGTTCGTGTTGTTTATTTTTACTGAGTCCCTTGTTGTAAGAATTTTGCCGATACTGAAATAGACTCAGAATATCTTATTTTTCCTCTTTTAGTTATATAATTTAAAATTAAAATAAACTCGAATTTAAAAACATGATTGGTTAGATTTTGAAAAATGCTAGAAATTGTATTATAGTTATAAAAGATGATTTCATTTAGATGCAAATGTTACTAACTATAATAAAGTACTTTCTTTCTTTTATTTAACTTTGATGACAACATATTATTTAGTTGAACATATATTAATCGGTATAGATATCAAATGACAACATTTATAGTTTTTTCTTGTTTTAATCTGTATACTGAGAAACTAAATCAATTCGCTGTGTTGTGACATTTGGCAGTAGAAATAATTAAAGTTTTCATTTGACTTTTTTTATTTTACTTTGATCTCGGTGCTGCTTAGATACAATTGTATGTAAAAAAAATAGAAATGGCAATGAGTATCATAGGGAAACAATTTGGTATTTCCTAGTTGAAATAGGCTTACTTGGAAACTAAATTAGTTTTTAAGGACAAAAGTAGCAAAGCGGTACCAATGTGGCATCCGAATGTCAGAGAGAGCACAGAGAAAAGAAATCAATAATCAACGAGAACAGCATTAAAAACACGAAATACAAACCTACAAAGACATTGTTTGCAATGAAGAAAAAAAACTGTTTACAACCTCTCTGGTGGTGAACTTATAATTAAAAAAATGCAACCTGTGCACGAAAATATGTTCAAGGAAAAAGAACCAAACATCCATGTTATAAAACTTTGATAACGAGATCACATTAACGATGTAGGTATTGGTTTATAGATCTAGGATTTCATCTGAAATGTACATATTTTGATATAAAAATTGATATGTTTGTATATATGCAAGCTTATAACTTTTGACAGGCTTTTATTTGCTGATATGGGAAGCCTTTACCTAATTGTCCGATTATACACTAAACATAGCCATAACTGTATATTTTCAAGGCTCACCCAAAATGTTAGCTAACACTTGAAAGATCTGCATACATTAAACCGTGTCTCTAATTGAAGCTTTTAATGCTTACCCTAACCCCTATTATATGTTTTTGCACTAACCATAACTGTTATATTGTAATTGTATATTTTACACTAACTCTAACCTAATTTTACGTTTTCATGCTAACCCTAATCTTAATTGTACATATAAATACTGAGCTTATCCATAATTGCTTTCACTTATGCTAATTGTAAACTCAATTGTATGTTATTACAATAACCCAAACCCTAATTTTATTTCATGCTAACTGCATCCCTAATGGTTTATCTTAACACTAATCTTGGCCCCTAATTTTATCTTTTTCTGTTAACCCAAACCCTAATTATATGTTATTAAACTAACACTAACACTAATTATATGTCATTCAACTAACCCTAACACTAACTATAAGTTATTTAACTAACCCTAACACTAACTATATGTTATTTAACTTACCTGTACCCTAGTTATATGCTTTCTTGATAACACTATATGTCTTTACGCTTACCCTAATTATATGTTTTTATTTACATTTTCTTTTCGAATACTAGTCTTCATAACAAGTTTTATCATAATTGAATATTTTCATCCTCGGAAACCCTAGGGTTCTTCTCCCGCTTACTCATTCATTACATGTTGCATAATCGTAAAATCAGAGCTTTCGCGGTTTTATGAAGACGAAAATTTTAATACTATGTGTGTACCGGTGTAACATACTAGTTTTTCAATACATACAATAGCAATGGAAAAGTTTTACGAGCACCTCCATATCTCAAGAACTATAGGTCCTAGGTTGATGAAACTTGGTATACATATGCCTTAGTGGTAGCTTAGTACAGTTGCATCCCCATCTTTTGACCTTGACCTTGATTTTCCGGTTGAGTGACTTTGATTATTTTTATTGCATATATTTGCAATTTTTAAGTTCTATAGACATCTTTTGATCTCAGAAACTGAAAATCCATGTAAATTCAAAATAAAGTGGAAGTTAGAAAGAGTAATTGTTTTTGATGGTGCCGGCAGGCGAGACATACTTTAGTGTTAACTCTTGTCATCAGATAAAAAGTCATCATATGGTTTAAAAAATCTGATCATATCAGCAATCCCACTGTTTATGGCTGAAGAAGTTTTATTAGTTCGTTCTAATGCTCAATTTTGCATAAAAGTCTATGATGTAGCATTTTTCTCTGACTTAAATGTTTTTGCTGTTAAATTCTGTTGAATATCATTCTTTCATGCTAGAAATATATCTGATCCATTTAATTGTTTGAAATGAAATAAGAATTATGACTCAACATAGGAGTCTAACTGTTTAACATTTTTTATTTGACCAGAGTTTTAAAACAATATGATATTAATATTTTAATGCAGTAAAATATGTATAAAAGACTTTTTCTAGTTAAATACTTAAAAATCCATAAAACTTTACACATATTGAACACTTTTATACATTGCACGCTGATTAGAACTAAAACACTCCTTTCGAGATTATTCAGGATATTCAATAGTTCAACATGTTCAAATAAAAATATAATGTTTATATATAGTAAAATAAGAATAGATTAATCTGTGAAACTTTTTTTACTCTATTTGGTCAAACTAAATATTTTATGACTATTGTAAAATCTTAAAATTTATTGTTTATTTTTTTTTAACCATTTAGATTCTGCCGTGAATTCATTAAAAAAACTATCTACTTGGGTTTAGCACTCTCAAAACTGATGCTTTCAATATACAAGTCCCTTTTTAAAATAATTTATACTTGCAGCTGGTGGGAAAATTTGTTCGGACCACCTTGGGGAAAAACATGTTCAGGTATTGTCAAAATAAAATACAATTAACAGCTAAATCTCACCAGGAAATCTCACAGCAGGTATGAAAGAAGCAAAGGTGTACCAAAGGGGTAATCAGTATCATAAAACCGTAAAGACAAAGACAAAACCGGCAGACAAAAATCATCACAACAAAACAAATCACATAATAACATAAAACACAAACACACATAACAACAAAACCGCATTCAGCAAGGCGAACTCAAGTCGAAACGAGAGTGAACTCAGGTGCTCCGGAAGAGTAAGCAGTTCCTGCTTGCTATAGCACACCCGTCACGTTGCCAAAGATCATTCTTGCTTTCTTGTATATACTTTACATGCAGGTGTAGATTGATGTTTCAATTTATCTCACAGATGTAATGACAAATGCAACATATAAATTAAAGGAAAATCATTCATTGCATGAGGATCTGTTTAAATAATGTGTGTGTGTGTGTTAAAGGCCCTTTATCGACGCATCTGGGCCATGTAGGGCGCCCAGTTTTAATGGTGGGGGAAACCGGAGTACCCGGAGGAAACCACCGACATTGGGCAGGTAACTGACAAACCTAATCGCATACAGTTGGGGAAGTCTCTTTTTTTTGTTAAATACAAACGGTATTGATATTGATATTGGTGTTGATATTAGGTTGGTCCCCCTTTATTTAAGTCAATTATGAATCAAAATGTTCATAAGTAAATGAAGAATACAAATAAAAGATTGAAGAAACTTATCTTAATGAACATCATAAGATTCAGTTTCTATTTTAAATTTTAAATCATACATTGTATTATTTTTATTCAGCCAAGATAATTTTTACCCCATTAGGTACCCCTTGTTTTTGTCACCTATTGTCTATTTCTTTCCCCTACAATAAAACTACCCTATTATTTGTTAAGGTATTAAACCACTTATTCGGGATCTAGTTGAGGACGAACCTGAATATAGTTCCTATTTTAACACAAAGTAGTTCCCAAAATGTATTGAAATAAGAAAAGATTAAGATGAAAAAAAATACATGATGGCTTTTATGAATGAACAACATCTTAGGAACAAAATGAGCCCACGTTTGTTGTTTTTACTGTTGAATTGTAAATTTTACAAGAATTTTTACTGAAGGTCCTGTGTTTCCCCTAACCATCACTGAAATGTACCAGACTTTCATCTGGGTTTGAACCGTGAACCAGTTACTTCCGTTATTCAATGTAAGGGATGTTAATTTTTTGACAGGTATGAAGTTAATCAATTTGCTTCAAATAAGCAGAGGCACCAAAGGGGCATTCGAGTGTCAAAAGTCCGAAAAGGCAACGACAAAACCGGTAAACATGAACAAGAACAGCACAAGGAAACACAAAACATAAAAACAACCGAACAGAAATCAACAACGCGAACTCAAGTCGTAACAAGAGTGAACTCGGGTGCTCCGGAAGAGTAAGCGGTTCCTGCCTGCTATAGCACACCCGTCGCGCTGCCAATT
This sequence comes from Arcuatula senhousia, assembly GCA_963971305.1. Lineage (NCBI taxonomy): Eukaryota > Metazoa > Mollusca > Bivalvia > Mytilida > Mytilidae > Arcuatula > Arcuatula senhousia. The sequence continues at coordinate 63,752,583 of OZ020309.1, forward strand.
TCCAATTCAGTGGAATTCTTGTTGAAATACACTCTTTAAGCAGAGGCAGATTTAGGACTGGTGTACGGTGCAAGGCTTGACAGAAAAATTTAGTTATGCACTGAATGAAACAAGAGGTTCTAGATTTTTTTTTAATTGCGCCCCCTCCTGTTTGAAAATTTCTGCGTCAGCCACAGTAATGGGGCAGATCTATAATTTTAATTTGTGGAGGGGGACGTAAAGTTTGTTTTTTGCCAAGCAGAGTTAAGCTCCTTAATTGTTCAGTGTTTTTTCGCATGAATTTTGTGCAAAAAACCCATAGATTTTGTCAGTTTTAAGGGAGTGTATATGACTTATTAATCCTTTTATGTATTTAAAGCATATACTTATTTCAATGCAGATAAGCTATATAGCGATATTTCAAGGAGTAACTTCTCATCAGTAGCAATACTATAAAATAAATAACAAAAATATGTCCAAAAGACATAATGCTCCATCTTGCAACATTTGAGTTGGGCGGACAGACGAACAAACAGACCTGACACTATGCCCCCTTCTTTCATAGAAGAGCATAAAAATTATAATTTTATATTTATTGAAATTTGCTAAAACACATGTTGAGTATATGAAATTATAGGTGTAATTAAGGCTTAAATTACATTGCAGTATGATACATGTCAAAACAGAAATTCAAACCATACTTATTTATTTTGATAAATACTAAAATGAATAAGCAGGTATCAGGGTTTGATGTAAAATCATTTCGATCGTTGTCGATACATTCTACATAATTTTGAGAATGTCGAGACAAACTGACTTAGAATTACGGATTTGAGAATATGTCGAAACAAAATTACCTGATATGGAGAATGTTAAGAATATGTCGAGAATGTCAAGAATTTTTCGATACAAAAATGTTCAAATTTTCAATGTGAAGAATTTGTCGAGAAAAATCGAATCAAAAAGAGAAATGAAATTTGTAGAATGACGACAAATTCCTACAAAAATTGTACTTTTCAGACAAACAAGACTTTGTAGTGCTGTCAAGTAACATTTTTATTATGAAATGAGTTGACTTTTTATTTATTTAATCTAATTAATAGACCTTATTTTTCAGTTGTAAATTTAAGAGTTACTAAGTCTCAAACAAGTAGAAAGAAAAACTTGTTTCTGGTATCCAACCATTTACTGTGCATGTACCAATGTATATGTATTTAAAGTTGAATTTTAAGATTGGCCTTATTAAATTGAAATAACACTACAGATAATCGAAAGCCCAGGTGGTTGGTAACCAAACAAATATTTTGTTTTCTTGCTAAACTGAGTAAAATGAAACTGAACAAACATTGCAACAAACAACTCTTGATTCCAAACGAAACCAACAAATAAACCAGAGTAAAATTCATTAGTTTGTGCAACCATTCTGGACGGTGAATGACACCTAAAAGTGTTTGAAAAGAGTCCTTACAGTTTTGCATGGCCTCTTGAGCAGAAAAAGCTCTTTTCTTGGTTAACACAACATCACCAACACAACCCTCTCTAAAATTTGCTTTTCTTGTTGATGAACTCTCAAATGTGGTATAGAAATGTCAAGTATGCTTTGTAGTATTTGTATCATAAATTGAAAGGTAGTATGAGCAATTTGAAAAGCAAAGTTTCCCAGCAGGTGTGAAAAATATCCCTACTTGAAAACAAACTCAAATTTGGAACACTACAAAAATTCGTTTTTTTTTCATAATCACCAATTTATATAGAACATAATGAGATGTGGAATAAGTATACGCGAAACAGTCCGCAATCAGAAAATTTATAAAAAAACAATTGACAAATGTCAACAGCCTTCCACGAGGCCAGTAGGAGCTGCTTGTGGTTCTGCATTTTGCCTATGGTCTATATAAGATGTAATTGATTCAAAACTAGCCCTGATTTAGTCACAGATAGACCCCCTTCTTAAACAAGGAACAGAAAACATAAAAAATGTCATTATCAAGTTTTAAATTATCCGTTTAAATTTCAAAATAGTCTAAACCCAAAGGTTCTTCCTACCCCAGACATAGGTTGACCAATTTTGTCATAATTGGTTGCCTATTTCGTTTTTTTTTCATTGTTCTGTGCTCTTCATAATCATAGTTTTTGGCTCTTTCAATATTTTTGGTAGAGCGCCTCTGATGAGTCTTGAATAGACGAAACGCGCGTCAGGCGTAGCAAAATTTATTGTCTGGAACTTTGTTGTCATTTGTATTTCGAACACACGTGAAGGTTAGCACTGCTGGTGGAGTTTAAATTCCCCGAGGTTAGCCCGCTCCGGCACCAACACTTTTGAGTTGGAGAATACATCAAAGCTTTAAATTATCCGTCTAAATTTCTAAATTGTCTAAACCCTAAGGTTCTTCCTACCCCAGATATAGGTTGAATATCTTAGTAATAATTTGGTTCCCCAGTTTGGTATTTTTGGTTCTACTGTGTTATGCTCTTCATATTCATACAGTTTTTGGCATTTTCAATATTTTTGGTAGAGCGCCTCTGATGAGTCTTGAATAGACGAAACGCGCGTCAGGCGTAGCAAAATTTATTGTCTGGAACTTTGTTGTCATTTGTATTTCCTTTTCGATTTTGAATAGGAAAACGACCCATTTTCCTTTTCGTTATTTATTTTCTTTTTCAATTTTTTTAAAAATTTGTTATTTTGAAGTTGAAAAAGACCCATTTTTCTTTTTTCTTTTTCATTTTCCTTTTCGATTTTGAATAGGAAATTACAAATGTTCCTTTTCGTTATTTATTTTCCTTTTCGCCATACATTTTCTTTTTCGATTTTGAATAGGAAAATGACCATTTTTCTTCTTGTAATTCATTTTCCTTTTCGATTTTTTTTTCAAAAAGGAAAATGATCCATTTTCCTTTTTTCTTTTTCATTTTCCTATTCGATTTTTAAAAAGAAAATGACCCAATTTCCTTTTCTTTATTCATTATCCTAATCGAGTTTTGTCGAATTGTGTTGTTGTTGTGATTTCGAATAGGAAAATAAGGTCTGAATTTAGGTCGCCCTTGACCACGATATTTTCATTCAATTGATTTGTTAATTCGATTGAACTGTTAAGACGATCCCAATTACATTAGTCTACGGTCTGAGGTCTTTATGAATTACATAAAAGAAAATATGTTCCTCGTGCACTGGCTGACATCCATAAGCTTTCATTTTGACATTCGAGTTCGGTGATTCCTGAAAGGTTGATATCATCTTTAACATATATAAGTAGACCACCGCCAGCATTGTCTCGATCTTTGCGTATAAAATTGCTTAAGGATTCAAGTTCGATTTCGGCAATGTTTGGATCGAGATGTAATTCTGTAATAGTTATAATATCAAATTCTTCTTCGAAGTTTTGTAAAAAAAACAATGTTGTTTCTTATGCTACGTATATTGAGATTACATATGGAGATACATTTTTCTTGGAAGTTTGGAATTACTGGAACGTGATAAGGTTCGACAGTCCCATTCAGCAATATGAAATGGAGAACGAATTAAAGAATATAGTATCGGTCTTGGGACATACTCTTTGGAGAATTGACAATGCGACAACGAGAAACGAGGAGCGAATTTTTGTAAGATACATGTACCTTAGATACATTTCTATTTATGTTTCGAGTTAGGTTTTCCATGCAAAAATAAAACATTCCAATGGTTGTTCTGTACGATTGAACACTAACGCCAGCCATTTCTAAACAATTTATAATTTCACAGTTTATTAGCTACAGTTTTTATTTTAAGTTCATAACTACGTTGTCCTAAAATGATTAAAACAACATACAGGGTCATCGAAGTATGTGAAGATAAGTTCAAAGTTTAAAATCATGCATGATGCCTTGCATGCAAGTTAATCGATGATTAAATGTCATTAGGTGAATACCTGGACAAAATATAGTGAGTTGTAGTGTATAAAATAAGTAAAATTTAAGATTGGATGGTCTAAAGACATCAAATTTGGTGTCTTAGTTTTTATCCTAAAATAAGACAAGAGCTTAAAATAGGACTGCTTCGAGAACACCACTTAAGACTATGACGAGTCTTTAGATGGTCTATAGACACGTCTTAGTCCTAAGATAGCTTCGAGAACACCGCCCCTGATGTGTAATTGTTTGATCGTTTTATATAATTAGTTAAACGCATTGTCATGTATTAACCATTTTTTAATGTTCTATTGTAGAATGACGGGATGTTAATATATAGAAAAATAAGTCCAACGAGTGTCTAAGACATCTAAGAAAAGCAGTACAAATGCTTAATCTTTAATTAATCTTATTTTCAGGGATAACGATTTGAACAAAAATATCAGGGATTACGTGTATTCCCTAAAACGGCAAGTGATTACATGAAACCTCAACTTTTTCTAGGAATTATACGGAATCCATAATTAAATTTTTCATATATACTTTAAAAAATACACCAAAACTTTTAAATATCAGACTTAAATCAATTGCAATAAAGTATTTAACAGTTAAATAATTTACCTTATAAGACATACTTTTGCCTTCTCTTGGTCCTAATTGCAGCACGTTACTAGTCACATGTTTCAAACAGCTTTTGTAAAAAATGTGTTACAAATTAATAATTGTTTGCGTCAAACGCATTAGAATATGATATATAAAGAGTCTTTGGTCTACTAGATAATGAGTTGTAACGATGTATTTCAAAGTATCAACTACGATTATTCTAGTCGTCTTTACCTATCTTGGATCAGGTAGGCAACTTACCTCTTTAAGTTTATGGGGTTTTTATATAATTATATATATAGGATTTGTATTCCAAAATTTTAAATTACTACAATAGTTTCGCGTCAAGATTGTTTTCAAGGAAGCAATAGCTTTGGTTCCGAATTTAAAATGCAAAATGTTTTCAACTTCATATTTTTAGGTTACATATCATTTTTTTAAAGTTTTTTATTCCTGAATTTGTTCTTCGTAGACCAATCTGTTCGTGTGAATTCAAAATATACGGGAGCTGTAAGAGGAAATTAATTACGAAGAAAAATTTGATGAATCTGCAATCATCATAAAACACTATTGTTTTACCATGATCTTCTTAAAAAATGTTATCTTTAAAAAAATAGTTTCAGATAGATTTTGAAGTATTCAATTGTTATGTTGATGAAACAAAATTAAAAGTCAATCATTATCGCAGGGAAAACAAAATTGTTTTACAGATATCTCGATGAAAACACTCAAACAAAAATTCACAAAATCCTACCTTGGCACCGCTAAATAAAGGTAATAACAAAACTACCGAACTTGAATGATCAATCTCATAGTCCAGAGAAAATGACAAAAACGAATCAGTCATACCGGAGAACTGGTGGATCGCAATGGTCCTGACTTGGTACAGGCATTTCAAACCTAAGACTTTTCTCATTTGTTTGTTTTCACATTAGGTAGAATAATGATTCTCTTATTTTCATTCGATTTAGAGACCTCTTAACCAGTTTTGGAAAAATATTTCTCACCTCTAGAGAAAATTTTGGTTCGTTATTGCTCGTGCAATTGATTAGGAACCTTTTGCAATTTTTAAACTGTAGACATTAGAGAAAACCTTCCACAACTTTATTCTCGGTGATTATGGAATTTCTAATGTCTCGGGAAAAAAATTATATTTTAATCGCACGGCAAGCCTAGACATTAAATAATCAAATTTATTTCGCTTGATGTAAAAATTCATACTAAACTTGATCGTGTTGTAGAAGTTATATTTCAGAATACATTTGTGTATCTAATTAAGGTGAGAACAAAGCAATCGAACTTGGAGGATAAATCGAAAAAAAAATATTCAGATTATAAACCAATATATAATCGTATCATTTTCATCGCATTGTTGAACTTTATTACCATTGTTGTTATATCTTAATAACTCACATAGCAATTAAAAATTTATTGATGAATATTATATTTATCATCAAATATTTAAACTTTTATCCAAATCATGCGCAAAATTTATGGTGTTTCGAACTGTGTTGTAGTATCATGTGTTTGAAATTTTAATCGACATCTTGATCTCATTCAGATAACCATTTAATAATTCTTGAGATAGCAATAATTTTTTTTATCGAGATCGTGGTATAACAATTTCGTTTTATCGGACATCTATAATTTTTTATCGATATCACGGTAAAACAATTAAGGCGTCTGATAATTTTACCCGACGTTGCATCACTATTAAAATGATGGAAAAATAAATTGACTTATGATTAATAATTATTTGGCCTTGGATGCCTATTTCATGTTTTTGTTAAAAAAAAACATGTATAATGTTTTGTTCATTACAATTCCGGTCGTTATTATTATTTTCAACCTGTTTAGTGGCAGCTAAAATATTTTGATAAATGTTCTCATATGACTGAATTGTAATAACCGACTCAGAGATTTCAGATGCTGTCAAAGAATACTTAACGGAAACGGGATTGCGATTTTCTGTGAAATTATGTTATAAAAAACAATGAAAACACTTGCACCTTTTGGAAAGATTTCCCATGCATCAGTTTAATTGCTTTACAAATTTTAACTACCCCACTTCGCGTTAACCCCGTTTATTTCAATACTTAAAACACTACAATAAATGGTATTGGCCTTTCATTCATGCACTTTTTACTGTGTAAAATATTTACTTATTAATATGCATTGTTGTCTTTTAAAGGAAAGTTTTTTTGATAATATCATTAATAAATTTTTGATTAATTTTATTAAACCGTAACATAGTTTTATCTCAAAAATAGGATTTTAGAAGGTTTTTTTTATATGGATTTTTCATGTGGAACATATATTTCTACTCGATTATTTTGTTTCTTTTTCATCATTTATAAACTACACTTCAAACAGCGACTTTTGCTGTATCTCTTTTTATTTCCCTTTCCTATCGTTATTTCAAAAATACAGGTAAATATCACTGTTTTGAATTACACTATGAAAACTTTCGATTGTTCAACTTTATTCACCACATTGCCACACGAAAAACTTGAGTGTCGACTGAAAAAACTTATTGAAAAGGCCTTTTTGAATTCAAGGAACTTTGGTTTTTTTTTCTAAAACTCTTATAAAGATAAGATTTGTTACACTTTGGATCAAGTGTGCAGTATGCTTAATTTGCTTATTGACAACAAATTTGTCATATTGTGAGGGGAGATTTTTCAACAACAAGTCGGCATTCCAATGGGCACCAACTGTGCTCCTCTCCTCGCTTATGTGTTTTTATACTCTTACGAGACTGAATTCAGGAACTCGTAAGGATCAAGAAGATGAATGAGGCAAGGTCTTTTAATCTCACTTTCAGATATATTGATGACGTCCTCTCTGTCAACAACTTGTCGTTTGGCAGATGGATTCCTTCAATATATCCTCCAGAACTAGAGATTAAAGAAACCACATAATCAACTTGCTTTACATCATTCTTGGATCTACATCTCGAATTTGGTCCGGGTGGTCATCTCAGTACAAAAATTTACGATAAAAGATTCGATTTTAATTTCAAATTATAAATTTTCCTAACCTGGATACAACGTCACATTTATACGGTGTTTATATTTCACAACTAATTCGATATGCCAGGGCTTGTACACATTTTTCAGATTTTTTTATCCGACATCGCCCACTCCGTAACCAACTATTAAACCAAGGTTATAAGAAAATACGTCTTATACGATCCCTAAAAAAATCTTTCTTCGTTATCAGCCACTGGTAGAAAAATTCAATATCGTGTTAGACAAAATGGTTAGTTCTTGCTTTGATTAGTGTTTGGCTGGTTGATGTACTAAGATGATCACCCAAGCATCCCTGTTATGTCATCACAAACCTGTTATGTTTTGTGTAACTACCGGACCCAAAGGCTACAATGGAAGAGGGAGGTTTGGCGCACCTCAAAACCTGGTTTAACCCACCATTTTATTTTAAATGCCTGTACCAAGTCAGGACCATTGCGGTCTTCAATTTTTCCGGTGTGTCTTCCTTGTTTTATCTAGTCTTATGCACATTTGAGATTGATTCTCCAAGTTCGGTAATTTTGTTATTACCTTTATTTGAAGCATTCTGATGATTTTGATAAAGTTGGAGAGTTGCCAACTTGCCGGAAATTATGATTTTGAAATTTTGTTTTGCAATTGAAAGTCATGACCTTTTAAAGGAGTTTTCATTCAACTATTGATAATTGGAAGATACATAAGCCAAAATAGACCATAAAGTTCTTACAGTTTTGTTTTAATTAAGGTCATTTTGAATTTCTCATCAAATATATTTTACCAAAAGTAGTCTGCCATGAAGCTCTTTTTGTTACACCATCTCTTTTATAGCTATGAGAAAAAATTGATCCAGACGAAACCAAATTATGGTGTTCATGAGACTTGCATATAAGAAAATAGGAGAATTGCCTATAATTTTAACAAGTATTCATTTCCTTATTCAATCTTTCGCTGCATTTAAAGGATACAGTCGGTGTACGCCTGAAGACCCATACAGAACACATGACGGGTCTTGTAACAACTTGGCCAATCCAAAATGGGGGATGACAGGAGCCACTCAGAGGAGATTCAGGGATCCCCAAGGAAACCTCATGGTGGATTACGCTGATGGTAACATATTCATTTTAACTATATTTAAGTCTTCCAAACATATACTTCTTGTTTGGGCTTTCCTTTTATTCTTTCTCATGCCAAGTTTTTTTCTTTAAATATGATGCATTTCATTAAAAATTTTGACAATGGTAGAACCCTATCAGCTATGGGGCCTAAGCATATTTAAAGTGTAGAGGGACTCAGGGGCAGTGCCCTACCCATCTAAATACCTCAAAAATGGATATTTTCATCAAGTAGTAGATGTTTTACATTCCTACCCTATAATCCTATATATTATTACTCCTTATTATAAGAAGAAGCTTTATCGACAAAGGGGAGTCTGAAGGTGTAATGCCCCGCCCCACTCAAATTACACTTAAATACTTAATATCTTGAAAATCATTGAGTTGCCCACCCAATAAATATATGCTTCTCGCCAAAAATTAAGCAACATCAATTTCTTTAAACAATTATCATTTTATGCCTAGAAATATTCATATAATACAAAATGATAAAATTATCAAAAAGTAATCACTCCAATGTATGGACTTTAATTGTGTTATGGGCTAAACATGTTTTATCCGAAATTTTTGAAGTCATGAAAATCCAACTTTTTGAAAATGGTATAAAAACTAAGATAAAATAGTTTCTATAACGTTTAACTTTCAATATCAATTGTGGACCTATAACATTTTATCAATGCATATAATGTTTGCAACCAAGACAAATTATCACTATACAAACAAAAGTTACTGGTTTCAAGCCCAAGTTGCATCCACTGTCGTCAACAAAGGGACTTAATAAGTATTTACCATAAAAGTATGAAAAACGCACAAAAAGCACAATTTTTCAAACGTGTACGATTTTTTGTCTAAAACAAATTCAAGGTTTTTCTTAACTCTAAAAGACATGTGTAAACCTAACAAGACATCACTAAAGCATTTCAATTTTTTGATTTCCTACTAGAACATATCCATAAAAAAGGGGGTTGGATACTTAAAAAATGTTATTGGCATGAATATATACAATTCCTAGGTTCTTGTGTGAGGCAAAACTTTACCATTGGTGTAAGTAACCACATCCATATTGATAAAATGTCAAACTTAACTTCTACTTCCGGCTATAGAATCAGACCTTGAAAGGGTTACAATAATGCTTTAAGACGAAAATATCGAAAAAAAACTGAAAATATCCATTAAAATTTTCCCACCATGAGATTTTCAAAACGTTTTTATGAGTATCATTCGTTATGAGTACCAAAATGTCTTTAAAATCAATAAATGTAAAAAAATATGTATTCAGCATTTGGTACCATGCAAAAGGCATGCAAAAATAAGCTTTCATTTCTTTAATATTATTAGGTCCTAAATAAAAAAAACAATAAAAAAATGCTGGATGTGATATGTTTACGTCCTGATTGTAACAACAGAGCAAAAACATATGGCTTTCATCATTAAAACTCTTAATTTACGCAACCCAAAAGTTGTTACTGTAACAACACTTTTTGGGTTGCTTGATTTTTTCGCCAATATTGAAAATTCTACAAAAATCGAAAATTGTGCGATGATTGATTAGAATCAGAAAATGTTGTAAATGTGTGGAAAAAAATAAAGGCCAAGTTTCAGGATATTGTTTATAAAAAATATGAGCGCTGTACTAACGAGCATACGGGTGTTGCTTAACTTATGGCGAGGTGTATATCATTACTCTTTATGATGAGAAAAATCATTTAGTAACATGAGGGGGCATGCCCCCCTCCTCAAATGACAAAATACTTAATAACTTCAAAATCACTGAGATCCCCACTCTATAACCATATATATATCATTACTCCTTATGATTTGCCCCACCCCCTCAAACGACAAAATACTTCATATTTTGAAATCTTTGAGATCCCAACCCTATCTGGAGTATATGATTACTCTTTATGATAAGACGAATTATTAAGTACTATAGGCAGATCTTGCTCAACCCCCTCAAATAAAAATGAAAGTCTTCATATCTTGAAAACCTTTGCAATCTCCACACTATAACCATATATATATATTATTATTATTCCTTATGATGAGACGAATCTTTCCATTTGGTCATGATTGGGAAAATTCGTTTTGGAGACTGAATAACAGTTTCATTGTTACAATTATTGCTTTTTTCTTGATTTCAAATGCATTTAAGGCCACTTAACAATAATTATAATGATGTATGCGACGTCATATAGGTCAAAACTATTTTTGTGGGAAATATTTTGTAAATGGAAGATACTGAGATGTGGAACAAGTGTATGCGACACAGCCTACATAAACAAGCAGTTAATTAGCATATCAAATGGTTTTGGAAAAGCCCTAGACGATGGGAAGGAAATCAGTTGGGTTTTTTATATATCTAAGGCATATATAAACTTTAAAAAATACGATATCTTTTGAATATTTCTAAAATGGTTTAAAGATTATCTCAAAAGACGACAGCTAAGGGTTGTAATTAATGGTTTAATATCAGACTGGCTACTGGTAACTGCTGGGGTTCATCGGGGTTCTATAAAAGGTTCTCTTCTCTTTATCATCTTTATCAACGATATCGTCATCGATTTCCATGCGAACATATTTGCAGTCTGTACATCAATGTAGATAACCCAGGAATACCCTCTGATATATTGAACCAAGACCTTGAAAAAAATATATGATTGGTCGCAGAAGTGGCTTATAAATTTTAATACCAAGAAAACCGAGAAAATGTTAATCTCCCGCAAAACGACACCAAATGATCATCCGGTACTTAAGATTGATTTTTGATACCCAGAAAAGCGAGAAAATGTTAATCTTCCGTAAAACGACACCAAATGATCATCCGGTACTTAAGATTGATAATCATGCAATTACCGAAGTTAAAGCCCACAAGCACTTCGGGGCGTCTTTTCTTACAACGGATCATGGAACGACCATGTTGAATTAAAATTGAAGAAATCTTATATTAGAATAAATAATAAGTATACTTGCACTTCTTTATATTGTCTTTTCGAAATTTTAAATGCACCTTGAATGTATCGATTGTAGTTAATATATGTATTAAGGAGACAGATTAACATAAGCATTCCTGTTTGTTTCTGAATCCTTTTGTAAATATATATCTTATACTATAAATATTGTACAGTGTCTTTTCTTTATGTAGTTAATATGTTTATACCAACCAACCGGCAATTTAAAAAAAAACAATTTAGCATTAGATTGACATAATATGATCAAACGCCAAATACTCGTATTTAAACATGTTTCTGTAAAAGGTTTGGGCAGTGGGCGACACATTAAAGACTTTTAGTTTAAGCATTTTGGCTTAAAAGCATTCATTTTTTATACAAAAACCGTTCCAACACTATTGTACTTCTAAATATGTGTTCGTTTCCTTAATATTGTTTGCTTGGTTATACAAAGAAAATATTGACGGGGAAAATTTCTCGGAATTTTGCACTATACAGTTCAACTAAATTTCGAATAATGATATTTTCAAAAAAGAAAGATAACTCAGAACTTTTATAAACTAATTCTGTGTTTTTAAGGTAGTTTTATCAAATTTTCATTTCACAAGTGTGCTGATGTTTTTCCCCTTCATGTGCCATCACATCTATGCAATCTGTCTGATTCTTACGTAGAAATATAAATTACAATAAAGTTCCAGAAAATAATTTTTGATATGCCTGACGCGCGTTTCGTCTATTCAAGACTTATCAGAGGCGCTATACCAAAAATTGAAAATGCCAAACACTATATGAATACGAAGAGCATAGAATAATACCAAAAAGACAAAATAGAAACCAGAATATGACTAAGACTAACCGATTCCTGTGGTAGGAGGAACCTTAGGGTTTTGACAATTTAGAAATTTAAACTGATAATTTATTGCTTTGACTTGTTCGTCAACACAAAAGTGTTGATGCCAGAGCGGGCTAACTTCGAGGGATAAAAACTCCACCAGAACTGCTAAACGTCACGGATGTTAGAAATATAAATAACAACAAAGTTCCAGACAATAAATTTTGCTACGCCTGACGCGCGTTTCGTCTATTCAAGACTCATCAGAGGTGTTCTACCAAAAGTTGAAAATGCCAAACACTACATGAATATGAAGAGCTTAGAATAATACCAAAAAGAGTCGAACTAGACTAAGACCAACATATGTTTGGGGTAGGAAGAACCTTAGCGTTTTGACAATTTAGAAATTTAAACTGATAATTTATTGCTTTGACGTGTTCGTCAACACAAAAGTGTTGATTTATAGACTGATACTTATTCTTTAATAAAAACAAAATAGAATAATAACTATAATAGGACAAAAAGACTTTATGGGTGACTGTGTTATTCTATTAGGTCACTAACAGTCTTTCCATTCTTTCGTGGTCGGGTTTATACGTCTAAAATTAGACTGTACGATTAAATGTAATTGTATTATAGCTTTTTAAAAATTATAGACTATTTGTATCTCGATCTCTGCTTCTACTAGTCTATGATTATCTATCTATATAGTAGACGGAAAACCGAGAGGATACAACAATCAGCTTCCAGACCCTAGACTCGTATCCAATGTCATAGTACAGATGAAATCTCAAAACAAGTTAGACAACAAAAGGTCGGGAGAAAACATGGCATTTGGTCAGTTATTGGCTCATGACATTATAGAAACGGACATCCATGCAGGTATTATCCACAATCAACTGTACTTTAGGTTTTTTAACTTGAATAATGCTTATAGCGGGTCCCAATAAATATCTAAAAAATAAATATTCGTTAAATCTAAACACCCATCTAGTCTTTCTCAAATATTTCTAAATTTCAAGTAAGTAATTTACAACGCTATATGGGTTATCAAAAGGCAATGAACATGAGGAATAAATAATTGAAGTAAGATGGGACACAAAAGGGGTGGTTAGGGGCAGAAATAAAGCCTTTGCAGTAAACTATTTGGTGGTCAACAAAGGGATCCTTTACGTGCATGAAGGGTGACCATCTCCACACACGTTGGGCCACTATGGTTTGCGGTCAGGATTTCCACATAAAATAGCTGACGACCCCGGCACTCATTCTGACAGGACAGCCCAATCAACCACCTGGGGCATACAACCCAGTTTCTTAATGGCTGAGCGGCCTGACCCGATGTATGCATATTCGACTCCCAGACCCCGCATGGGTATCTAAATTTAAAAGAAAATACTATAAGAAAGGTTATAGATTTATCTTAAGTTTTATTTAATAAATTGCGTTATTGAATCATAATTACAATTAAAGATTTTTTTAAAAGTTAGTGGAAAATCAATTGATTTTTTTAATTTATGTAGCGTTCTTGTTATATTAGACAGTTGTCGTTTCTTGTTTCAGATTCTAATTGTTGTGATGAGAGTGACCCGAATTATGAAAAGTAAGTATAAAGTGTTTATATGTGCATGTGTCTAGATGGCGTTTTTATTGTTACGATAGTAGTTTCCATTGTCGGTATAAAAGCTCTTCAGAGATTATGTTTGATTGTTATCATATGTGACCCGACTATAAATAAAATTTACTTACTACTTACTACTCACTATTGTCGAGTGATAAATCCATTATATTGACCAGTAAATAGTTTACTGTCTTTGCACTTAGTTAACAGATTTTTGCGACAATCAGGTGCCATATAATTCTGTTTTGTGTGTATAGGCACATTCCTATTTTTTTTAGCTTGGATGTTTGTTTCCCTTTGGATATACCTGAAGATGATCCCATTTATGAACCTGGTTGTAAAAACTTTAGAAGAGCGAAACAAGCAACAAGCAACGATATCTCTACAGGTTTGTGCGCATAATAAGACTATTAATGCAGCAGGGTATTTAGTTTCCTAGAGTTTTGACTTATATTCACTGACTCCAGTTGACCTAAAATGTATTTTTTGTTGTTTTATGGGGTGTTTCATCCCATTATTGTTATCTTAGATATAAACTGATTTGTTATTGATTATCATTAGGGGGAAGGTTGGCGCCAAAAAAATAGTTTAACCCCGCCACATTTTAATGTGCCTGTCCTAAGCCAGGAATCTTTATCAAAGCTTATGTTTGTATTTAGTCGAATTTTTGTTAATTGTTTTTGTCAAGAAGAGGGTCTTTCAATGCACTTTGGGATTGGGCTTGAATCATATGTATTTTATTTTCAATCCAGGGGCCAATTGAAAAACAGCGAGCAGCGACCGCTGGTCACATTGAAGGCTGCTGGCTGTTTTCCATTGTGGGTATTTAAAATATACGTTTATAATGTAGGTTGTGTCGCGTACACTTATTCCACATCTCATTTTCTTCTATTTGAAATGTCTAATTGGAACTTCTTGACTTCTGTCAAATATTTGACCTGAAACAAGCCTAACTTTAAGATTATTTTTTTAGCAAAAAACATATTCACTTTTATCTTTAATCTGGTATTTATGGTAAGTAGATCATCTTTGCCTGACTGGTAAATGTTTCCTTAACTTACCAATTTCCTGTAAATCCAAGTGTCTTGTACACTAAGATTTAAAATGCGCAATATACTGATCATTTCAATTATGTTTCCAACCATATGAGTTAAAAAAAATAAACGACCTACAATTTTATTTGTATTGCAGGTTTTAGAGAGCAAATAAACAAGATAAGCTCATACGTAGACGCCACTTTTCTTTATGGGTCAGATGAAGCAGTCGCTAATAATTTAAGAGTACCAAATAGTTGTAAGTTCATAATATATATGCTGATATATCAGTTGCTTTTTATATATATATAACACCAACAAGTAACTTTATTTTGTGTCTTGAAATACAAATGACAACAAAGAAACAAAGGTATGTTTTTGAAAGTATCCATATTTTTAAAGACTCAATAAAACGTTTTTCACAATCGAAAGATTAACCTGTTCATGTATATATACCTTTTGCAGTTCTGCTAAAGACAGATCCAGGTAATCTACTCCCAACAGTGGATGACGGAGGCTGTCTCAAAATAGCGCCAACAGATAGGTGTCCGTTTGCAGGTAATCCCTATAGACACGGACAAACCTTAGCACCATTAGACCTTGTTTTCAAGATATGTAATTCCGAAGAGTTGTTGGTTTTGTATAACATTGAATATAATGGAAGAGTTAACATGGAGCAAATCATAACGTTACATAACTACCGGTAGAGGCACTCGATTACGTATTCATACTTTACCTAAGCTGTGTACTTGTGCCGAAGTACAAATTGTAAATAATATTTTTTTTCATTTTATGGTGTCCATACATTTCACCAGAAAAGCCTGACTAGATGTTTGAGCTATGTTCACATGTCTTGTCAAAATTTCCAAACAGCATATAAATATTAGGAACAATAAAATAGAAAGCAAACATGGAAGAAAATTAGAAAACTGTATGACACAAAGCAAACTTTTTGTATTGGGATGGTCAAGCAACAAAACGCAACTACAACAGTGTTATAGATTTGGCAATTATCACTTATGATTTATTTACAATGGTAAAAAAAATCACTACTCTGTCTCATGAAATAGTTAGATCAGATCATGTTGGAACTGTAGTCCAGAAAAAAAAAATAGATATTAGAAGTGAAGCAAGTTGGAATATTTACAAATGTAACCTAAGGGAATGGAAACAAATAACAAGAAAAAAAATTGAAAATTTTGATATGGAAACGAATCAAAACCTACAAACTTGCAATTACTAGTTTTAGGATAAAGTAATGTTTTGTATGCAACGGACAATACCTAAAACAAGTAAAGGCAAAAGGAAAATTACCAGACCATGTTGGTGGAACTATGTTGTGGAAAAGAAAAACATAACTTAAATAGAACTCAAAGAAAATTCGAAAACCTACTTCACCAAATAATCTCGATCTAATCAAAATGGCTGAAGATGAATTTAACAGTGAAAAGGAACAAGCAGTAGATGATCAGTTTTCGAGTATTTGCCCAAGTCTAAACAATGCTAGAAACATCAAGGATAAACGGGTGGAATTTAAAAAGGTTTATGAAGAAGAAAGGAAATGAAGACGTGCTACCTTTCATAAAGCCAAACTCGAACAATGTCATAAGCAGAGGTACCAATATGGTATGCGAATGTCAAAAGTCCGAAAGGGCAGAGACAAAACCAGTAAACACCAACAAGAACGGGACAAAAATAGACAACATGAAAGACAAGGAAACACAAAAATAACTGAATATCAATCAACAACGCGAACTCCAGTAAAAACAGGAGTGAACTCAGGTGCTCCGAAAGAGTAAGCAGTTCCTGCTTGCTATAGCACACCCGTCGCGTTTCCATTAGTCCATTCAGCGTGTCAAATCAGGTAAAGGAAGACAAAACAACACCCTATGACAAACCAACATATGCACTCATCTGAGAGATCGAAATCCCATATTTGTCTATAAGTGCATGATGTCTTCCGTAAAATTTCTTCAGTGAAGACAGCAACCGAGGAGCACCATAACTCTGTGTGAGCAATTTTTTGCGTCAGACGTGTCGCTCCGCTAAGGAAATCGATGTAAGTCCGGCACGCTCTGGAGTAACGAATCAATACAGATACGTAAACTCCATAAGCTGGAGCGGACGGAATGTTGCTACACAAGAAGGGAAAGTTGACGATTGGAAAGTTGAAGTCAGAAAGAAGATATGTGATAGACCTGAAAAGGAGTGGAACGGTACAACTCCTCATGTTCAGTCTATGAACTAAATTTGAAATAATTACCTTTCGAAGTAAAAAAATCGTTTACGAAAGTTCTGGACGAACAAACAGACACATGGACAGGGTAGTAGCAATTAGGCCCCCTTTCTTACGAATTTTGACATATTTTTCGACAGACAATGCATACTGAAAAAAAAATCCCATAAGACATTTTTTTCAGAATTAAAATTGAATGATAAGCTTCTAATTAAAAACAATTTAGCACACTTTTAAAAAGCCTTAACATGATGCTTACAGGTGACAGTCGAGCAGTAGAATCCCCCAATCTAGGATTGAACCATTTGGTATTCGTCAGAGAGCACAACAGATTATCTACACTACTGCACCAACTTAACCCTCACTGGGACAATGAGAAGGTTTACCAGGAAACTCGGAAAATCATCATCGCTCAGGTTCAACACATCACCTATAACCACTTCCTTCCTACTTTTCTTCGGGAAGATACAATGAAAGAATATAAACTTAATTCTCAAAAGTTTGTATTTGATAATTCTTATAACAATGAGATAGACGCCTCGATAAGAAATGGATTCGGAGTAGCGCCATATCGATTCGGACACTCTCAGATTATGTCTGAGCAGTCTGGATTGAAGCCCGACTACTCAACTGTAACTGTTCACAAGATAGAGGACAATTTAGAAAGCCCCCACCTTTGGCAACGAAATAATGGTGCAGAAATTGAGGACTTGGCAAGATGGCTCGCTACAAAACCTGCAGAAAAAATAGATAGGTAAACTTGTTGATATTAGCGATTGAAAATTTTTTATCAAACAATTTCATGCCTTGCTTTAGGTTTACGGTTTCACATCGAATAGAAAAATTGTCTAATTAAAAGACTAAACGCAGCTTCAACATCTACAGATATGTATTGAAAGAGGTACAGCAGCATCTAGATATTACATACTTTAAAAATACGCAAAAATAATTTCTAAAAGATGCTATGGCAATGCTGTAAAAAAATTGCAGTTTGACTCGCGCTAAGTGAGACGATTTTTAACATTTTTCAGGGGTTGTCCTTGTTTGGTTTGATTCGAATTTTCTGAAACTTTGAATTAGTCAGTATATCCGAAGGTGTCGTAACTCATGATGTACCCAAAAACCAAATATTTTTAAATGTTAAAATTATTGATTAATCTAAATCAGTGAAAACAAATTTACCTCGACAAACAAATAGAAATGATCTGGACAGTTTTATTAGTTTGTACAGGCACTATCTTTTTTATTGTTTTGCAAAAATAACTCAAGTTACAAAACCTGCCCTATGCTTGATAAATTATTTATCTAATAGGTTGGTTTTGATAAATGTTATAACAAAGGCATCAAATTAAATATTTTTTTTTAGAAATTTGGTTGATGGTGTCCGCGATCTTCTATTTTTCATTCGAAACCCACCAGGCTTAGATTTAGCCTCCTTAAATGTTCAAAGGGGAAGAGATCAGGGTGTTCCGGCGTACAACAAATGGCGGGAATTTTGTGGACTCCCAAAATATCAGCAGTTTGGTGATTTTGGTACACAAGGCGAAAATCTAACACAAGCATATGGGTAAGGTTTATTTCACTCTCTTAAGATCAAAGTCAAATAAAGATGTCAAATTGTTTGTCTCGCAAAAAACAACTTTTACTAGATATACTTCACATTTTTTGTTCAAGAATAATATTAATAGTGATCTTATTTGTTTTGTTGGTCTTATGAGTTCTGTAAACATGATTGATACTTTAGTTCAAATGTCCACACAAAACGTTTATTGTTACGGTAACTTTATAGGTCTGTTGATGATGTGGATTTCTTTATTGGTGGTCTATTAGAAGAGGGTGTAGATGGAAGTGTTGGGCCAACATTTTCTTGTGTCATGGGGAAACAATTCGCCCTGATAAAATATGGAGATAGATACTGGTACGAGTCACCTGATCCAAATGTTAGATTTACAGGCGGTAAGTCATTCAATAAGTGGCAGTTAGTTCTATATTTTAATATTGATGCAAGTTTTTAGATAAGGAAGATTCGGTCATATTTACTTTGTTTAATTTATCATTTTAATTTTGATGCCTTTACCAAGTCAAGACCATTTTGATCTTAATTTTTTCCGATAGGTCTTCTTTATTTATCTTCTCAACTAAGCTTGGATATTGATCATTCCAGCTTTTTCGGTAATTTTGTTTTTCCCATATTTACTGATAGAAGGCAATTTTTTATTATAGCCGTATACTTATGATAAGGCATTTTCAGTTCTTCTTTTTGTATATTGATAAATGTATTGGGATTGTCTTGATTAAATGAGTGCGAACTGAATTGCCAATTTTTATAGACAAAATCACTGCAGTTACTTGTTGAAAAATTATTGATATTTCTATTGAGGGTAAACCTTTAATTTTGTTGTTAAACTCCATTTGATTTACGTTTATTTATTCATTTATGTGAAGTCTAGCTGTATGTAGGAATGTGCATTTGTTTTTTAACACAATTTCAAAACCATTTTATATTTCAGCCCAGCTTTATTCTATAAAGACAAACACTCTGATGTCAAAAATATGGTGCAGAAATTTTGGTCTGGAGAAAATACAGCACAATATATTCTTTATTCCATCGGACGACAAGTATGTTTAAAATATGTCTTTGATTAAAATGAAAGGGTTCCTATGGAAATTCTGATAAGCATAATTTTTTTTCGTTGTGAAGAAAACTATAGGAAGAGTCGAAACGTGCTTTAATGATCTGAAAATTATTAAAGTCTTAAATCACGCAGCTTTTGAAATTCGGAGGGCCAGATCAATTTGAATAAGAAAAAGATGCAAAATCAAATACAGTTGGAGTAAACGTGTTCAAACCTAAATGTATTTATATACTCATCCATTTGTTAGCCATAACGTTGTCATCAAAGGTTGAGTTTTACTCGCTTAATATTGCCATAATTAGCCTTGGTCGCCCTATTGCTAAAATCTTAGCCAAAGCAGGCACTGAGCACCTTCTTGCTTAAACTTTTGCCATAATGAGCCTTGGTCTCCTTATATTGTTAACACTTCTACAATAACAATTCTTTTGAAAACTACAAGATTCGTTTAACGAATTAGACAATACTTCTGTTATACTTATTGTAGCCCTTTGGTTGAATGTGATGATTTAATACTTCTGTTATACTTATTGTAGCCCTTTGGTTGAATGTGATGATTTAATACTTCTGTTATATTTTTGTAGCCCTTTGGTTGACTGTGATGATTTACCAGATATTAATTTATCGTTTTGGAGAGATAAACAAAGGAACCAGTGAATCTTAATTACCATAGTGCAATAAACTATCGGTGATATAATCAAGAGTCTTATTGTCATCAAAAATAATGTTAATTAAAGGTCATGATAAAATTACCGAATTTGGGGGATCAATCTCAAATCTCCATGAGAAAATACAAAACAAGGAAAACATTCCGACAACAATGAAGACAGTAATGGTCCTGACTTGGTACAGGCATTTAACAAAAAAGGTGGGTTAAACCAGGTTTTTTGCGCGCCAAACCCCCGTCCATTGCGATCTTTGGGTCTAGTAGTGACACAAAACCTAACACGGTTGTTAGGACATAATAGTGATCATCTCAGTGCAACAACCAGGCAAACACAATTTAAAACAATCACTTACCATTTTGTCTAACATATGTTTGAAATTTTCCACAAGTATCTGATAACGAAAGAAGAATTTTTTAAGGATCGTATAAGACGAATTATCTTATAATCTTGGGCTAATAGTCGGTCACGGGAAAAGCGGTGTCGGATCAACAAAATCTGAAAAATGAGTTTAAGCCCTGGTATATCTAATAAGTTGTAAAATATAGACACCTATGCAAGCAAAGTTGGTATGTTATTTTCGAGGTTATAAAAATTAATAATATAAATGTTATTAAAATCTTCTCTTTCATCGTAATTCTTTGTACTCAGATGACCATCATGGTCATATTCGAGATGTAAATCCAAGAATGACGTGAAGTCAGTTGATGTGGTTGTTTCTTTAATTTCTAGCTCCGGACGATATATTAAAAAGATCCATCTACCGAACGAAGCGTTGTTGACAGAGAGGACATAATAAATAAATCTGAAAGTGAGATCAAAGGGAATTGTCTCTTTTATCTTCATTCATATGAAGCAGACTTCTTACAATTTCTTCTAAACAAAAAAGATCGCAGACTTGTTCTTTCTTTCAATCTCACTTTCCATTATATTGATGATGTCCTTTCACTGAACAATTCTCGATTTGGTGACTTTCTCAATCGTATATATACTCGGGAACTTGAAATTATGGACACTACGGATACTAGGAAGTCTGCTTCATATTTAGATCTACATCTTGAAATTGACTCTCAAGGAAAACTTTCAACAAAGCTTTATGACAAACGTAATGATTTCAACTTTCCCATCGTTAACTTTCCCTTTTCGTTAAGCAACATTCCATCCGCTCCAGCTTATGGAGTTTACGTATCAAAATTGATTCGTTTATCCAGAGCATTCGGGATTTACATCGAATTCCTTGGCAGAGCGTCACGTCTGACGCAAAAGTTGCTCACACAAGGTTATGTTGCTCTTCGGTTGCAGACTTCACTCAAGAAATTTTACGGAAGACATCATGAACTTATAGACAAATATGGGATTTCGATCTCTCAGATTAGTGCAGATGTTGGTTTGTCATAAGCTGTTGTTTTGTCTTCCTCTACCGGATTTGACACGCTGAATGGACTATTGGCAACGTGACGGGTGTGCTATAGCAAGCAGGAACTGCTTACTCTTCCGGAGCACCTGAGATCACTCTTTTTTCGACTTGAGTTCGCGTTGTTGATTGATATTCAGTTATTTTGTGTTTCCATGTCTTACATGTTGTCTGTTTTTGTCCTGTTCTTGTTGGTGTTTACTGGTTTTGTCTCTGTCCTTTCGGACTTTTGACCTTCGCATACCCCATTGGTACCTCTGCTTTGAAACAATGTAAGCTATCATTGATTCTGTGTATGTTTCTGAGATTTTCTGTTAATCAAATATTTTCAATGTTCCTCCTGTTCCTTTGTCCTTGTTTTTGATGTGTCGAGGAATCCAGGTTTCTCCAGTATTCTGGTAAAGATTTGCATGCCCGGAGCCTTCTAGACTCAAACTCTGGGTGTATATTTTAACCTCTATTCCAGTTGATCTCTTCATATATTCAGCCTGTATGCTCATCAACCCTAGAGGAGTGATATATTTTTCTGTGGTATTTTTATTTCAGTACTTAAAGTAAAAAATATTTTTTCCTATTTCCTTTCGTCTGATCTCCTCTCTCCTTAAATCTAAAGGAACTACTCCCGCCATTACTTCCATAGTTTCTAAACTAGCTGTTGCTGACAATCCTGATACTATTGACAATACTTTTTCTTAGAATTGAGTTCAATTTGATTAAAGTGTAAGTTCGCGATTATTTCAAAATTTGTACATTGAAAGACTATCATATAAAAATAACTTTGGTGAAATTCCTTGCGCCCAAATATGCATAGTTAGGATAAAATTGGCTTTTGAAGGTAAAAAAAACTATCCATGGAGGGTCACGTGATTTGTACTAGATGGCACTGCTCAAAGCCAATACACAGAGTGAATGTTGTATCCTATACCCATGTGGTATTTATTGATGTGTACCACAACGGACAATTTAAAATATTCAAATTAAGTTGGGAATGATAAAATAAAAGTCAGTCTTATGATTGATTGTAAAATGTTTTTAAATGGTACCAACCGTTAAGTTCAGAATTAATTCGTAGAAAATTATAGAATTTATTTAGATTCGCCGTACAGATATTTTCGGAAAATAAATTGCAATTTTTAGTATGCAGAATTGCAATATACTATTTCTTTTATACACCCTGTTTAAATTTATTGTTCCCTGACACTCTACTGGGAGTACCTTGCATGCTTCGTTTGAAGTGATATTATGATAAGTATTCCTTCCATGCAAACCATCGCACCACAGGGGCTTACTTATGGTTTTCTGTGTATAAGACTTTATTCCTTTATTCAAACCACTTGCACAACAGGGGTTCACCTGCTGTTTCCTGTGGAAGTTTACCCCGTGAAAACTATCGGCACCACAGGGGTTTAATACTGTTTCCTGTGTACTAGAAGTTGATATTTACCTGGTTGGAATGAGTTCTCGAACACTTTCGTTTAAAGTAAGTCAACCCCTTTGGTCCGCCAGTGCCATTTCAACATTGAAGTGCGAAAATGTTAATAAAATACCCTTTCTAATTAAAAACATATAAAAACAATAAATGTAGGATTTTTTTATGTCTTGCAAATAATTATGAAGTTAACTTCAACACTTCAAAAACAGAGAAAGTGGGAACTAAAACTTTTTTAAACACATTTTCAATTTGGGTAATACATACACCATGCACAAAAACGATGTAGCACCACGCTTTGGCTGCTTGCTAATTGTAAGGGTAAGGTAGTCAATGGAGTGAACATGTGATATTAACACCTGCTGATTAATTAAACCGTATACATATTAAGAAATTATTAAAAGAAGTGCCGGTCCAAATTCTTAAAATCGAGCTGTGGTGGGTGTGTCTACAGCGGAATGAGTGCTGCATGGAGATCTTTGATTGGAGGAGCACCTTATTTGATCAATCTGTCAATTATACCTGGGGCATGACTTATTAAGGGGTGCCAGATCGTCCGAAAGGTTAATGATATATATTGACCCTGTGTATTAACCAAGAAATATTTCAGATTATTTACTATTTGGAATTATCATTAGATATTTTAAAACAATTTAAGTACACTATTTGCTTGCTATTTCGATAAAAAAGCTGAGATAGAAAAAAAAACATTAATGCCTAATTATTCATATTGCAAATCATCAATATGATCGACAACATCAGTCTTTTGTTACAAATATCGTCAATTGGTTAATGTTTTTATCATTGAAGATGTGACGTAACATCTCCGATTGAGCAATCCCATAATTCATCATTGTTCATAGCATGGCTGCGCCCATATGGTCTTGTGTATTGGAATAAAATTACGAATATCTTTCTTAATGTATAGTTTTCAATGCCCAAACCCGGCATGATGCCTACTCCCATTATATTAAATAAAATAAACTAATAATTCAAAAATTGCGAACTTACACTTTAAGTGTTCCTGTTTTTCATTTTGCCGAACTGATCTCGCGTATTGTAATATTGAACCAAGCATGAAGTGGTTTATATATTTGGGTTAGAAATCTGGTTTTGATATTTACTATTCCTTTGATCTCTCTTTGTAAGCCAATTGATTTTCCTATTCACTTTTACAAATAAGTAATGTTGTGGCTGTAGTTTACTTTCTCATCTAGAATTACCCCTAGTCATTTCAAATTAGCATTGTATTTAAGTAATTTGTTGTTCAGACTTTTTTTTGGTTTTCCTGGGTGTTGTTTACCTCTGTTAAAAACCACAACATTCTGTTTTTTCTATATTTATGTTAATTCTCCATTTTGTGCTCCAGTTCTTAATCGTGCCAAGTCAACCTGAACTTGTGTTGTTAATTATTGTATGTCATCTGTTTTCCAAATAAAGATAAAAGAATGGCACGCAGATTGATGAACATGTGAAATAGATAATGGTTATTGTTGGGTACAGCTGCAAACTGTCGAGAATTCCACACGAACACGGACACCGTTAAAAATAGGTTTTAGTATTTCGGTTTCATTCCTCCGAGGACTCGAAGTTGCACAATGTATGGTGATAGTCCATGCTAGTACATATGGTATATGTAAATAGAGATTGGCAGGCAGGCAGCTTGATGAACATGTTATATAAGTAATGGATATGGGAGGGTACAGCTGTAAACTAGAACGAGTGTTATGTTTTACAATATGACACCAAGTCTTTGTACTGCAAAAGGTGTCATACTTTCAAACATAACACTCGATCCAGTTTGCAGCTGTATCTACCATATCCATTATCTGTTTTCAAAATAGTGCTATCATTTTCGCAGCATTTGTCTGAAATCACTTCTTAAATGAGGTCTTTAACATATACGTTAAATATCAATGGTGATATTACAGCTCCATGTGGCAAGCCAATGTTTGTTTGAAACCAATTCTTTTTTCTTTTCCATTAATCACGCATATGGCATATCTAGTACCTAGAATTAAAAAAAATGTATTCAATTCCATATTTGGCCGCTGATTCCCATTTTATTTAGTATAAACATCAATCTGTCCCTCCATACACTATCATATCCTTATTCGAAATCAATCAATACTGCATTTGTCCTCTTTAAATCTTTCTGTTATACTTAAGGTTAGATATAGTCGTGCATTATTCGTAGATCTAAAATGTTTGGAACCTATCTGTTCTTTATCTTGTAATTTATTGTTTTATACAAAACTTTCTAATCCGCTGGTAGCCATTCTTTCTATTAGTTTTCCTTTGCCAGATATCAAACTGATAGGTCTATAAGAGGACGGACTGTTGTAATTCTAAAATTCATTTTTCTGCCTTTTTCAGGAATTTCACATTTGCCCTTTTCTATTCTATTTCCTATTGAAAATACAAACATAAGGTGTTTCATGTTTTCATCTGCATTTATAAGTAGAAGGGGAAATAAAGAGTCTGGTGTTGAATCCCTTATAGTGTTGATAGCTCTTCTAAGTTCATCAATGGTTATCATCATTGTAAGGTTTCTGACTTGTAGAGTCTGGAAGGGTTATGTCTGAGTATTCCTGTAGTACCTTATCATAAGTCTGTCGACAGAAATTTGCATCATTTAGATGTTTTCCTCCGAAAATGTTTCCTCAAGTTCTTTGGCTTTATCTAGAAATCATCAAATATGACATTGTTTGAGTTTGGCTTTATGAAAGGTAGCACGTCTTCATTTCCTTTCTTCTTCATAAACCTTTTTAAATTCCACCCGTTTATCCTTGATGTTTCTAGCATTGTTTAGACTTGGGCAAATACTCGAAAACTGATCATCTACTGCTTGTTCCTTTTCACTGTTAAATTCATCTTCAGCCATTTTGATTAGATCGAGATTATTTGGTGAAGTAGGTTTTCGAATTTTCTTTGAGTTCTATTTAAGTTATGTTTTTCTTTTCCACAACATAGTTCCACCAACATGGTCTGGTAATTTTTCTTTTACCTTTACTCGTTTTAGGTAATGTCCCTTGCATACAAAACATTACTTTATCCTCAAACTGGTTATTGCAAGTTTGTATGTCTTGATTCGTTTCCATATCAAAATTTTCAATTTTTTTCTTGTTATTTGTTTCCATTCCCTTAGGTTACATTTGTAAATAATCCAACTTGCTTCACTTCTAATATCTAATTTTTCATCTAAACAAGAATATATGTGGACTACAGTTCCAACATGATCTGATCTAGCTATTTCATGAGACAGAGTAGTGATTTTTTTACCATTGTAAATAAATCATAAGTGATAATTGCCAAATCTATAACACTGTTGTAGTTGCGTTTTGTTGCTTGACCATCGTATATACAAAAAGTTTGCTTTGTGTCATACAGTTTTCTAATATTCTCCCATGGTTGTTTTCTGTTTTATTGTTCCATTGAAAACTCTCCTACTATTTATATGCTGTTTGGAAATGTTGACAAGACATGTGCACATAACTCAAACACCTAGTCAGGCTTTTCTGGTGAAATGTATGGACACCATAAAATGAAAATTATTTACAATTCGACTTCGGCACAAGTACACAGCTTAGGTAAAGTATGAATACGTAATAGAGTGCCTCTAGCGGTAGTTATGTAACGTTATGATTTGCTCCATCAGATGGCGGAATGTTCATGGCTACACTTTTGCTTCTGATTTCATTTCATTCAGCACGCCACCATGAATGACAAGAATAAAACTGTGTTGCCACTGGACATGTTGACTAAAAAGTTACTTTTTTTAACACAACAATGGCATTCTATTTCACTTTACATAGGACCAAGCCAATCCCTTTGTCACGGAAATTTTCACTTATCAAAAACACAATTTCTTGATTTTCAGGCCCAAAACCCCACAGATGTTTGCCAACGAAGCCTACCTTGTGTTGTTAGTGTGTTAGTATCTTTACTGCAAAAGTGGTAAATGCAAACCAATATTTAAAAGCTCTTTTCCACCCGAAGTGAGGGGAGTTCACATTGAAATTGGTTTTGGTATTTTTTTTTTGCGTTTCGATACGATAATTCAAATACCTGATACAAAATAACAAACGTTACCAAAACCCGTTACTTTTTTTCTTCGCCGGACAAAACATAGAAAAAGAATAAAAAAACGAGGACGGCAAAACCTATGCACATCAAATTATAAATCAGAAAGCTTTACCTATATTTCCGTGTACTCAGTAGTAAATTGCTCAGAAAGTATACAATTTTACGGGTCCAACAGGTTTTATAAAAAGTTAATATAATTTATAACATACAAGTCGCTTTCACGCTTAGTAAGTATGTATGGTTTGTTATACTTTCAAGAATTTTGTCGAAAGAGGTGACACTCAGGCCAAAAAATACAACACAGATTTTACTCGTGAACGGTGTGCTTTTTATTGGGTTTTCACGTTGCCGAGTAAGTCAGGGAAAATGCGTATTTTTTATCATTTATCTCCACTTTGGATTTGGTATTTTGTTGCTTGAAAACAAACTCCATACTCAAAAACTTTCTGTACACCAAAACATATGATTCAATTATTAACATGTCTCGAGTTTTTGTTTCTTTTTAAAAAAATGATCCGTTTATAATTTTTTATTGAGTGAAAATGTTCAAAAATATGAGGTTTCATGTTAACTCTTCCATTATATTCAATGTTATTTTTATACAAAACCAACAACTCTTCGGAAGTACATATCTTGAAAACAAGGTCTAATGGTGCTAAGGTTTGTCCGTGTCTATAGGGATTACCTGCAAACGGACACCTATCTGTTGGCGCTATTTTGAGACAGCCTCCGTCATCCACTGTTGGGAGTAGATTACCTGGATCTGTCTTTAGCAGAACTGCAAAAGGTATATATACATGAACAGGTTAATCTTTCGATTGTGAAAAACGTTTTATTGAGTCTTTAAAAATATGGATACTTTCAAAAACATACCTTTGTTTCTTTGTTGTCATTTGTATTTCAAGACACAAAATAAAGTTACTTGTTGGTGTTATATATATATATAAAGCAACTGATATATCAGCATATATATTATGAACTTACAACTATTTGGTACTCTTAAATTATTAGCGACTGCTTTATCTGACCCATAAAGAAAAGTGGCGTCTACGTATGAGCTTATCTTGTTTATTTGCTCTCTAAAACCTGCAATACAAATAAAATTGTAGGTCGTTTATTTTTTTTAACTCATATGGTTGGAAACATAATTGAAATGATCAGTATATTGCGCATTTTAAACCTTAGTGTACAAGACACTTGGATTGACAGGAAATTGGTAAGTTAAGGAAACATTTACCAGTCAGGCAAAGATGATCTACTTACCATAAATACCAGATTAAAGATAAAAGTGAATATTTTTTTTGCTAAAAAAATAATCTTAAAGTTAGGCTTATTTCAGGTCAAATATTTGACCGAAGTCAAGAAGTTCCAATTAGACATTTCAAAATCAGTTTATATCTAAGATAACAATAATGGGATGAAACACCCCATAAAACAACAAAAATACATTTTAGGTCAACTGGAGTCAGTGAATATAAGTCAAAACTCTAGGAAACTAAATACCCTGCTGCATTAATAGTCTTATTATGCGCACAAACCTGTAGAGATATCGTTGCTTGTTGCTTGTTTCGCTCTTCTAAAGTTTTTACAACCAGGTTCATATAAGGGATCATCTTCAGGTATATCCAAAGGGAAACAAACATCCAAGCTAAAAAAAATAGGAATGTGCCCAGAATTATATGGCACCCGATTGTCGCAAAAACCTGTTAACTAAGTGTAAAGACAGTAAACTATTTACTGGTCAATATAATGGATTTATCACTCGACAATAGTGAGTAGTAAGTAGTAAGTAAATTTTATTTATAGTCGGGTCACATATGATAACAATCAAACATAAGCTCTGAAGAGCTTTTATACCGACAATGGAAACTACTATCGTAACAATAAAAAACGCCATCTAGACAAATGCACATATAAACACTTTATACTTACTTTTCATAATTCGGGTCACTCTCATCACAACAATTAGAATCTGAAACAAGAAACGACAACTGTCTAATATAACAAGAACGCTTGTGACAACCGTTATTGTAATAACAACCGTTATTGTAATAAAAAAATTTATTTGAATTAAAAGTGATTTTTTTTATTTTACGCGAAGGAATTAATTGTACCAAAGATATTATCACAAAAAATAATTGAATATTTTAACTAATTATGAAAATTATTAAAATTTAAAAACAGTTTATTACAATAACAGTTGTTATCACAATAACGGTTGGCATGCTCAACCGTTATTGTAATAAACTTTTTTAAATCGTAAAATTTATAAATTTTTGAATTAATTTTACTTCTTAGTTGAAGTCAAAATATATTTCTGGATTGCTAAATACCGATGTCAGTTGTAATTATTACTATTAAAACCAAGAAATGTCTTTGAAGTTTTTATTACAATAACGGTTGACGGCCGAAATCTCTATTGTAACCACAACCGTTATGGTAACAAACTTTTTCGATCAATCTTATTTCGTCTTCACAACATCTTAAATGACTAATAGTCGCTGAAAATTGGTATTTTAATTTTAAACAGTTATTTTCTATATTTTCGAACAAATTTCAGAAATTAAGATTTTTACTTACAATTTTGGCTAAGTGTCCGATATGTTCTGAAAATATGAATATATTGTCTGAAATGGATATAGATGATCCACTAGTACTTGAATATACTAATCAATTCATATTTATGTCATTCGAGTCACTTTTTAACAAAATATGTCTTTGAAGTTTTTATTACAATAACGGTTGACGGCCGAAATCCTTATTGTAACAACAACCGTTATGGTAATAAACTTTTTTAGTCAATCTTATTTTGTCTTTAAAACATCCTTAATGACTTATAGTCACGGAAAATCGGCATTATAGTTTTTTTAAACAGTTTTCCTTTATTTTCGAACCAATTTAAGAAATTACGATTGTTTTTCTTACAATTTTGACTTAGTGTCCGATACATTCTGAAAAGAATAAATATATTATCTGAGATGGATAAAGATGATCTACTAATACTTCAATATACTAACTGGTTCATATTTTAGACATTTTGAGTCACTTGTTAACAAAATATGTCTTTAAAGTTTTTATTACAATAACGGTTGACGGCCGAAATCCTTATTGTAACAACAACCGTTATGGTATTAAACTTTTTTAATCAATCTCATTTTGTCTTTAAAACATCTTAAAAGACTTATAGTCACGGGAAATCGGCATTATAGTCTTTTTAAACAGTTTTCCTGTATTTTCGAACCAATTAAAGAAATTACGATTTTTTTCTTACAATTTTGACTTAGTGTCCGATATATTCTGAAAAGAATAAATATATTATCTGAGATGGATAAAGATGATCTACTAGTACTTCAATATACTAACTGGTTCATATTTAAGTCATTTCGAGTCACTTTTTAACAAAATATGTCTTTGAAGTTTTTATTACAATAACGGTTGACGGCCGAAATCCTTATTGTAACAACAACCGTTATGGTAATAAACTTTTAAAATTAATCTCATTTTGTCTTTAAAACATCCTAAATGACTTATAGTCACGGAAAATCGGCATGTTAGTCTATTTAAACAGTTTTCCTTTATTTTCGAACCAATTTAAGAAATTAAGATTTTTTTCTTACAATTTTGGCTAAGTCTCCGATATATTTTGAAAATACAAATATATTGTCTGAAATGGATATATATGATCTACTAGTAAATGAATATACTAATTGATTCATATTTAAGACATTTTGAGCCAATTCTAAACAAAATACGTCTTTGAAGTTTTTATTACAATAACGGTTGACGGCCGAAATCCTTATTGTAACAACAACCGTTATGGTAACAAACTTTTTCAATCAATCTTGTTTTCTCTTTAAACATCCTAAATGACACATAGTCGCCGAAAATTGGTATTTCAGTGAATTTAAACAGTTATTTTCAATATTTTCGAACAAATTTCAGAAATTAAGATTTTTTCTTACAATTTTGGTTGCGTGTCCGATATGTTCTGAAAATATGAATATATTGTCTGAAATGGATATAGATGATCTACTAGTACTTGAATATACTAATTCATTCATATTTAAGTCTTATTGAGTCACTTCTTAACAAAATATGTCTTTGAAGGTTTTATTACAATAACGGTTGATGACCGAAATCCTTATTGTAACAACAACCGTTATGGTAATAAACATTTTTATTCATTGTTATTTTGTCTTTAAAACATCCTAAATGACTTATAGTCACGGAAAATCTGAATTTAAGTCTTTTTAAACAGTTTTCCTTTATTTTCGAACCAATTTAAGAAATTAAGATTTTTTTCTTACAATTTTGACTAAGTGTCCGATATATTTTGAAAATACGAATATATTGTCTGAAATGGATATAGATGATCTACTAGTACTTGAATATACTAATTCATTCATATTTAAGTAATTTTGAGTCACTTCTTAACAAAATATGTCTTTAAAGTTTTTATTACAATAACGGTTGACGACCGACATCCTTATTGTAACAACAACCGTTATGGTAATAAACTTTTTTAATCAATCTTATTTAGTCTTTAAAAAATCTTAAATGACCTATAGTCACGGAAAATCTGCAGTTTAGTCTTTTTTAACAGTTTTCCTCTATTTTCGAACCAATTTAAGAAATTAAGATTTTTTCTTACAATTTTGACTAAGTGTCCGATATATTTTGAACATACGAATATATTGTCTGAAATGGATATAGATCACTTTTGTTCTCAATCAAAATTCTAAAATATGTCACCCTTTATGAGTTATTAGCAAAAAAATGCAGTTTAACCCAATTTTCTATTTTTAGCCACAGCGGCCATGTTTTACAACCAATCGTAAATCCCCACATCTGTTCTATACACCTAATGCTAATAAACAACAATACCAAGTTTGGTTCCAATTGGACTTTAAGTGTCAGAGGAGTTAATGTTTTCAATGTAATGAGGAAACGCTTTTTAACAGCTCAATTTTGACGTTCTAAGGGCAATAACTCCTAAAAGGAAAGGACCTACAACGTTGACCCTATTACATATTTTGTAGATCTTGGTGTGCCTAACAACATGAACAATATGCAATTTGAATTTCTCAAATGTCTTGTATAGTTTTCAAGAAATTGAGCTAAACAGGTGAAAAATTTGTAAAAAAACAACAAAAAGGGCAATAACTCCTACATTGGTTGTTGGATCTTCCTGAAAATTTCCGGGCAGGTAGATCTTGGGGTGCTAAATACTTTTACCCTAACCAAAATTTTGATATCTGTAACCGTTTTCAAGTTATTTGCAAAAAACTGCAATTTACCCCTATGTCCTATTTTAGCCATGGCGGCCATTTTTTTCGACGAATCAAAAATCCCCTCACTTGTTTTATACTACCTATGCTAATAAACAACTGTGCAAAATTTAAAAGCCATTGAAATAATTGTGTTAGAGGAGTTAACGTTTGAAAAATGTTAACGGATGGTGATGGCAATAGCTGACATGGACCTTCGGTCCAGGTGAGCTAAAAATGGGTTTTTTTCGCGGAATTCAATTTTAGCGATTACTTATATTCGAGTATGATTGTACATATACTTATCATGCTTATTTCGAAATTTATTTTCGAGGGTTTATATTTTTGCGAGATGCAAACCACTGCAAAAATGAAAAAATAGATACCGGCAAAATAAAACCACTTTGAAAGTTCTAATGTGCTAGGTAAAATAAAAACACTGCAAAAAAGTTCCACAAAATTAAAGACTACATATGTTCATTACAGGGGTTTTGCTCTTTTGCTTAGCAGCCGTGCGGGTTCCGGGTGGCGAAAAGGCCCGCAGCAGCGCAAAGCTTGTAGGTAAAAATCCACTAAAGAGCGCTCAGAAACCTGACATCGGGTCAGGCCGCTTTGCCCACAAAGCGACTGGGATGTGTGCCCCAGGTGGTTGAATGGGGCAGCCCTGACATCGAAAGATGCGGGGTCGTCAGGCGATAATGCGGAAAACCTGACCGCAAACCATAGTGGTGCACCGTGTTTGGAAAAATGTCACGTTCCTTGCACGTTAAAGAACCCTGCTACAGGTCTCGGAAAGAGTAGGACCCGTGGGATCCCCATGCAGGAGGCTAAATTTCTCGTCCCTACCCATCACTCCTTTTCCTAGTGGCAGTCAAAACTCTCATACCCGATTGGCCTTGTGTCCCCAATTCCCCCACTTCCTCATCATTTCATGTTCATTGTATCAGCACTTTCATGTTCATCTCCCGGATATAGCCAAAATCGCGCTGCTTGGAAGTAAAGCAATAACTAACTAACTAACTAACTTTTGCTTTGCATCTAGTAATCAAGCGTCTCACTGGAGTCTGGATCAATCACCCGTCCTCATTAAGCTGTAAAAGGCATCTTTAAAGTTTCTTCTGACTACTTCGACCAAATGGAGACTTTTGTAGAGCTTAATAAGCTAAAAGTTTAAACAAGGAACAGAAAAGTCTCTTAATCTGCAATAGGTATATTTTCAATGAGTTATAAACATGACAAAACCGCTATTTTTGACTTTGAAAGAGTCGTAATCTCAGTAGGTGCCCTCTGGCCAATTATCTTTGCTCATCATTTTCATAAAGTGTTTTACTTTTAAAACTAGCTAGCTAAAATCTTAGGTACAGGTGATCTAAAATATCTTTATGCTGCATTCTTATACCTTAAGAATTAGACACAGTCATGCGTGAATGACATTCATTTAGATTGCAATGAAAGGGAGAGGTTTGGCCGGTATGTCTTCCTTGTTTTGTCTTTTCTCATGGACATTTGAGATTGATCCCCCAAGTTCGGTTATTTTGTTATTACCTCAATTTAATTATGGGAAAGTGGAGTTCAAGGTAATACTTTGGTGCCGATCGTAGTCATTATGTGCACATTATGTCAATTTAATATGCATAGAATAAAGACCATGTTAATTAAAGATTGCTTAATGGGACAACATCTAAAGAAAAGTAAATCATAAGAATGATTTTTGTGACATTGAGTCTGAGTATTTAAGTAAGAATACGGAATTAAGAAGGGTTGCATTTAATTTCATACCCCTTCTCCGTTTTTATGAATGAAAAAAATATTAGGGAAAGACCATAAAGTCAATTTCAAAGTAAAAACTTTTAGCTTAACTTAAAAGATGGTCCTTTCTGATTGGACGTGACTTAATAAAAGTTCTGTTTCACGCATAAAACAGATTGATATGTGCGCTAGTTGATCTACATGTAGATGCACAAAATTGCTATACATCATTCAGTACTATAAGATAAATAAAGGCAATATGCAAATATAAGACCTCTTCAAATGATAGTTTTTAATGAATTTCTATTTAATTTTTTTTCTGAATTTTATATTCCATCTGGCGGCCATCTTGAAAATGGTCGCCATTTTGACTTTTCAAATGGGTCCATAGCTAATATTGATTAGTATGCTTTTTTCCACCAATATGCCTTATTTCATGCTTTTACTATATTTTTTTCATTTGTTTCACAAATCGACTGGACTATAAGCTACAGATGGGTTCGCACATAAACTATGCGACAGTTAACATAAAGTGAACTTTTCGAATGCTCTCCATGTCTACTCATGTCTACTATAGCAGACATTCACGTTAACTTGCGTTTACTCATGACTGGTCAAAGATTTGCGAGAGTTTTTTTTACTTGTAATAACCAGACGCAAAGTCGTGACCGCTTTAACCAGACCAGATATTTCAACAGGTCTGCTCAAACCGGATAAATCGGTTTAATAAAAAAACTTAATTGCATTTAAAAAGCAATATCGACTACAGCTTGGGTGGTAGAACATGAACTTTGTACTGTTTAAGCTTTAGCATCAGTTTAAATAGCAGACTTGTCACGAAGTTAACTTGACCAAATCTGTCAAAAGAAAAAGACTGCTCTTAAAAGCAGACCTGTAATTTTGACTGCTTTACTTGGAAGTTAACTTGGAACCAGTCTTGCGTCTGTACAAGCCGTAGCATATCCAGTTACAAATGAACTTGAAGTTAACAAGTATAGTACAAGTGAATCATCTTTATCCATTTTACATCATTTCGTCATCCTTCTAAGATGTATTCCATACTTTGCAAAAATGCAAGGAATTATTTAAAATGACTGATATACCGATTGTCCATGCCTATTAGTCATTTTGGAAGATTGGAAGACGAAATACGTTTAATTCAAAAAGTTTATTACCATAACGGTTGTTGTTACAGTAAGGATTTCGGTCGTCAACCGTTATTGTAAAAAAAATTCAAAGGTGAAATTTTGTTTAGCAGTGACTCAAAATGAGTTAAATATGAATTAATTAGTACATTTAAATTCTCGTAGAACATCTATATCCATTGCAGATCATATTTTTATATTTTCAGAATACATCTGACGCTTAGCCAAAATTGTAACACAAATTCTAGTTTTTTTTTCAAATTAGTTAGAAAATAAAGGAAATTGTTGAAAGTTAATGAAATTTAAATTTTCCATGACTTTTAGTCATTTAGGATGATTTAAGACGAAATAAGATTGATTGACAAAATTTATTACCATAACGGTTGTTGTTACAATAAAGATTTCGGACGTCAACCGTTATTGTAATAAAAACTTCAAAGACATATTTTGTTTAGAAGTGACTCAAAATGACTTAAATATGAATGAATTAGTATATTCATGTACTAGTAGATCATATATATCCATTTCAGACAATATACTCGTATTTTCAAAAAATATATCGGACACTTAGTCAAAATTGTAAGAAAAAAATCTTAATTTCTTAAATTGGTTCGAAAATAAAGGAAAACTGTTTAAAAAGACTATAATGCAGATTTTCCGTGACTATAAATCATTTAAGATGTTCTAAAGACAAAATAAGATTGATTAAAAAAGTTTATTACCATAACGTGTGTTGTTACAATAAGGATTTCGGCCGTCAACCGTTATTGTACTAAAAACTTCAAAGACATATTTTGTTAAGAAGTGTCTCAAAATAACTTAAATATGAATCAATTAGTATATTCAAGTACTAGTAGATCATCTATATCCATCTCAGATAATATATTTATTTTTTTCAGAATATATCGGACACTTTGCCAAAATTGTAGGAAAAAAATCTTAATTTCTTAAATTGGTTCAAAAATAAAGGAAAACTGTTTAAATAGACTAAAATACAGATTTTCCGCGACTATAAGTCATTGAGGATGTTTTGAAGACGAAATAAGATTGATTTAAAAAGTTTATTACCATAACGGTTGTTGTTACAATAAGGATTTTGGTCGTCAACCGTTATTGTAATAAAAACTTGAAAGACATATTTTGTTTAGAAGTGACTCAAATTAAATGACTTGAATATGAATCAATTAGTATATTCAAGAACTAGTAGTTCATCTATAACCATTTCAGGCAATATATTCATATCTTCAGAATATATGGGACACTAAGTCAAAAATGTAAGAAAAAAATCTTAAGTTTCTTTAATTGGTTGGAAAATAGAGGAAAACTGTTTAAAAGACTATAATGCCAATTTTCCGTGACTACAAATCATTTAAGATGTTTTAAAGACAAAATGAGATTGATTAAAAATGTTTATTACCATAACAGTTGTTGTTACAATAAGGATTTCGGTCGTCAACCGTTATTGTAAAAAAAAACTTCAAAGACATATTTTGTTAAGAAGTGACTCAAAATGACTTAAATATGAATGAATTAGTATATTCATGTACTACAGATGGGACCAAACCTAACCTGTATAAAAGTAAACATTTAGGTTACTTTTCTGGTTTGGTTTGGTTTACTTGACCAAACTAGATAGTAAACCATGGTTTACTAAAAGTAAACCGTGGTTTGCTTTTCTAGTTTAGTTTGCTTTCCGAAGTAAACTAAACTTAGTAAAGTAAACCAAACCAAGCCACTAGTTTGGTTTACTTTTAACGTTTTTTAGTTTACTCTGAGTAAACCAAACCAGCGGCCTGGTTTGGTTTACTTTTAATCTTGTTTAGTTTACTCTGAGTAAACCAAACCAACGACCTGGTTTGGTTTACTTTTAATCTTGTTTGGTTTACTCTGAGTAAACCAAACCAACGGCCTGGTTTGGTTTACTTTTAATCTTTTTTAGTTTACTCTATGTAAACCAAACCAGCGGCGTTTGTTTATTTTATTAAAATTCAACAGTCCGAGTAAGACTGACATGATCTTGTTGTAAAATGAAATGGGGCGATATATTTACTTTTAAAAAGTCGGTCCTCGTCGGATTGGCGCGTCCGTTACTTTCCCCAAATTCATATGTCCCCTGGCAAAAATTTTCAACGTGCAGGATGTTGGGAAGATGTTCGACGCTGAATGAATGTACGAGTGGTACATGTGGAATTTTACCATGACAACTGTACATGCAATGTTATACTCAACTTGAAGTCAACAGGTAAATAAATCAGGGATCCATTAATGCCAGCCCTTAACATGGGACAAACTGTCACTGGCACGTACTTAAAAGGTTCGAGCACAGACCCCAGACCACAGGGGCTTGTGTACAGTAAAAAAATAAAAATCCCCCTATATACCCTTTCACAAGGGAGGACACACTTCGCATAGGCCCTCGCTTCAAAGACAATTTTTACCGGTTCAAATGTTGAATGACGATCAACCGGCGTTATAATATTGTAAAATAATGATGTTTCTTTCAGTAAATACTAACCTTTATGTTTAAATCCCGTCGGAAACCCCATTATTGAAACAATATTCCAACAAATTCATCCAATGGACAACTCCTTGGCTTCCATAATCACGTGACTTTTGCGCCTTTCGATTGTTCTCGGCCTCTTTCCAATCTTAAACATAGAGGTGGAGGGGACAGAAGCAGTAAAAGTAGACAATGGATTTTCCGAACTTCTTTGAAGTTTGTACATAACGGCGCTTCTGTCCCCTCCATTTCATTATTTGCGATTGGTAAGAGTCCGAGAGCAATCGAAAGGCGCAAAAGTCACGTGATTATGGAAGCCAAGGAGTTGTCCATTGGATGAATTTGTTGGAATATTGTTTCAATAATGGGGTTTCCGACGGGATTTAAACATAAAGGTTAGTGTTTACTGAAAGAAACATCATTATTTTACAATATTATAACGCCGGTTGATCGTCATTCAACATTTGAACCGGTAAAAAATGTCTTTGAAGCGAGGGCCTATCCGAAGTGTGTCCTCCCTTGTGAAAGGGTATATAGGGGGATTTTTATTTTTTTACTGTACACAAGCCCCTGTGCCCAGACTATATGTCTATAGATGCAGTTATTTACAATGTGCGGTACTGTGACAATGTCCTACCATACTGAACGTGTTTTTTTCCTAGTATGGTAGGACATTGTCACAGCACTGCACATTGTAAATAACTGCATAAACATAGTGTCTGGGCCAGTGGGGCCTGTGGTTCGACCAAATATCTGAAATCGGGTAGTCACTGCGGGTAGTATTTCTTCTTTAGGGATAGCAGACCTAAGGGACAGACCATTTAACTTGAAGGGGGGGGGCTAAAGGCTTGGTTTTTTGGTTTTGATCAGAAATTTTTTTCCGCGCAGAGCGCGGACAAAATATTTATTTTTTGAAGACGTCGCGACAGAGTATTTTTTTTTCATTATCAACATTATTTTCTATAGCAGAAGTCCTTCTTCAGAATATTTTTTTCTTACCCTCAGCTGCCATAATATTTTTTTCATCAAAAATAATTTTCAGAATATTTTTTTAGGAAAAAACCAAGGCCCCCCCTTCAAGTTAAATGGTCGGTCCCTAAAATTGATTAAAAGGTTCATTGATATAAATAAATCCCATTTGGTTTTGCTCATCATTTGTCCACCTTAAACCAATTTTAAAATCCAAGAAAATAATTTTATTTCAATTTAAACTTTGATTCCCTCTATTATTTCCCTTTGTATAAATTGACCCATTGGACAGGCAATTTGTTTTTAAAGAACATGACATCATCTCTATTAAGGCATACAAAAAATGATTGTTGGTTTGCCGGTTCTGTTTTTTGGTGCCTAGTCAACAAATTTTATTGCCATTAAAAAAATAATAATAATTTCTGGTTTGCCAGGTTTTAGATTATGAGATTTGCTTATTTTTAACCATGTTAATAGAAAATTTTGAATAAGAAATTCTAGTAAAGAATTTCCTTACTTTAATCTGTTTTTAAAATGAAAGTTTAACCTGGGATCCTGGGTAAAAATCTTCATATCTTCATATTAAACCCCAGGTCATAACAAAAACCGTCTATCTTTCTATTGGTTGACATACGACGCCATTTTTTCTGGTTCTACGAATGTTGGAATGACAGGTTCCCGCTATTTCGTCATTTTATGAATGAACGAATGTTTTGAATAATTGTGACGTCAACATAACAGATGAAATTTTTATACAATTTTAACGTTAGAATTTTATTTTTTACATTCTAGATATTTTTAACGTTTCTTTGAATGTTTGAAATATGAAAATATCAAAAAGCTATTTTACTTTCCGGTCTGTCAATAAGCAAGGAATTCCTTGCTTATTCATTTGCCCTGACCTGTGTTTATATCTGGTGACCCCGAAGGAAGGCCGCTTAGGATATTAACCAGGAGGCCAGTTAAAATGAAAGTTTAGCAGAGAAAACTCATTTTATTCATTCTTGTTCATTAATGACACTTAGCTTACAAAATTAATAATAATTGGTTCATGTTGATTAATAAATTTTTTTTTTATAAAAAATAAGATTTTTTCCCTGCCTGCCAGGTCTTAAAATTTTGACAATGTTAGGGGAAACCAACTATCAATTTTTCATGGCCTAACTTAGTCAACTTGCAAGTTCCATCAATGGAAAGTGAGTTTCACCTAGTTACAATTGAGTTCACCTTTCAATTAATGGTCAGGTAATACAAAAGAAAAAGCTTTGTCACCGTACATGCCGTAGCGGCATTAAAAAAGGTATCATTTTTATAAATAACAATATGCTAAAACAAACACCTAATACCCAATTTCAGGTATTTGGTCCAACCTGCTTTAAACATGTTAAAGGTTTACTATATAACAGGTTGGATGTAGATAGTATGCTATTAAATAGCCTCATTTGATTTACTACTAATGAACTATGGACATGAGTGTCATGAAGAAAAAAGAATTGGATTCAATTTTTATGTTTTACTGTCGCCATGGTCGCCTAGACCCATGGTAATAGCAACATTTCTTGTAAAAGAAAATGTTCGGAAATAATTTACATTTTCATGATTGACACTATGAAATTTGCACATTTCTCCAGGTATCCCTAGGAAAACCATTGGAAATAGCTGTCATGTTTCCTAACAAAAAACGTAATTTGCAAACCATACATGTATGTGACATTATAACAAAATAATTCAAATCTTTTTATTTTTTATTTACCTTATGATGATTATAGTCTGTTTGATAGTACATCCCATCAAATGAGGCTATAAATGTATTAATGTTTACAAAAACAGTATCAAACTGCACTTTTATGCGAGAAAATGGCACAGTAACATTAGTCAAAAGGTGTTAAAGGGTCTCTGCTTGCCAAGGTCAGGTAAAGTGCTAATTATATATACGGCTTAGTAATCCTTTTAACCAAAATTATTATCATTAATAACATTTGTATAACCTTTGTTTAACAGGTTCAGGAATCTACCTTTCGAAGATAATGTTTACATCAAGCTATCAACCAATGATATTTGTGAGAGTATAAATAACTTAACTTCTGTTCCGGCCCAACATGTGCTTTTTAAGAAATCTTTTAACCAAGGTTCACTTGCTAAACAAATGTTTAAAATGAGAGGAAAAAATGTATTATTAGTTGTTGTATTTGCATCAATATCATACTTAGAATTAGCAATATTGCCCCAAAGCAGCTTATTTTATTGTCATGATCACTATTTTGGTTGTTAAATGACCAATGCACTGATCTTAATACGAGTCAATATGTAGAACACAACATAACTGCATTAAGTAAATTTACCCATGCCGAACTAACATGACTAACTAGAATATGTTCATGATGTTTAGTTTAAAACTGATAAAATTTGGAATTAATGAAATGTGAGCAAGGAAGTTAAGAGTTGAGAACTTTCTATTTCAAACAGCAAGAAAGTTTTATTATTTTTCCCCTGTGAAGGTTTTTATGAAAGGTCAAAATTTGAATAAAATTGATTCATGAATAGGTCAAATGGAATATAGAAGTTCAACCCTTTTTGTGACCTTTATTCCTATTTTAACTGTGACTTCTTTCGGTTTTACAGTGAGCACAGAAAGATGTCATATGACTTTTGTACAAATAAAAAAAGTAAAATAAAGACGAATGACCACTAAGATAATGATAAAATAGGAAGAATATTTTGATTAATTATAATGAAAGATAGATAATTGTGTTCTTAGATATTAAACTATTTACCAAGTTTACCTCTAAGAAATGAATTTTTTTTAGGTATATCAATACTGCAAATATGTAAAAAAATAGATTTACAATATATAATTATATATTTTACCATTTTTTTTCATTCATGTTGATTCATATAAAAATATTGCACAGTGGAGACTAGACATGTACCTGTTTGAAAACCTTCATGTATGTTGATGGGATTTTTTTTTAATTCATTTTTTTAATTTATCTTTTTTCTTAAACATTTCAAATGGCATAAAATTCTTATTAAAAAAATGAAGTGTTTCATCTTTGAAAATATATCTTTCACACCTGGTGTTTATTGTGGCTTGATGATGACACCAATGTTATTTAACTTAATTAGAGACATCAAGTGAAAAGGTGTGAATTTTGTCTTAAAACAAAAGAATTAAATGCCATAAAAAGATTAGTGACAGGAAATGGATTAAGAAGGTTTACCTTGACATTTGACCAATCAGGGACATAATTAATTGTACATAGACCAATGAACAATAAGGCATCTTCAGATGCAAGTCTTTCAATTTAAGTGAATCATTTCCAAATTAACCCTCTGCAGATCAACACGGCTAATTATTATCTTTCACCAACAACAATGTCTAAAAGACCAAGTCGACTGACCTGTAAGTTTTTTTTTTAAGTATTTGATTAAACATTTATTACAGGTGTATATTTTAGGTGATATGACATAATTAGATATAGCATGTAAATATATGATCACCTTGGTCAAGTTCTTTACCATAATAATAATTTTACATATTTTGTTGTTTTTTTTCTACCAAACTTGGAGGAAATTCCATTGTTGTAGGACAATCATTCCCAAAATTTTAGTATAAATAATAAAAAATTGAACAATTAACTTTTTTAATTATATCTTTTTAACAATTGGACTTTAAATTTAACATTCATTAACTGTTATAATATTTAAATTGGTTTAAAATTTCATTTGTCATGTTTGTGAGCGGAAAGAAGAGCCCAGAGGAAAAGTCAAAATAGAATTTCACAATTTTGGTAGGAAAAAACTCAAAGAATCTGAAAAAAATAAAAATAAAGTTACAAATTATTTTTATTGAAATTCAGATCAAATTAAGAAATAGTTTTTATTTTGAATTGTTTAGTTATTTTTTAAACATTTTAAATTTGTTCATATTTTTGTATCGTCTGGGCATATTAAAAACAAATGAATATATAACAGTGTGTATAATTTTAAGTTTTATTCATATGTAACTTACCCTAGATGAAGTATTAATTGAATAAAAATAATATACAGTAATTAACATTTGATTGAGAAATTATTAAAATAATAATAATAATTTATTATAGTGTCACACATCAGACATGTCAGATAATTGAATATACAACATTCAAAATCACAATTTTCATTACCATAATGATTAAAAATGATGTCCTGCCAATATTGATCTATGAGACACTTAAAACTATAAGTTATATATATGTAACAGTAAATGTGTTGTAATTAGGAATTACGTGAAATTTCTAACTTTTTCAGGAACTTCATGTAATTACTAAGCCATTTAGTAATTACATGAAATTCCTAAAATTTCCAGTAATTACATGAAATTACTGAAAAAAATCATGAAATTTACACACATTTACTGACTTCATTATTTATATATGTTTGCTATTAAATGATGATGAAATATGCAAAAAATGTGAAGTATTTAGAGAAATCTAGATTGCTAAAAAAGATATATATATTTTTTTAATTTTACACAACTACATGGGTATGACAAACATTTGAAAAAAATAAAGAAAGAATATGTCTATGGGACACAGCTGCCTCTTCTAGGCCCCAAACTGGAACTCTGAAAGGCACATTATACTGAACCATCCTACATTTGTACCAAGTTTTAAAGCAGTCTGATGAATGGTTTCTGAGTAAATCTTGATGGAAATGTTAGTGCAAATTTTCATATCGACCTAGTCCAAACAGAAAATAGAAGTTCTTTAGGTCTGAAAGTCACTTACACTAGGACATAAATTTCTCATATTAAACCTTCTTGTCAAATTTCAAATCATTCTAATGTACAGTCTTGTAGAAAAGCTTGACAAAAATTGAACGAACGGACAGACCAACAGACATGAGTAAATCATAATGCCCCTAGCCATGTTGTCTGGGAAGCATGAAATAAGGAAAAGTAATATTTTTCTATTAAAGACAAATGGAAGAATGTCTGTTGTCCTATACTGGTACCCAAGAGCATCCTTTTTTCATGAAATAGCTCGATCAATACAGACTTAACAAAATAGCAACCTTCTATTACTATTATATCTTAAATATTTAGTATCAATTTTTTAAAGTAGAGCATGGCATTTTGGTAAAAAAAATTGTCTATTTACATGATAAATATTGGCATAAATATTTATTCATAATTATACTAAAATTTGTTTTTGACATCTCTGGTTTTTTGCCTACTTTTCATGCTTTTTGAGGTATATGATATTAAATATATATTTATTTATCAATAGATTATCTAGGAAAGCCATTATAAGAATTAGTTCTATTTTTCTGTCAAAAGAACTC
The DNA here is from genome assembly GCA_963971305.1 of Arcuatula senhousia. Lineage (NCBI taxonomy): Eukaryota > Metazoa > Mollusca > Bivalvia > Mytilida > Mytilidae > Arcuatula > Arcuatula senhousia. Next base: position 63,797,023 of record OZ020309.1, read on the forward strand.
TCAAACTGAAGGGACACATTATGGTTAAAAGTTCAATGATTTTTCATGAATTTTAAGAATTAGGCTTAGGATGCATACTAAGTACTGAAGAATTTATAATATTATTGATTTCAATACACATACATGTACAATAAATTCATTTTAATAATAATTGAAAAACAAAATAAACTCAGAGTGTAGCTAGTAATCTATTTGTTTTTTTAAGTATATTATTATTTTTGAAGAATGTTTTGTTTGGATTGTGTAATGCCCCTCTTTAAATCTCTAGGTATTAAAATCCCCCATCTTTAGCCTCTTCATAGTTAGGGACCGACCATTTAACTTGAAGGGGGGGCCTTGGTTTTTTTCTGAAAAAAAATTCTGAAAATTATTTTTGATGAAAAAAATATTTTGGCAGCTGAGGGTAAGAAAAAAAAATTCTGAAGAAGGACTTCTGCTATAGAAAATAATGTTGATAATGAAGAATGTTTTGTTTGGATTGTGTAATGCCCCTCTTTAAATCTCTATGTATTAAAATCCCCCATCTTTAGCCTCCTCATAGTTAGGGACCGACCATTTAACTTGAAGGGGGGGGGCCTTGGTTTTTTCCTAAAAAAATATTCTGAAAATTATATTTGATGAAAAAAATATTTTGGCAGCTGAGGGTAAGAAAAAAAAATTCTGAAGAAGGACTTCTGCTATAGAAAATAATGTTGATAATGAAAAAAAATATTCTGTCGTGACGTCTTCGAAAAATAAATATTTTGTCCGCGCGGAAAAAAAATTCTGATCAAAACAAAAAACCAAGGCCCCCCCTTCAAGTTAAATGGTCTGTCCCTTACTGTTAATTGTTTTAAGTTTTCACACCTGCTGAAGGTGAAATTTTAATCCTCTCCAATAAAAGTGTATCACACAGGGATTAATTTTGATTTATGACACCCTCTCAGGAAGAATGTATCTATCAATTAGACCATTTCAATATATGCATGGATAGGTGTGATTTCAGACTGCATCTTCTTTGTTCCAGGGCTGGGCAATATCCATGATATCTTTTGTGAAAAAAAAATTGTAAAAGTGATAAAAAAAATTTCCTGAAAAAAAATCATATTTTAAATACTATTTCAAGGTTTTTTTTAGATTTTAAGAAAATTGTGCCCTTTAATTATCATGCATGTTTATTCCAAACTGATTAGATCTTTAAATCAACTTTTAAAGTTGTGGTATTTTTATTTATTTGGCTTTTACAAATGTTTTATTTTGTATTTTTTATACCCCGGCTTCGAAGAAGAGGGGGGTATATTGTTTTACCCTTGTCTGTCCGTTGTACTTCCTGTTTGCCAAATACTTAGGTTTTTACACTTCGTGGACATAAATGCAAAATTATGTCACAGTTTCCAAAAAACTACATGAGATAGAGGTCTGATATTTTGTGGACAGCTTTATCCTATAGGCATTATAGTACCATATGGTGTATACAGATTTAATGCTTGTAGGTAGTCCACTTCCTGTTAATCAAATACTTAAGTTTTTACACATATTGGACATAAAGTCACAGTTTCCAAAAGCTGCATGTGTCAAATATGCATTTTAAAGTCCACCACAGGATGCATGTGTCAAAAAGCTTTGTAAGTCCACCATGGGCTGCATGTGACCAACATGACCAAAGCAATTGACTATCCATATTTGGCCTCCAACTTACAGGGTTTAATTTGTTGCGGTCGTATCATGCTGCGCTCTGCGTAGCTTTTTATTTTTCTACTGTCAATGGTGCCATTTTATACTGATATGATTGCCCTTTGTTAAAAACAATTTTCTTTTGTTTGAAGGTCTTTAATTGTACTTGAACCCCAATTGCACCTTTATTACTATTTTGAAGGAAATAGGTAATGTAATTTTAAAGGGACATGTAATTAAATCTGCCGGATAGATGTTTAATTTTTTAAACGTCATGAAGCATACACATTTAACATAATTAAGATATTTCAGGTGCACAGGTTTACATACTGTGAAAAAAACTTTTAAAAATGATAGAATTTTTGTTTTTACCAACAATACTTTGAACATTATTTTGAATGTAAAAAATCAGATTATTCAAAGGAAACCAAAGAAAATATGTCAATATTGAAAAATGATGAAATTACCACACCAACATCTTATTGTAAGCAAAAGCCAAAGGAGTATGTTCGGAAAGGGCCAAAAATGGCCCTAAATTTCAAATTCGAGACAGCTACAAAATAATGCTGCTAGAATGATCATAAGACTCTGTACTTTATAAAATGTTATAAATTGTGCATGAATTGTTTACTTTCGTTAACAACAGAGACCTATAAAGTTACTTAACTTATTTAAAAATCGCTATTTTTGACATATTTAGCCTCTTTTTCTGTAATAAATGATGAATATAATGTTGGCCGCATATTCTGACCAAAATTATTTTTTGGTTAAGATATTTACTTTTAAGTAATAGATAAATGAACAAAAATCTATGTTGGTCAGAGCATGCGGCCACTTTTGATTTTGGCACAATAGTGTTAAAAAGGGGTAAAAAATCGACAAAAATGAAGATTTTCCTAATTTTTCTCATATTTAGGGGTTGCCGAAGGCAACAGCACAATTATATTATATTACTGGTGAACTATTATATGTGTTAAATATTCGTATTCTGTGAGTTATTTCCATTGCATTCATTTAGATTTCTTGAACATGAAAAATCAGCCCAATTACAGGGCCAATTATAGGCGTTTGTGACCATACTCCTTTTATGTTTCTTATTTTGATTTTGAATTCCAGTTTTATTTAATACATGTATGTCATGTATGTAATACATTGTATCTTCTTTATAAGTTTCTAAAAAATTGGTGAATTGACTAAAATAAACTATGGAAATAAACCCAACTCCCATTTCTGCACTTTAAAGTCAACTCTTATCACAATAAAAGTATTAATAGGGCCCCACATCAAAGATGCAGATGCCCTATAGTTTTCACTTTGTCCATCCGTCCGTCCATCTGTCAACTATTCTTGTGAACACTAAAACTCAAAAACTATTAACAACACAGTTCTTGAATTTTGTACAGCTACTAAGTAGCATGTCATAATTTGCATATTAAAATTTCATGGAAAAATGTGAAATATTTTTGGAAAAAAAAACTTCATTTTTTATTGAAAATCACAGATTTTGATAATTTGATTTTGTGAACACTAAAACTCAAAAACTATTAACAACACAGTTCTCAAATTTTGTACAGCTACTTAATTAGTAGCATGTCATAATTTGCATATTAAAATTTCATGTAAAAATGTGAAATATTTTTGGAAAAAAACCTTCATTTTTTATTGAAAATCACAGATTTTGATAATTTGATTTTGTGAACACTAAAACTCAAAAACTATTAACAATACAGTTCTGAAACTTTGTACAGTTGTTTAGCATGTTAAGTAGCATGTCATGATTTACATGGTATTAAAATTTTGTGTGTGTTATAATATTTTTGGAAAAAACTTCATTTTTGATGGAATTAATCACAGATTTTGAGAATTGGAATTTTTGAACAATTAAACTCAAACATGTCAAATGCTATTAACTATACAGCTCTGAAGTTTCATACACATTCCATGGAGCACGCCTTATAATTAGTGGTTATAATCAAAGTTCGTAATAATCTGGAAACACTTAGATTTTTTGCTGCGGGTCACTTTCTGACTTTGTCAGTATTCTAGTTCCTCATAAGCATGATAAGGTTATATTGATATGGTGTCCAACTTGTACAAAATCAAGGAATATTTTTACGACCTCCCCCTTTTCCCTATTAGCAATAAGGGGCCAAAATCAAAACTTTTTAACTCCCCTGGTTGAAGGCCATGTGGGCTTATGTCATTACTATGTGTCCGTCTTTGTCTGTAAACAATCTTAACAATCTGCTTCTCTGAAACTTGTAACTTTTTTATTTCTGGTCCTATTAAAAAAAAATTGTGTTGCAAGTTCATCCTTGCCAAGTAGTGATTCCAAATTTTAGAATTAATTTTTGCGACCCCCGCACCTAAGGGGCTGTTATCATTTTTTTTTCTGGTTCTTTTTTTTAACCCAAACATTACTCTTTTCAAGTGTAGAATACAAAATTGAAAATTCAAGCATGTATTTTTACCCCCTGGGTCGAAAGTCCATCAGAGAAGCATGTGTCAAAAACATTTGTCAGTCCACCATAGGCTGCATGTGTCCAGAGCAATAGACTATCCATATTTGGCCTAAAACGTACAGTGTTCAACATGTTGCGGTCATATGCTGCGCTGCGCGAAGCTTTTTATTTCAGATGATGTCAGCAGGCAATTGCGTAATTACTTTATTGTAAACTTTTTTTTTGTTGGTATGTAGACCATTCATTAAAAGTTTATTTTCTTTATTTTACAGCAAAGTTCAACAAAGTCCCGAAATTTGTGGCTTTACACTTCACAGACACAGACACAAGTGCAGTAGCAGCTACCAAGCAGATAATCGGAAATGCACAATTCTTTTATGATACAAAGCACAAGAAGAAAATACAGGCCATTCATGGTGGCAAAGTTAAGGACTCCCTTATTATAAAATTCTCAGGTATTTATAATTATGTAAACATATAGTCATTTTACATAGAAATCATCAATTAAAAAAATATCTTAATCCAAATCATATTAATTTGATTAAGGTCTAAACAAAAATTACATCAAAGTTCCAGACATTAAATTTGCTATGCCTGACGTGTGTTTTGTCTTTTCAAGACTCATCAGAGGGGCTCTACCAAAAATATTAAAAAAGCCAAGCACTGTAAGAATATGAAAAGCATAGAACAATTCAACCAAAAACTTCGAAACTAGATTACCAAATTATGACTAAGATCAAAATGACAATAACACTTCAAAATGTTATATGACTTTTATATTTTGCCATTGGTTTGACAGTGAATGGAATGAATGCTATGGATATGATAAATTGTTGCGTGGAAGAGTTTTACCACAATAATGTGTGCAATATATCATGTTTATGTCCCCCAATTCATGTTCAGTAGGAGATAAAAAATTGTTAAATATTTTTAAAACTTTGTGAGATCAAAATCAAACTAATGTTTCCCTATTACATATTACATATACATGTATGAATCTATTTCACAATTCAGATGACAAAGACCTTCTTGAAAGAGCCATAGCAGCATACATGCTGGAAGACAGTGATGAAGAGAGTCAACCCCCACAGAAGAAGAGAAAGACAGCTAATACCCAGTCAAAGACAGCCAAGGTAATAGTTATAAATGATTTAATCTAAAGCTCATCATTTATGCAACCACTTTGTGTCTGTTGTCATCATCCATATGCAGTCAATCTAGAAAAAAAAAGTTTAACCTAACTTTAAAAACTAACTGCAACAAAAGATATTTGTATTTTAATTAATCAAGAATAGTAGCAAGAATCAACACAAAAAAATCTTTGTCAACATTCTGTTCGGTGATTTCATTTTTTTTTAACCCCTAGTCCAACTGGTATTTATGTTTTTGGTCTGTTTGTCCGTCACACTTTAGTTTTCCGCATTTTTTTTTTCACATCCTTGCATATATACACCTGGAAAAAAGTTAAGCACCCCAATGATTTTTTTAAAATCATACATTTTCAAAACACTTTTTAACCATTATTTAACTAATAGTGATTGTAAATTCTTATTGCAAACTAAAATATGAACTGTTAAGAACAATTTGACATGTTTGTAACAAACAAAAGGACATCGTTTATTTAGATAATACGACATGGAAAAAAAGATGGCTTTTGTACATAAACATGGTCCCCGAAAAGTATGGTCCCCTGAAGCTCGAAACTTTCAATTAATTGTCAAATCGCACTTCAAAAGGTAAATCATAATCAAATAATTGATACTGTATCGTCAAAGAGTCAATTTCGAGTATGTCAACCTTTAGCATGAATGACTGCTGGAATCCTTGTTTTTTACTACCAGTTTGGCGTCTTATATCCTAAAGAGTTATCTCCCGCTTTTCCAGGCAAAATTGTGCTTTTAACCGAACGCTAACATCCTTCTACTCACATATCGAAAAACTAAAGCTGATCAAACTCATGAAAATTAGAAATTATTTCAAATCTTCGAAAAGCATAAAATGTCTAGGGGTGCTTAACTTTTTTCCAGGTGTATATTTGACAGATCTTTAGTATGCAAGTCTACTATGATGTTTATCAAGACTTTTTTGACCTATAATTCATTTTTTTAGCTCACCTTGACTGAAGGTCCATATGAGCTATTGCCATCACTTGGCGTCCATCGTCGTCTATCGTCTGTCGTCCGTTAACAATTTATGTTTTTTATGTATGCTTTGCACAAAACCTTGATTTGCCGTATTATTTATTGTTTTCTTATATAGTTAAAAATAATGATGTTTTACATGTATTTCAGAAAACAGTTGCTAAGAAGCCAGAAAAAGAAAAGAAAGGCCTAGCATCAGTAGAAGCTCCGCCACACAGCATGGAAATTGACAATATTCCAGCCCTGTACAGTCTGTTTACATCAGAAGAAACCATCAAGGCAATCAAAGAATACCAAGCCCAGCCAGAGCCTTCACCTTCTGCCACTCAACCAGACCATTCAGAACCAGCAACACCAAATCAACAACAGCCAACAACTCCAACACAACAAAAGACTAAATCTACATTGACTCAACCAGACCATTCAGATCCAGCAACGCCAAATCAACAACAGCCTACAACTCCAACACAACAAAAGACTCAACCAGACCATTCAGATCCAGCAACGCCAAAACAACAACAGCCAACAACTCCAACACAACAAAAGACTCAACCAGACCATTCAGATCCAGCAACACCAAAACAACAACAGCCAACAACTCCAACACAACTAAAGACTCAACCCACAGGGACTCAACCAGACCATTCAGATCCAGCAACACCAAAACAACAACACCCAACAACTCTAACACAACTAAAGACTCAACCCACAGGGACTCAACCAGACCATTCAGATCCAGCAACACCAAAACAACAACACCCAACAACTCCAACACAACCAAAGACTCAACCCACAGGGACACCAAAGAGAACAACTGGTCGCCATTCGTTGCCTTCATTTGACAGTCCATTGACCCCACTGCTTACACCATCAACATTAGGACAACTGCTTACAGATGACAGATCTGATGTTCTACCAAATATCCTGACCAGATTAACTGCTGTGGAAACAACTGTCAACAAAATATGGGAGGTGATTCAAACCTGGCAAAATGTTGAAGTATTAGAGATCCCCACTTTTGAAGACCTCCAGACTAGACCGCCACCAACAGTCATGAATCCCAAATCATCTGCACCAACAACAAAAATGCATTGCCAATCACTGCAGACACGGCCAAGTAGACTACCTGATTTTTCACCGTCAGCAGTACCAACTCGTTGTGATGTGTCATCACCAGCAGCACCAACATGTCGTAAATTGTCACCGCCAGCAGTACCAACACTTCATGACTTGTCACCGCCAGCAGTACCAACACTTCGTGACTTGTCACCACCAACAGTACCAACACTTCGTGACTTGTCACCCCCAGCAGAACCAACACTTCATGACTTGTCACCGCCAGCAGTACCAACACTTCGTGACTTGTCACCACCAGCAGAACCAACACTTCGTGACTTGTCACCGCCAGCAGTACCAACACTTCGTGACTTGTCACCACCAGCAGTACCAACACTTAGTGACTTGTCACCACCAGCAGTACCAACACTTCGTGACTTGTCACCGCCAGCAGTACCAACACTTCGTGACTTGTCATCAACAGCAGTTCCAGCACAGCCGACCGCAATGCATGCAAAGCCTTCTACGTCAAGAACAGAAGCACACCTAGAACCAAATAATTGCCATCCATTATTGTCACCAACACCAGAAAATGTTGAAGAACAGTCACTGGCAACAGATACCAACAACCCACCTGACACACAAAATCTTGTACTCCAGATACCATCCATTCATCCAGTTCTTTCTAACCCAGCTAGATCCATTCTAAGAGAAATCCATGACAACGGAAATACCAAACAGCCAGTACCAGCACCAACTGCCGAAAAGCCCCCTGTTGTAGTTACTGATCAGTCTTTTGCAGCCATACCTCTATCTACCATCATCAACTCCAAACCAAAAGACATCTCTTTAACCCTTCAGAGAGCAGAACCAGCTCCTCATGTGTACTCTCTTGCCAGTTTTCCACCTAAGGTATTGGCTGAAGCTAGAACCATAGCCTGTGAATCAAAGGTCAAGTTTGCTGTATCCCTGTTTCGCCAGATATGCAATGTCCAAGACACGTACTTGAAAAACTGCAATGGAAAGGTGTACAAAGGGGGTGTTCAGGTACCAAATAAGCCAAAGATTAATGAGGACAAGGTCAATGCCATTCACCAAGCAGTGGAACATTACTATCCATGTCCACCATCAGAGAGCGAAAAGTCCAGAAGAGCCATTGTTAAAGCTATTGACAAAGCTAATTGGAATTTTGGGATGCACTTGACAAAATATTACGATGTGTCGAAACTGCAGCTGAATTAATTCCTGGAAAGAGACAAGTTGTAATGTTTCTGTGATTTTACTGTTCTATAAGTAGTTTATAACAATTGACATACCATTATGAAATCTTGAAGATAATATTGTGATCTTTTATGGTGTTCTTAAAAAAGAATTTTTGCAAATATTTTCTATTTTCTGCAAGTTTATATATCACAGTGCTTTTTTTGTTGCAATTTTAATTTCTTATTTTGGAATTCATTTTGATTGTTATTATACTCCTGCTTGAAAATTTTGGGGTATATTAAGTGATAGGGGTGCCCGTTTATCCGTCCTTCTGTTATACCTCCTTCTTGACCCCTTGATGGATTGTCATAAAGCTTAAAAGACGTAGATGTGCACCTCCTGCTTTAAAAGTTCGTCCAAATGATTTTGGGGGTTTCCTATTACAAAACTTGGACTCAGCAATTGGATGACAAGGGGGTACCCAGGTCTTATCTGCAACTCCTCTGAAACCCCTCAATTGATTTCATGAAACTTGCACACAATCCTTGTGACATTAGGTAGACATGCACTTATTTTTTTATAATTTTTTTTATGTATTTTTTGGCGTTAGGGGGTATCAATTTGTGGGCTGCCACTAGCAGTTTGTTTTTAGTTTTATAATTTAAGGTCAGTATAAATGATGTAAATATCTCCCTATTTAATATTTAAATGATTAATGTCTGATGAACCTTGTGTGAAAATAATGATTATATCATATTAGAAGAGACAAAATAGAAATGCATATATCATGTATATGTTATTCATTCATTTTTATTTAAGAAAAAGACTTCTGTTGAATGATATAAAAAACTGATTTTGAACCTGAGTTGGTTTTTGTTTGCTAAGTGTTGATTTCCAAACAAAGGACACTTCAATTCATTCTCTCATTCAAACAATTTTAAAAGTTCTTGTTGTTAAGCGATAAGTTACTACAAATCTTCATAGTTTTTATATTTTTTACTTGCATGTATTTGTGTCAGCTTGTATCTTTATTTGCCTTCATTTGGAAAAGTTTTGGCAAATTTGGTAAATATATATATGTGAATCAAGATAAAAATTTATATGAACATCAATTTTCATACTTTTTGATCAGTCTGAATTTGTCTTTTGAATACCATCATAACTTGAGGAAGAACACTTATTTAATCATTTATTTAATGTACATTTTTTTTTTATGACTTATTGCTTTTATTGAAATATATGATTATTAAAGCTGTAAACAATTGTTTCCATTTCTTTTTTGCCTAGCATAGAGCATAATTGCTGATAAAGGTTCCAATCTCCTACCCCTGTTATTGTACCCCACCAGGAAGTGACAGAGCTACTTAATAATGGTCTCTGTCTTGTGCTTGCAACTCACAGATTTTGCAAAATTTTGTAGGATTGTTTGCTATCACAAGTAGTTTATCATATCCTACTGTCATTTTAGCTCACCTGGACCAAAGTTCCATGTGAGATTTTTTATATCACTTGGCATCTGTCCTGGTCTGTTAACTATTTTTAGCTCACCTGGACTGAAGGTTTTTCAAATATCTTCTCCTATGAAACTTACAGAACTTAATGAACCTTGGTATGAATGTTCCTTAATGTGTCTTATGTTTCGATTTTTAATCTGTCAAAAATCATGGCCACCGTTACTAAAAATAGACCTGGGGGTCGGACTACTGTTTTTGGCTTGCTTAAACATTTAGCACATTTAGCTCTACAAAAGTCTTCATAGGGTTGACATCACAACTAGGTGTGCGAATAAGGCTCCTGGGAGCGGGTTGTAAAACATCTTTTCTGAAACAACTGAACAAAATTTAATGAAACTTGGTATGAATGATCCTAACAGTGTCCTGTGCCAAACTTTTGTTTTGATTTTTGAGCCGTCAAAAAACACAACAGCCAATACTAAATAAAAAGCTTCGCCAAGCACAGCATGATACGACCGCAACACTTGAACCCTGTACTTTTTAGGCCCAATATGGATAGTCAACTGCTCTGGACACATGCAGCCCATGGTTGACTGACAATGGTTTTTGACACATGCTGTCTTTGGTGGACTTTCCAGCCACATTCATAAGTAATTCATTAGATTTTGACTATTTTAAAACAAAATGGAGATGAGAAAAAAGAGGTCACAAAAATAGTTCTCAAGTTTGTTTCGGCTATTTGACAAGAACAAATATGCAAAATAAATTTTCAAAATCTGACCACAAATAAAAAAGTATTGATTTTCGTCCCTTATTACGTAACAGTGGATGAAAGGGCTGTCGCACAAATTAATTCTCAATTTTGTATCCGCTATTTGACAAGAACAAACGTGCAAATAAAAATTCAAAATCGTACCACAAATAAAAAAGTTTCGATTTTGGCCCCTAGTTAGGTAATAGGGGAAAAAGGGGGGGGGGTGGTTTCAAAAATTGATTCTTCATTTTGTATCCACTATTCGACAAGAACAAACATGCAAAAATAATTTCAAAATTAGACCACAAATAAAAAAGTTTCGATTTTGACTCCAAATGACATAACAGGGAAAAGGGGGAGGGGCGCAAAAATTCATCAGGTTCAATCTTTTATTGTATAATGAAACATTCTTGACAAATTTCACAGCAAAAAGCAAACTAGGATTAAAGTTCTAGTGGAAATAAATACAATATTTGAATTTTTTTTGTCCCTTTGGGCCCCTAATTTCGAAACGAAAAAATGGGGAACCCCAAAATCAATCCCATCCATCCTTTTATGGTAAGGAACATTATTGCCAAATTACAAAGCAATGGGATAACTAGAACTAAAGTTATCGTGCCAACAAACATAAAAGAAGCATTTTTTGCCCCTAATTTTGAAAAGAATAATGAGGGGACCCCCAAAATCAATCACATTCAATCTTATATGGTAAGGAACATCATTGTCAAATTTTATAGCAATCGGATACATGTAACTTGAACTAAAGTTATTGCACCAACACTAAAAAATTAACAGACCACGACGACAACAGTATTATACCATAATACGTCCATAAATTTTTTGTGGTCGTATAAAAAAGACTAAGGTGGTTAGACTACTGTTTTGGCTTGTAAATCAAAACGTTAAAGAGAAAGATAGAATTTGATGCTGCCCTACTGCTTCAGCATCAAGTGATTAAGGCTCTTGGGAGCCTCTTGTTTATATGCATTTTTATGGGAGTTACAGTCCTTTATAGATTTGCTTCAATTTCAGCATTCTTGGTTATTCATGGATTAAATGTCAACATTATTGCATTTTCATGAAGTCACAACTTTCATATTTGGTAGGATTGTTGGTCATGATGTGTAGATATGCTTACTGTACTGCCTTTTTTATCCAATTCTTTTATAGGAGTTATTGGACTTAGACTTTTTTAATCTTAAACACCAAGAATCATCTTGTCACTGCAACTCTTCTGAAACCCGTTCAATTACCTTTTTATTTTTTTTGGCATAGTGGTCCTTTGCCAATTCCTCAATGATAACATTACCAAGTTAAATAGGGCTGGGGAGTGTAGTTCTGAGATTTTGTATGCAATCTATGAGGCTTTCATATTATATTGGCTTTTCATTATTGGTTTGTCAGACACCTACTAGTACTTCACATATACACACACCAATACATGTATAGTTTAAGTTCGAAAAAAAAGGGAAATGTTGAGTGTGTCAAGAACATAATCTGTGTGTTAATGGAAATGTTCATCATGTTCATGTACAATGTAAATACAATCTCGAAGTATTTTGGATAACGTTCCAACACTCTTTAGTTGCTTAACCTTACAGGGTTGCCACGCATCCTTGAAACCTGGAAAAACCCTTGAATTTCATTTGTCAGTTCAAAATTTGTTAGTTCACAATCAAAGGTTCTTGATTGAATTGTTTCACAGAAAATTTCATTGGGGGACTGAAATTTTGTCGACTATTTTCATCCTTAAAAAGTCCTGAAAAAACCCTTGAATTTTGCAACAAGAAAAAAGTGGCAACACTGACCCCAAAATGTAGGTGATGCATAGATGTTCTCATACATACATGTAAGAATTCCATATAGTTGATGTGGGCCTGTTAGGGAATGTACATTTTAAAATTCCACGTCCCCTCGTTTCGTAAGGAGAGCTAAAATGAACTGCAATATTTTGACCCAAGTTAAGTAATGAATAAATGATTCAAGGTTTTAAAAATTATAATTCACAGATACAAGTAATGGTACCATAAAGTATTATTTACAAATAATATTTGTCTAATTGTACATGTACATGTAAATGTACAGACATGCAAGAAAAAATAAATACATATCAATAACTAAATTTATATAACATAATATTTACACATCCTCTTTAAGATGGCTGGTAGGTATTACACTGTGACTTATAATTCATCTTTGGTTTTTGTATATTTTTTGTCAATGAAAATACCCTAAAAATAATCCAAAAATTATTCCATAACGGTTACATAAGCATGAAAAACTTGGTTCAAACATACCTCATTTTTCTGAATTTTTAAAAAAAAACTTAATTCTTAAGGGGAGATCATTTGTATAGAATACAGCGTATAAGTGGACATTTTGCATGTAACTTTTAGATGAATATATATTTCAATTTAGAACCAAAAACTTAAAACTAACAACAAATAACATATTTTGTACCATTGTTTTTAGTGAAACATAGTGTTATTTCCTAAAACCCACCGTCCACCTTTAATTGGTGTACATACATGTTATTATAATATTGATATCAGACAGAAATCTACCTAATCTGATATTTGGCTCCGCAAAAAGACAAAGTAATGTTATATTTACATTGTCATATGATTCTATAAAGAAGACTTTAGTCTGTAACAACATATGTACAAGTTTCAAAAAACATGTCTTATTAAACATTTAATACCAAAATAAATGTGGTGGTATCTAATAAGTGAATGACTGAAATGTCACTTTAAAAGATAAATACAAAATGTAAAGGTTGATTTATATTTGACAAACAAACATATCACAATTCTAAGTTAGAAGCTGGTAACGTAGGTCTGTATCTTTACTCATAATATCCACCAACTAAGTCAAATTAGAATACACTCTGACATCATTTCTTTTCATGAAGTAAAATGGCTTAGTGTCCAGTCGCTGCACCGTTGTGCTCAATTACAGCAGGAATAGCTTTGTAGAGGTGGTTTATATAACGATTACACTTATCAGGTGTCATTGTCCTCCAAAATTCACGAATTCCATCGATAAGTTGTTGCTGGTTCCTTGGTTTGACCCTCCTCCTGATGTGATATTTTAACTCTGCCCAAACCTAGAAATATAATAATAATGTATTGTACAATGTACATGTATAAGAAGACCATAATGTGACATTACCAATCTGGTTTACAAATTATTTAATGGCTGACATAATAATAATTCAGTTTATTAGGATATTACCTTAAATTTAGCATTACTCATTGAATCAAGTAATTTATTTTTTAACTATTAAAGGTTATTATAACCTTTTACAAGTCGAAGTTAAAAATTATATAATTATAAATTATATCCCTATAAGCCATGTATTTATTAGTCATTTCTAATCTAATAAGTAGGATACTGACTAAGTAAGAACATGAAGAAGGAAGAGCCTTGTCAACGAAAAATATATGTGTTTTCAAATTCATAAAGAAATTTGATTATGGACACTATGACATGCTTCATCATACATGAAGCAAATTTCAGAGCTGTATTGTTAATAATGTCTGTGATTTTTTTTAGATAATAAAGTATTTGTCGAAAAATATTTCATCGATTTGCATGCAAATCAAGACATGCGCATACACAGCAATTGTAAAAAATTTCAAAACTGAATTAATTAAAAAAAAAATTGTGGAAAATGCAGTGTTTCCTGAACTTATTATCAGGACTACATGTATAGTATGACTAAATATGTTGTATGAACCACTTTTCTCTTTTTTTTTATTTTTCATTTAAACAATATCTGCTGAAAATGCTGAAAGTGCCATATCTCCAAAAAAATATATATGAAAATTTACAAACAGAAGTGAAAACAATGTACAATATAAAAAAAGCTAAACATGCTAAAGTTGGGGTAAAATATAGGAAGGTCAGGTAACCTGAAACACAACATTTTATTTTCTTTTAGACATAATTCATGTAATTACCATCTCTATTGGGTTCAGATCTGGTGACTCTGGAGGTGTCGGCCAGTGGTTAATCCCATGGTCCTGCATGAACTGCTTTGTGGATCGTGAGACATGTTTCGGATCATTATCTTGGATGAACCGGTGACCATCTGGAAACACTGTATGGATAAAGGGCTCCAACTTCTCCTCTAGAATGCCCTGATAAAAAGTGCTGTCCATGTTACAGGTGAAGATATATAGACCAGTGGCACCTCTTCGAGAAATTCCTCCCCATACATGTACCTACAAAATAAAGCACAAAAACTTGAATAACAAAATCAATGTGCAATTACATCTTTAAAACTTTATTCAATCTTCATTATCTTTTTAAAGAACATAATTTACTTACTATTGCAAGTACATGAAGTACATGAATAATATTAGATAAATTGTGTAGCAAGAAAGATGTCTTATTTGCAGATTAACATACATACATCATGTACATAATATACATGTTTTTTGTTTTAATTTCATGAGTTTGCTTGCATTGTCAATATCTTTTCAATTAAAAATTCTCATAAACATGGCATAATTTACATTTTGTATCTCGAAATGTGCATGATGAATGATTATCGATATGTTTGATTTTTTTACATCAGTCGATAAATGCTTCTTTAAGCTAGCTGTCAGTAACTGCGAGTGTTCTCAAGGGAGTTCCTTATCGTTTCCTTGTTCTCGTATAGTACTCTTGTCTCAGGTTCTCTCTTGCATTGGTGAATTGAACTTTTATCAATTTGATTTTTAAAGTGTGTTATTATTTTTTGCGCTTTGTACAAGATAAACAATAGGGGAAGGTTGGGCCAAAAAAAAACTAGTTTAACCCCGCCACATTTTATATGTGCCTGTCGTAAGCCAAGAATCCTTGTCAAAGGTTTTGTTTGTCCTTGTCTACTATCTGTTTCTTGTTTTATGTCCAGAAATGGGCCTTACTATGATAATCTAGGGATTGGATTGTATTTTTAGTCTTAACCAATGCAAGAAAGCGAGCAGTGACATCTGGTCATGTTGAAGACTACAGTACTGGCTGGTTTCCATTGTGATTTTTTAAATTGCAGTTTCTTCGTTGGTTGTGTCGCATACACTTATTCCACATCTCTTTATCGTCTATTAATTATCTATACTAGTCAACATGGTCAATACAAGTTTACAATTACGCTTCCTACAGTTAAAAGTCAGCAACAATTGTTAAGATACATTGCAATTCATCTGACCTTCATAAGAATATTATACCTTATATGGAAACTTCGGTTTTCCCTTCTTAAGTGCTCGCAACCCTCGCTTTCTCCATTCCTTATTGGTTGAAGTCTGTATCTTGACTGAAGTCTCATCTGTGAAGATTGCATCCATGAAGGTCTCTCTTGTCGTCAGACACCGCACTGCGTAGGCCATCCTTTTTGGTTTGTTGGCATCTCTCACCATCTGGCAGTACTGGACAGGAGCATGAAACCAACCCAGAGTCTTCCTTACTCGCTTCACTGATGTCTTGCTGACAGTGATTCCATACCTGGCGAATATGCGGTCAACTAATTCCTGGGCTGATATTTCAGTGTCATTTCGAATTAGTCTATCAACGAACTCGTAGTGTTCTGCTCGTAAAATTCTAGGTCTGTGTGCGTGTATCTTCATACGATCACCCAAAGATCCAGTCTGCCTGTACCTCACCAAAAACTGACAAATAGCGTTTTTAGAAACGTCGGTGTTATCAATGTTTATAAGATCATTTCTTATCTGGTCTAAGGTATATCCAAGTGCTTTCAAATTCACAATCCGTAGACGAACGAACTTAGAAAGTCTGGTTACTTTGACTGGCATTTTCACATTGATTATTTCCCTTTCCGGACGATATGGATAAATTAAATACTCCCACTTCGAACAGGTATCCGATAGTTGATGAAATAATAAATAAAGCGAGTGAAAAAAGAGATGATAAATTGAATTTGTGAATTAGCGTGACGCGTAGATCGGCTTTTAAAGAGTTTATTCTTTACTGCGCATGCTCGCTCAAAGTAAACCAAACTAGCGGTCTGGTTTGGTTTAATCTTGGCCTTGTTTAGTTTACTCAGAGTAAACCAAACCAGCGACCAAGTTTGGTTTACTTTTAATCCTGTTTAGTTTACTCTGAGTAAACTAAACAAGCAGCCTGGTTTGGTTTACTCTGACGGAGTAAACTAAGTTTACTTTTCTGGTGTGGTTTACTTTGAGTAAACCAAACTAGCCAGATAGCTGGTTTGGTTTGCTTTCGAAAGTAAACTTAGTAGTAAACCATGGTTTACTCTGAGTAAACCAAACCAGCATGATAGTAAACAAATAGTAAACTTTTGGTTTACTTTCTAAGTTTGGTTTGCATACAGGTTTGGTTCGGACCCATCTGTAGTAGATCATATATATCCATTTCAGACAATATATTCGTATTTTCAAAATATATCGGACACTTAGCCAAAATTGTAAGAAAAAAATCCTAATTTCTTAAATTGGTTCGAAAATAAAGGAAAACTGTTTAAAAAGACTATAATGCAGATATTCCGTGACTATAAATCATTTAAGATGTTTTAAAGACAAAATAAGATTGATTTAAAAAGTTTATTACCATAACGGTTGTTGTTACAATAAGGATTTCGGCCGTCAACCGTTATTGTAATAAAAACTTCAAAGACATATTTTGTTAAGAAGTGTCTCAAAATAACTTAAATATGAATCAATTAGTATATTCAAGTACTAGTAGATCATCTATATCCATCTCAGATAATATATTTATTTTTTTCAGAATATATCGGACACTTTGCCGAAATTGTAAGAAAAAAATCTTAATTTCTTTAATTGGTTCGAAAATAAAGGAAAACTGTTTAAAAAGACTATAATGCAGATATTCCGTGACTATAAATCATTTAAGATGTTTTAAAGACAAAATAAGATTGATTAAAAAAGTTTATTACCATAACGGTTGTTGTTACAATAAGGATTTCGGCCGTCAACCGTTATTGTAATAAAAAACTTCAAAGACATATTTTGTTAAGAAGTGTCTCAAAATAACTTAAATATGAATCAATTAGTATATTCAAGTACTAGTAGATCATCTATATCCATCTCAGATAATATATTTATTTTTTTCAGAATATATCGGACACTTTGCCGAAATTGTAAGAAAAAAATCTTAATTTCTTTAATTGGTTCGAAAATAAAGGAAAACTGTTTAAAAAGACTAAAATACAGATTTTCCGTGACTATAAGTCATTTAGGATGTTTTAAAGACAAAATTAGATTGATTGAAAAAGTTTATTACCATAACGGTTGTTGTTACAATAAGGATTTCGGTCGTCAACCGTTATTGTAATAAAAACTTCAAAGACATATTTTGTTAAGAAGTGACTCAAAATGACTTGAATTTGAATCAATTAGTATATTCAAATTCTAGTAGATCATCTATATCCTTTTCAGACAATATATTCATATTTTCAGAATATATTGGACACTTAGCCAAAATTATAAGAAAAAATCTTAATTTCTGAAATTAGTTCGAAAATATAAAAATTACTGTTTAAAAAGACTGAAATACAAATTTTCCGCGACTATAAGTCATTGAGGATGTTTTGAAGACGAAATAAGATTGATTGAAAAAGTTTATTACCATAACGGTTGTTGTTACAATAAGGATTTTGGTCGTCAACCGTTATTGTAATAAAAACTTGAAAGACATATTTTGTTTAGAAGTGACTCAAAATGACTTGAATATGAATCAATTAGTATATTCAAGTACTAGTAGTTCATCTATATCCATTTCAGACAATATATTCATATCTTCAGAATATATGGGACACTTAGCCAAAATTGTAAGAAAATCTTAATTTCTGAAATTAGTTCGAAAATAAAGAAAAAACTTTTTAAAATGACTTAAATACAAATTTTCCGCAACTATTAGTCATTTTGGATGATTTAAAGACGAAATTAGGTTGATTGAAAGAGTTTATTACCAAAACTGTTGTTCTAACAATAAGGATTTAGGTCGTCAACCGTTATTGTGATAAAAAATCAAAGTCATTCCTTTGGTTATAATAGTAATAATAACAACTGATATCGGTATTAAGTAATCTTGAAATATATTTTGACTTCAACTAAGAAGTAAAATTTATTAAAAAAATGTAAATTTTCGATATAAAAAGTTTATTACAATAACGGTTGAGCATGCCAACCGTTATTGTGATAACAACTGTTATTGTAATAAACTGTTTTTAAATGTTAATTATTTTCATAATTCGTTAAAATATTCAATTATTTTTGGTGATAATGTCTTAGTTACAATTAATTCCTTCACGTAAAATGAAAAAATCCACTTTTAATTCATATAACAAAATTTATTACAATAACGGGTTTTATTACAATAACGGTTGTTACAAACGCTACATAAATTAAAAATATCAATTGATTTTCCACTAACTTTAAAAAAAATCTTTAATTGTAATTATGATTCAATAACGCAATTTATTAAATAAAACTTAAGATAAATCTATAACCTTTCTTATAGTATTTTCTTTTAAATTAAGATACCCATGCGGGGTCTGGGAGTCGAATATGCATACATCGGGTCAGGCCGCTCAGCCATTAAGCAACTGGGTTGTATGCCCAAGGTGGTTGATTGGGCTGTCCTGTCAGAATGAGTGCCGGGGTCGTCAGCTATTTTATGTGGAAATCCTGACCGCAAACCATAGTGGCCCAACGTGTGTGGAGATGGTCACCCTTCATGCACGTAAAGGATCCCTTTGTTGACCGCCAAATAGTTTACCGCAAAGGCTTTATTTCTGCCCCTAACCACCCCTTTTGTGTCCCATCTTACTTCAATTATTTATTCCTCATGTTCATTGCCTTTTAATAACCCATATAGCGTTGTAAATTACTTACTTGAAATTTAGAAATATTTGAGAAAGACTAGATGGGTGTTTAGATTTAACGAATATTTATTTTTCAGATATTTATTGGGACCCGCTATAAGCAATATTCAAGTTAAAAAACCTAAAGTACAGTTGATTGTGGATAATACCTGCATGGATATACGTTATTGAGATGTGGAATAAGTGTACGCGACACAACAAACATAAACAAACAGCAATTCAAAAAATCACAACGGAAAACAGCAAGCAGTCTTCAACATGACCATAGGTCACTGCTTACCGTCTTGCATTGGCCCAAGACTTATAATACAATACAAAAGTATCAAAACCAATCCCTAAATCATCAACGAAAGACTCAATTCTTGACATAAAACAGTTAACATAGAATGACAAGGACAATCAAAGGCTTTGGCAAAGTTTCCTGGCTTAGGACAGGCACATATAAAATGTGGCGGGGTTAAACTAGTTTTTTGGATCCAACCTTCCCCCTATTGATAAGCTTGCACAAAGCTACATATAAAACACACTGTAAAACTCAATCGACAAAAGTTCAATTCAACAAGAGAGAACCTAAGACAAAATACTGTACGAAAACAACAAGACTAGGAGGAACTCTCTTGAGAACACTCGAAGTTACTGACAACTAGCTAAGAAACATTTATCGATTGATGTAAAAGAATCAAATACATCAGTTCTAAATCCGACACCCCACGTCAAAACAATGAATGATTGAATGTTGTATCACCATACAGAACCGACATACTTGATCGCTGTGGTGCTTATAAATAATACAGTGGATACAAAGTGAAAATTTAAGGTTTTAAAGTTACTATCAAGCTATCAATATTTCTGCCAAAACATACCAAATGCAAACCAAAGTTACTATCAAGCTATCAATATTTCTGCCAAAACATACCAAATGCATACCAAATGCAAACCAAATGCAAACATACCAAATGGATGTCCGTTTCTATAATGTCATGAGCCAATAACTGACCAAATGCCATGTTTTCTCCCGACCTTTTGTTGTCTAACTTGTTTTGAGATTTCATCTGTACTATGACATTGGATACGAGTCTAGGGTCTGGAAGCTGATTGTTGTATCCTCTCGGTCTACTATATAGATAGATATTCATAGACTAGTAGAAGCAGAGATCGAGATACAAATAGTCTATAATTTTTAAAAAGCTATAATACAATTACATTTAATCGTACAGTCTAATTTTAGACGTATAAACCCGACCACGAAAGAATGGAAAGACTGTTAGTGACCTAATAGAATAACACAGTCACCCATAAAGTTTTTTTGTCCTATCATAGTTATTATTCTATTTTGTTTTCATTAAAGATTAAGTATCAGTCTATAAATCAACACTTTTGTGTTGACGAATACGTCAAAGCAATAAATTATCAGTTTAAATTTCTAAATTGTCAAAACGCTAAGGTTCTTCCTACCCCAAACATATGTTGGTCTTAGTCTAGTTCGACTCTTTTTGGTATTATTCTAAGCTCTTCATATTCATGTAGTGTTTGGCATTTTCAACTTTTGGTAGAACACCTCTGATGAGTCTTGAATAGACGAAACGCGCGTCAGGCGTAGCAAAATTTATTGTCTGGAACTTTGTTGTTATTTATATTTCTAACATCCGTGACGTTTAGCAGTTCTGGTGGAGTTTTTATCCCTCGAAGTTAGCCCGCTCTGGCATCAACACTTTTGTGTTGACGAACAAGTCAAAGCAATAAATTATCCGTTTAAATTTCTAAATTTTCAAAACCCTAAGGTTCCTCCTACCACAGGAATCGGTTAGTCTTAGTCAGATTCTGGTTTCTATTTTGTCTTTTTGGTATTATTCTATGCTCTTCGTATTCATATAGTGTTTGGCATTTTCAATTTTTGGTATAGCGCCTCTGATAAGTCTTGAATAGACGAAACGCGCGTCAGGCATATCAAAAATTATTTTCTGGAACTTTATTGTAATTTATATTTCTACGTAAGAATCAGACAGATTGCATAGATGTGATGGCACATCAAGGGGAAAAACATCAGCACACTTGTGAAATGAAATTTGATAAAACTACCTTAAAAACACAGAATTAGTTTATAAAAGTTCTGAGTTATCTTTCTTTTTTGAAAATATCATTATTCGAAATTTAGTTGAACTGTACAGTGCAAAATTCCGAGAAATTTTCCCCGTCAATATTTTCTTTGTATAACCAAGCAAACAATATTAAGGAAACGAACACATATTTAGAAGTACAATAGTGTTGGAACGGTTTTTGTATAAAAAATGAATGCTTTTAAGCCAAAATGCTTAAACTAAAAGTCTTTAATGTGTCGCCCACTGCCCAAACCTTTTACAGAAACATGTTTAAATACGAGTATTTGGCGTTTGATCATATTATGTCAATCTAATGCTAAATTGTTTTTTTTTAAATTGCCGGTTGGTTGGTATAAACATATTAACTACATAAAGAAAAGACACTGTACAATATTTATAGTATAAGATATATATTTACAAAAGGATTCAGAAACAAACAGGAATGCTTATGTTAATCTGTCTCCTTAATACATATATTAACTACAATCGATACATTCAAGGTGCATTTAAAATTTCGAAAAGACAATATAAAGAAGTGCAAGTATACTTATTATTTATTCTAATATAAGATTTCTTCAATTTTAATTCAACATGGTCGTTCCATGATCCGTTGTAAGAAAAGACGCCCCGAAGTGCTTGTGGGCTTTAACTTCGGTAATTGCATGATTATCAATCTTAAGTACCGGATGATCATTTGGTGTCGTTTTACGGAAGATTAACATTTTCTCGCTTTTCTGGGTATCAAAAATCAATCTTAAGTACCGGATGATCATTTGGTGTCGTTTTGCGGGAGATTAACATTTTCTCGGTTTTCTTGGTATTAAAATTTATAAGCCACTTCTGCGACCAATCATATATTTTTTTCAAGGTCTTGGTTCAATATATCAGAGGGTATTCCTGGGTTATCTACATTGATGTACAGACTGCAAATATGTTCGCATGGATATCGATGACGATATCGTTGATAAAGATGATAAAGAGAGGAGAACCTTTTATAGAACCCCGATGAACCCCAGCAGTTACCAGTAGCCAGTCTGATATTAAACCATTAATTACAACCCTTAGCCGTCGTCTTTTGAGATAATCTTTAAACCATTTTAGAAATATTCAAAAGATATCGTATTTTTTAAAGTTTATATATGCCTTAGATATATAAAAAAAACCCAACTGATTTCCTTCCCATCGTCTAGGGCTTTTCCAAAACCATTTGATATGCTAATTAACTGCTTGTTTATGTAGGCTGTGTCGCATACACTTATTCCACATCTCAGTATCTTCCATTTACAAAATATTTCCCACAAAAATAGTTTTGACCTATATGACGTCGCATACATCATTATAATTATTGTTAAGTGGCCTTAAATGCATTTGAAATCAAGAAAAAAGCAATAATTGTAACATTGAAACTGTTATTCAGTCTCCAAAACGAATTTTCCCAATCATGACCAAATGGAAAGATTCGTCTCATCATAAGGAATAATAATAATATATATATATGGTTATAGTGTGGAGATTGCAAAGGTTTTCAAGATATGAAGACTTTCATTTTTATTTGAGGGGGTTGAGCAAGATCTGCCTATAGTACTTAATAATTCGTCTTATCATAAAGAGTAATCATATACTCTAGATAGGGTTGGGATCTCAAAGATTTCAAAATATGAAGTATTTTGTCGTTTGAGGGGGTGGGGCAAATCATAAGGAGTAATGATATATATATGGTTATAGAGTGGGGATCTCAGTGATTTTGAAGTTATTAAGTATTTTGTCATTTGAGGAGGGGGGCATGCCCCCTCATGTTACTAAATGATTTTTCTCATCATAAAGAGTAATGATATACACCTCGCCATAAGTTAAGCAACACCCGTATGCTCGTTAGTACAGCGATCATATTTTTTATAAACAATATCCTGAAACTTGGCCTTTATTTTTTTCCACACATTTACAACATTTTCTGATTCTAATCAATCATCGCACAATTTTCGATTTTTGTAGAATTTTCAATATTGGCGAAAAAATCAAGCAACCCAAAAAGTGTTGTTACAGTAACAACTTTTGGGTTGCGTAAATTAAGAGTTTTTAATGATGAAAGCCATATGTTTTTGCTCTGTTGTTACAATCAGGACGTAAACATATCACATCCAGCATTTTTTTATTGCTTTTTTTATTTAGGACCTAATAATATTAAAGAAATGAAAGCTTATTTTTGCATGCCTTTTGCATGGTACCAAATGCTGAATACATATTTTTTTACATTTATTGATTTTAAAGACATTTTGGTTCTCATAACGAATGATACTCATTAAAACGTTTTGAAAATCTCATGGTGGGAAAATTTTAATGGATATTTTCAGTTTTTTTTTCGATATTTTCGTCTTAAAGCATTATTGTAACCCTTTCAAGGTCTGATTCTATAGCAGGAAGTAGAAGTTAAGTTTGACATTTTATCAATATGGATGTGGTTACTTACACCAATGGTAAAGTTTTGCCTCACACAAGAACCTAGGAATTGCATATATTCATGCCAATAACATTTTTTTAAGTATCCAACCCCCTTTTTTATGGATATGTTCTAGTAGGAAATCAAAAAATTGAAATGCTTTAGTGATGTCTTTTTAGGTTTACACATGTCTTTTAGAGTTAAGAAAAACCTTGAATTTGTTTTAGACAAAAAATCGTACACGTTTGAAAAATTGTGCTTTTTGTGCGTTTTTCATACTTTTATGGTAAATACTTATTAAGTCCCTTTGTTGACGACAGTGGATGCAACTTGGGCTTGAAACCAGTAACTTTTGTTTGTATAGTGATAATTTGTCTTGGTTGCAAACATTATATGCATTGATAAAATGTTATAGGTCCACAATTGATATTGAAAGTTAAACGTTATAGAAACTATTTTATCTTAGTTTTTATACCATTTTCAAAAAGTTGGATTTTCATGACTTCAAAAATTTCGGATAAAACATGTTTAGCCCATAACACAATTAAAGTCCATACATTGGAGTGATTACTTTTTGATAATTTTATCATTTTGTATTATATGAATATTTCTAGACATAAAATGATAATTGTTTAAAGAAATTGATGTTGCTTAATTTTTGGCGAGAGGCATATATTTATTGGGTGGGCATCTCAATGATTTTCAAGATATTAAGTATTTAAGTGTAATTTGAGTGGGGCGGGGCATTACACCTTCAGACTCCCCTTTGTCGCTAAAGCTTCTTCTTATAATAAGGAGTAATAATATATAGGATTATAGGGTAGGAATGTAAAACATCTACTACTTGATGAAAATATCCATTTTTGAGGTATTTAGATGGGTAGGGCACTGCCCCTGAGTCCTTCTACACTTTAAATATGCTTAGGCCCCATAGCTGATAGGGTTCTACCATTGTCAAAATTTTTAATGAAATGCATCATATTTAAAGAAAAAAACTTGGCATGAGAAAGAATAAAAGGAAAGCCCAAACAAGAAGTATTTGTTTGGAAGACTTAAATATAGTTAAAATGAATACGTTACCATCAGCGTAATCCACCATGAGGTTTCCTTGGGGATCCCTGAATCTCCTCTGAGTGGCTCCGGTCATCCCCCATTTTGGATTGGCCAAGTTGTTACAAGACCCGTCATGTGTTCTGTATGGGTCTTCAGGCGTACACCGACTGTATCCTTTAAATGCAGCGAAAGATTGAATAAGGAAATGAATACTTGTTAAAATTATAGGCAATTCTCTTATTTTCTTATATGCAAGTCTCATGAACACCATAATTTGGTTTCGTCTGGATCAATTTTTTCTCATAGCTATAAAAGAGATGGTGTAACAAAAAGAGCTTCATGGCAGACTACTTTTGGTAAAATATATTTGATGAGAAATTCAAAATGACCTTAATTAAAACAAAACTGTAAGAACTTTATGGTCTATTTTGGCTTATGTATCATCCAATTATGAATAGTTGAATGAAAACTCCTTTAAAAGGTCATGACTTTCAGTTGCAAAACAAAATTTCAAAATCATAATTTCCGGCAAGTTGGCAACTCTCCAACTTTATCAAAATCATCAGAATGCTTCAAATAAAGGTAATAACAAAATTACCGAACTTGGAGAATCAATCTCAAATGTGCATAAGACTAGATAAAACAAGGAAGACACACCGGAAAAATTGAAGACCGCAATGGTCCTGACTTGGTACAGGCATTTAAAAAAAATGGTGGGTTAAACCAGGTTTTGAGGTGCGCCAAACCTCCCTCTTCCATTGTAGTCTTTGGGTCCGGTAGTTACACAAAACATAACAGGTTTGTGATGACATAACAGGGATGCTTGGGTGATCATCTTAGTACATCAACCAGCCAAACACTAATCAAAGCAAGAACTAACCATTTTGTCTAACACGATATTGAATTTTTCTACCAGTGGCTGATAACGAAGAAAGATTTTTTTAGGGATCGTATAAGACGTATTTTCTTATAACCTTGGTTTAATAGTTGGTTACGGAGTGGGCGATGTCGGATAAAAAAATCTGAAAAATGTGTACAAGCCCTGGCATATCAAATTAGTTGTGAAATATAAACACCGTATAAATGTGACGTTGTATCCAGGTTAGGAAAATTTATAATTTGAAATTAAAATCGAATCTTTTATCGTAAATTTTTGTACTGAGATGACCACCCGGGCCAAATTCGAGATGTAGATCCAAGAATGATGTAAAGCAAGTTGATTCTGTGGTTTCTTTAATCTCTAGTTCTGGAGGATATATTGAAGGAATCCATCTGCCAAACGACAAGTTGTTAACAGAGAGGACGTCATCAATATATCTGAAAGTGAGATTAAAAGACCTTGCCTCATTCATCTTCTTGATCCTTACGAGTTCCTGAATTCAGTCTCGTAAGAGTATAAAAACACATAAGCGAGGAGAGGAGCACAGTTGGTGCCCATTGGAATGCCGACTTGTTGTTGAAAAATCTCCCCTCACAATATGAAAAATTTGTTGTCAATAAGCAAATTAAGCATACTGCACACTTGATCCAAAGTGTAACAAATCTTATCTTCATAAGAGTTTTAGAAAAAAAACCCAAAGTTCCTTGAATTCAAAAAGGCCTTTTCAATAAGTTTTTTCAGTCGACACTCAAGTTTTTCGTGTGGCAATGTGGTGAATAAAGTTTAACAATCGAAAGTTTTCATAGTGTAATTCAAAACAGTGATATTTACCTGTATTTTTGAAATAACGATAGGAAAGGGAAATAAAAAGAGATACAGCAAAAGTCGCTGTTTGAAGTGTAGTTTATAAATGATGAAAAAGAAACAAAATAATCGAGTAGAAATATATGTTCCACATAAAAAATCCATATAAAAAAAACCTTCTAAAATCCTATTTTTGAGATAAAACTATGTTACGGTTTAATAAAATTAATTAAAAATTTATTAATGATATTATCAAAAAAACTTTCATTTAAAAGACAACAATGCATATTAATAAGTAAATCTTTTACACAGTAAAAAGTGCATGAATGAAAGGCCAATACCATTTATTGTAGTGTTTTAAGTATTGAAATAAACGGGGTTAACGTGAAGTGGGGTAGTTAAAATTTGTAAAGCAATTAAACTGATGCATGGGAAATCTTTCCAAAAGGTGCAAGTGTTTTCATTGTTTTTTATAACATAATTTCACAGAAAATCGCAATCCCGTTTCCGTTAAGTATTCTTTGACAGCATCTGAAATCTTTGAGTCGGTTATTACAATTCAGTCATATGAGAACATTTATCAAAATATTTTAGCTGCCACTTAACAGGTTGAAAATAATAATAACGACCGGAATTGTAATGAACAAAACATTCTACATGTTTTTTTTTAACAAAAACATGAAATAGGCATCCAAGGCCAAATAATTATTAATCATAAGTCAATTTATTTTTCCATCATTTTAATAGTGTTCACACTATGCCATGTTGGTACTCTATGAAATGTTATTTCCCGTGCCGGGTACTGTTGTTTCCCCAATTGTGCATCACGTGGTTTTCTTATATTGATTACTGACACCTAAATTTAAAGATTCTGAAGCAAAACGGTATTGCTAAGCTGTAAAATGGAAAGTATATTACTTTTATGAACATTTCAAATCAAATTGTTTTTTTTTAAATTGCCGGTTGGTTGGTATAAACATATTAACTACATAAAGAAAAGACACTGTACAATATTTATAGTATAAGATATATATTTACAAAAGGATTCAGAAACAAACAGGAATGCTTATGTTAATCTGTCTCCTTAATACATATATTAACTACAATCGATACATTCAAGGTGCATTTAAAATTTCGAAAAGACAATATAAAGAAGTGCAAGTATACTTATTATTTATTCTAATATAAGATTTCTTCAATTTTAATTCAACATGGTCGTTCCATGATCCGTTGTAAGAAAAGACGCCCCGAAGTGCTTGTGGGCTTTAACTTCGGTAATTGCATGATTATCAATCTTAAGTACCGGATGATCATTTGGTGTCGTTTTACGGAAGATTAACATTTTCTCGCTTTTCTGGGTATCAAAAATCAATCTTAAGTACCGGATGATCATTTGGTGTCGTTTTGCGGGAGATTAACATTTTCTCGGTTTTCTTGGTATTAAAATTTATAAGCCACTTCTGCGACCAATCATATATTTTTTTCAAGGTCTTGGTTCAATATATCAGAGGGTATTCCTGGGTTATCTACATTGATGTACAGACTGCAAATATGTTCGCATGGATATCGATGACGATATCGTTGATAAAGATGATAAAGAGAGGAGAACCTTTTATAGAACCCCGATGAACCCCAGCAGTTACCAGTAGCCAGTCTGATATTAAACCATTAATTACAACCCTTAGCCGTCGTCTTTTGAGATAATCTTTAAACCATTTTAGAAATATTCAAAAGATATCGTATTTTTTAAAGTTTATATATGCCTTAGATATATAAAAAAACCAACTGATTTCCTTCCCATCGTCTAGGGCTTTTCCAAAACCATTTGATATGCTAATTAACTGCTTGTTTATGTAGGCTGTGTCGCATACACTTGTTCCACATCTCAGTATCTTCCATTTACAAAATATTTCCCACAAAAATAGTTTTGACCTATATGACGTCGCATACATCATTATAATTATTGTTAAGTGGCCTTAAATGCATTTGAAATCAAGAAAAAAGCAACAATTGTAACAATGAAACTGTTATTCAGTCTCCAAAACGAATTTTCCCAATCATGACCAAATGGAAAGATTCGTCTCATCATAAGGAATAATAATAATATATATATATATGGTTATAGTGTGGAGATTGCAAAGGTTTTCAAGATATGAAGACTTTCATTTTTATTTGAGGGGGTTGAGCAAGATCTGCCTATAGTACTTAATAATTCGTCTTATCATAAAGATTAATCATATACTCTAGATAGGGTTGGGATCTCAAAGATTTCAAAATATGAAGTATTTTGTCGTTTGAGGGGGTGGGGCAAATCATAAGGAGTAATGATATATATATGGTTATAGAGTGGGGATCTCAGTGATTTTGAAGTTATTAAGTATTTTGTCATTTGAGGAGGGGGGCATGCCCCCTCATGTTACTAAATGATTTTTCTCATCATAAAGAGTAATGATATACACCTCGCCATAAGTTAAGCAACACCCGTATGCTCGTTAGTACAGCGATCATATTTTTTATAAACAATATCCTGAAACTTGGCCTTTATTTTTTTCCACACATTTACAACATTTTCTGATTCTAATCAATCATCGCACAATTTTCGATTTTTGTAGAATTTTCAATATTGGCGAAAAAATCAAGCAACCCAAAAAGTGTTGTTACAGTAACAACTTTTGGGTTGCGTAAATTAAGAGTTTTTAATGATGAAAGCCATATGTTTTTGCTCTGTTGTTACAATCAGGACGTAAACATATCACATCCAGCATTTTTTTATTGCTTTTTTTATTTAGGACCTAATAATATTAAAGAAATGAAAGCTTATTTTTGCATGCCTTTTGCATGGTACCAAATGCTGAATACATATTTTTTTACATTTATTGATTTTAAAGACATTTTGGTTCTCATAACGAATGATACTCATTAAAACGTTTTGAAAATCTCATGGTGGGAAAATTTTAATGGATATTTTCAGTTTTTTTTTCGATATTTTCGTCTTAAAGCATTATTGTAACCCTTTCAAGGTCTGATTCTATAGCAGGAAGTAGAAGTTAAGTTTGACATTTTATCAATATGGATGTGGTTACTTACACCAATGGTAAAGTTTTGCCTCACACAAGAACCTAGGAATTGCATATATTCATGCCAATAACATTTTTTTAAGTATCCAACCCCCTTTTTTATGGATATGTTCTAGTAGGAAATCAAAAAATTGAAATGCTTTAGTGATGTCTTTTTAGGTTTACACATGTCTTTTAGAGTTAAGAAAAACCTTGAATTTGTTTTAGACAAAAAATCGTACACGTTTGAAAAATTGTGCTTTTTGTGCGTTTTTCATACTTTTATGGTAAATACTTATTAAGTCCCTTTGTTGACGACAGTGGATGCAACTTGGGCTTGAAACCAGTAACTTTTGTTTGTATAGTGATAATTTGTCTTGGTTGCAAACATTATATGCATTGATAAAATGTTATAGGTCCACAATTGATATTGAAAGTTAAACGTTATAGAAACTATTTTATCTTAGTTTTTATACCATTTTCAAAAAGTTGGATTTTCATGACTTCAAAAATTTCGGATAAAACATGTTTAGCCCATAACACAATTAAAGTCCATACATTGGAGTGATTACTTTTTGATAATTTTATCATTTTGTATTATATGAATATTTCTAGACATAAAATGATAATTGTTTAAAGAAATTGATGTTGCTTAATTTTTGGCGAGAGGCATATATTTATTGGGTGGGCATCTCAATGATTTTCAAGATATTAAGTATTTAAGTGTAATTTGAGTGGGGCGGGGCATTACACCTTCAGACTCCCCTTTGTCGCTAAAGCTTCTTCTTATAATAAGGAGTAATAATATATAGGATTATAGGGTAGGAATGTAAAACATCTACTACTTGATGAAAATATCCATTTTTGAGGTATTTAGATGGGTAGGGCACTGCCCCTGAGTCCCTCTACACTTTAAATATGCTTAGGCCCCATAGCTGATAGGGTTCTACCATTGTCAAAATTTTTAATGAAATGCATCATATTTAAAGAAAAAAACTTGGCATGAGAAAGAATAAAAGGAAAGCCCAAACAAGAAGTATTTGTTTGGAAGACTTAAATATAGTTAAAATGAATACGTTACCATCAGCGTAATCCACCATGAGGTTTCCTTGGGGATCCCTGAATCTCCTCTGAGTGGCTCCGGTCATCCCCCATTTTGGATTGGCCAAGTTGTTACAAGACCCGTCATGTGTTCTGTATGGGTCTTCAGGCGTACACCGACTGTATCCTTTAAATGCAGCGAAAGGTTGAATAAGGAAATGAATACTTGTTAAAATTATAGGCAATTCTCTTATTTTCTTATATGCAAGTCTCATGAACACCATAATTTGGTTTCGTCTGGATCAATTTTTTCTCATAGCTATAAAAGAGATGGTGTAACAAAAAGAGCTTCATGGCAGACTACTTTTGGTAAAATATATTTGATGAGAAATTCAAAATGACCTTAATTAAAACAAAACTGTAAGAACTTTATGGTCTATTTTGGCTTATGTATCATCCAATTATGAATAGTTGAATGAAAACTCCTTTAAAAGGTCATGACTTTCAGTTGCAAAACAAAATTTCAAAATCATAATTTCCGGCAAGTTGGCAACTCTCCAACTTTATCAAAATCATCAGAATGCTTCAAATAAAGGTAATAACAAAATTACCGAACTTGGAGAATCAATCTCAAATGTGCATAAGACTAGATAAAACAAGGAAGACACACCGGAAAAATTGAAGACCGCAATGGTCCTGACTTGGTACAGGCATTTAAAAAAAATGGTGGGTTAAACCAGGTTTTGAGGTGCGCCAAACCTCCCTCTTCCATTGTAGTCTTTGGGTCCGGTAGTTACACAAAACATAACAGGTTTGTGATGACATAACAGGGATGCTTGGGTGATCATCTTAGTACATCAACCAGCCAAACACTAATCAAAGCAAGAACTAACCATTTTGTCTAACACGATATTGAATTTTTCTACCAGTGGCTGATAACGAAGAAAGATTTTTTTAGGGATCGTATAAGACGTATTTTCTTATAACCTTGGTTTAATAGTTGGTTACGGAGTGGGCGATGTCGGATAAAAAAATCTGAAAAATGTGTACAAGCCCTGGCATATCAAATTAGTTGTGAAATATAAACACCGTATAAATGTGACGTTGTATCCAGGTTAGGAAAATTTATAATTTGAAATTAAAATCGAATCTTTTATCGTAAATTTTTGTACTGAGATGACCACCCGGGCCAAATTCGAGATGTAGATCCAAGAATGATGTAAAGCAAGTTGATTCTGTGGTTTCTTTAATCTCTAGTTCTGGAGGATATATTGAAGGAATCCATCTGCCAAACGACAAGTTGTTAACAGAGAGGACGTCATCAATATATCTGAAAGTGAGATTAAAAGACCTTGCCTCATTCATCTTCTTGATCCTTACGAGTTCCTGAATTCAGTCTCGTAAGAGTATAAAAACACATAAGCGAGGAGAGGAGCACAGTTGGTGCCCATTGGAATGCCGACTTGTTGTTGAAAAATCTCCCCTCACAATATGAAAAATTTGTTGTCAATAAGCAAATTAAGCATACTGCACACTTGATCCAAAGTGTAACAAATCTTATCTTCATAAGAGTTTTAGAAAAAAAACCCAAAGTTCCTTGAATTCAAAAAGGCCTTTTCAATAAGTTTTTTCAGTCGACACTCAAGTTTTTCGTGTGGCAATGTGGTGAATAAAGTTTAACAATCGAAAGTTTTCATAGTGTAATTCAAAACAGTGATATTTACCTGTATTTTTGAAATAACGATAGGAAAGGGAAATAAAAAGAGATACAGCAAAAGTCGCTGTTTGAAGTGTAGTTTATAAATGATGAAAAAGAAACAAAATAATCGAGTAGAAATATATGTTCCACATAAAAAATCCATATAAAAAAAACCTTCTAAAATCCTATTTTTGAGATAAAACTATGTTACGGTTTAATAAAATTAATCAAAAATTTATTAATGATATTATCAAAAAAACTTTCATTTAAAAGACAACAATGCATATTAATAAGTAAATCTTTTACACAGTAAAAAGTGCATGAATGAAAGGCCAATACCATTTATTGTAGTGTTTTAAGTATTGAAATAAACGGGGTTAACGTGAAGTGGGGTAGTTAAAATTTGTAAAGCAATTAAACTGATGCATGGGAAATCTTTCCAAAAGGTGCAAGTGTTTTCATTGTTTTTTATAACATAATTTCACAGAAAATCGCAATCCCGTTTCCGTTAAGTATTCTTTGACAGCATCTGAAATCTTTGAGTCGGTTATTACAATTCAGTCATATGAGAACATTTATCAAAATATTTTAGCTGCCACTTAACAGGTTGAAAATAATAATAACGACCGGAATTGTAATGAACAAAACATTCTACATGTTTTTTTTTAACAAAAACATGAAATAGGCATCCAAGGCCAAATAATTATTAATCATAAGTCAATTTATTTTTCCATCATTTTAATAGTGTTCACACTATGCCATGTTGGTACTCTATGAAATGTTATTTCCCGTGCCGGGTACTGTTGTTTCCCCAATTGTGCATCACGTGGTTTTCTTATATTGATTACTGACACCTAAATTTAAAGATTCTGAAGCAAAACGGTATTGCTAAGCTGTAAAATGGAAAGTATATTACTTTTATGAACATTTCAAATCAAATCTTTAAAAAAAATGAAAAGTAAATATGTCTGAAAAAACTTTTATTTAATATTTCTTGCTGGAAAATTAGCACATAAAATGAAATATTTGATTGATTGTCTCTTAAAAACAAATATAACAATGACCATGCATTAAATCATGAATTAAACCCTTCATAAAAATCATTTTTCTTCCTTTCTCATGCGTTTTGATATCGACACCAATATTAGTTGTTGTGATTTTCAACGATTAGTTGCAGTGGGTAATTTTAAAATTGTACTGTTATTTCGCGTGGTAAATGTGGTATGGTACTGTTATTTCTGGTTAGAAAATTTACTATGGTACTGTTATTTCCTGTAAAAGGGAAACTGTATTTTATGCCCTCGCTTAATTATGGGGATTATATAGGGATAGAAATGTACGTCCGTTACACCTTTGGGTTACACTTTCATATCAACCACTCAATTGGTATATATGAAACATTCAAACAATCTGTGTGACCTTATGTAGATGCGCATCTCCTTAATAATTTCTATAATTAAGTCTGCATGATAAATATCTTAGTCGCTGGGTTTTTATTTGTTATTCACAACGCCTAATTAACCTCTTAATAAATCTCCATTGGACTTTCAATAATACTTCAATGTTAAAATGTGGATATGTACCTTAACTTTCTATTTGAATATTTTAGTTATTTTTTGTTTTTGTTTGTTGTTTTAGGTTTTTGTTTTTATTTTTTGTTTGTTTGTTTTTTTTTTTTGGGGGGGGGGGTAGTATTTATTTGTGATTGGCGGGTCACAGCCTGCTCAAAGCTCATTCTTAATTTGGTACTTTTTCTAATCTGCTTTGAGACTGGTCTACTCAAGGTCCGCTCTAAATATGGTTTGGTCTGAACTCAGGCGGACCAGACCTACATAGAACAATCTAGACCTAGAGAACCTCTGGTTAACTTTTTAAAGGTCAACTTTTTTGTTTTGGCTTCGAGTCGCAAAATAATGGTCATGTGCATATGAATTGGTCTTCCACCTCACAAAATTATGTGCACTGTCTAGAATATCTAGTGTTTTAGTCCCCTATCGGCGACAGTCGAAGGGGACTATAGGTTTACACGTCTAGCTGTCCGTCACGCCTCAGTTTTCCGCACTTTTTGTACTAAACCCTTGCAGATAATGAACTGATTTTTGGTATGTGAGTCTACCATAACGAGTTACAGTTCAAGTTCGCGTTTTGATCCAGTCTGCGCATTTTTACGGGTCCTTTGAACTTTAAAAAACTACTGAAATTTGTTTTCTGCACTTTTTTATTAACGCTTTTGTTTAAGTTTTGTTTCGTTACACTAATTTTCACCAGAGACTGAAATATGACGCCGGTAGGGGGACTATGTATTGTTTTGCAATACTTTCAGAAGGCTTGTTCAATTGTTAACCATCCATCAATTCTTGCAAAAATTTGAACAAAGTTTTAAGTAATCACATGAAATATCAGTACCAAACCACAGGAAATAACAGTACCTCACGCATATTTACCACGCGAAATAACAGTACAATTTTAAAATTACCCACTGCAACTAATCGTTGAAAATCACAACAACTAATATTGGTGTTGATATCAAAAGGAAGAAAAATGATTTTATGAAAGGTTTAATTCATGATTTAATGCATGGTCATTGTTATATTTGTTTTTAAGAGACAATCAATCAAATATTTCATTTTATGTGCTAATTTTCCAGCAAGAAATATCAAATAAAAGTTTTTTCAGACATATTTACTTTTCATTTTTTTTAAGATTTGATTTGAAATGTTCATAAAAGTAATATACTTTCCATTTTACAGCTTAGCAATACCGTTTTGCTTCAGAATCTTTAAATTTAGGTGTCAGTAATCAATATAAGAAAACCACGTGACGCACAATTGGGGAAATAACAGTACCCGGCACGGGAAATAACATTTCATAGAGTACCAACATGGCATAGTGTGGTGTTGCAACGTCGGGTAAAATTATCAGACGCCTTAATTGTTTTACCGTGATATCGATAAAAAATTAAAGATGTCCGATAAAACGAAATTGTTATACCACGATCTCGATAAAAAAAATTATTGCTATCTCAAGAATTATTAAATGGTTATCTGAATGAGATCAAGATGTCGATAAAAATTTCAAACACATGATACTACAACACAGTTCGAAACACCATAAATTTTGCGCATGATTTGGATAAAAGTTTAAATATTTGATGATAAATATAATATTCATCAATAAATTTTTAATTGCTATGTGAGGAATTAAGATATAACAACAATGGTAATAAAGTTCAACAATGCGATGAAAATGATACGATAATATATTGGTTTATAATCTGAATATTGTTTTTTTCGATTTATCCTCCAAGTTCGATTGCTTTGTTCTCACCTTAATTAGATACACAAATGTATTCTGAAATATAGCTTCTACAACACGATCAAGTTTAGTATGAATTTTTACATCAAGCGAAATAAATTTGATTATTTAATGTCTAGGCTTGCCGTGCGATTAAAATATCATTTTTCCCCCGAGACATTAGAAATTCCATAATCACCGAGAATAAAGTTGTGGAAGGTTTTCTCTAATGTCTACAGTTTAAAAATTGCAAAAGGTTCCTAATCAATTGCACGAGCAATTACGAACCAAAATTTTCTCTAGAGGTGAGAAATATTTTTCCAAAACTGGTTAAGAGGTCTCTAAATCGAATGAAAATAAGAGAATCATTATTCTACCTAATGTGAAAACAAACAAATGAGAAAAGTCTTAGGTTTAGCGGTGCCAAGGTAGGATTTTGTGAATTTTTGTTTGAGTGTTTTCATCGAGATATCTGTAAAACAATTTTGTTTTCCCTGCGATAATGATTGACTTTTAATTTTGTTTCATCAACATAACAATTGAATACGTCAAAATCTATCTGAAACTATTTTTTTAAAGATAACATTTTTTAAGAAGATCATGGCAAAACAGTAGTGTTTTATGATGA
This sequence comes from Arcuatula senhousia, assembly GCA_963971305.1. Classification (NCBI taxonomy): domain Eukaryota; kingdom Metazoa; phylum Mollusca; class Bivalvia; order Mytilida; family Mytilidae; genus Arcuatula; species Arcuatula senhousia. Next base: position 63,833,603 of record OZ020309.1, read on the forward strand.
TTGCAGATTCAACAAATTTTTCTTCGAAATTTATTTCCTCTTACAGCTCCCGTATGATAAGACTTTTAAATTTTGAATTCACACGAAAAGATTGGTCTACGAAGAACAAATTCAGGAATAAAAAACTTAAAAAAAATGATATGTAACCTAAAAATATGAAGATGAAAACATTTTGCATTTTAAATTCGGAACCAAAGCTATTGCCTCCTTGAAAACAATCTTGACGCGAAACTATTGTAGTAATTTAAAATTTTGTGGTGACAACTTTTGGAATACAAAGCCTATATATATATATAAAAACCCCATAAACTTAAAGAGGTAAGTTGCCTACCTGATCCAAGATAGGTAAAGACGACTAGAATAATCGTAGTTGATACTTTGAAATACATCGTTACAACTCATTATCTAGTAGACCAAAGACTCTTTATATATCATATTCTAATGCGTTTGACGCAAACAATTATTAATTTGTAACACATTTTTTACAAAAGCTGTTTGAAACATGTGACTAGTAACGTGCTGCAATTAGGACCAAGAGAAGGCAAAAGTATGTCTTATAAGGTAAATTGTTTAACTGTTAGATACTTTATTGCAATTGATTAAAGTCTGATATTTAAAAGTTTTGGTGTAATTTTTAAAGTTTATATCAAAGGGGTATGTTCGGAAAGGGCCAAAAACGGCCCTAAATTTCAAATTCGAGACAGCTACAAAATAATGCTGCTAGAAAAGTCATAAGACTCTGTAATGTATAACATGTTATAAACTGTGCATGAATTGTTTACTTTCCTGAACAGTAGAGACCTTTAAAGTTAGTTAACTTCTATAAAAATCGCTATTTTTGACGTAATAAGCCTCTTTTTCTGTAAAAAAATGATGAAATTAATGTTGGCCGCATATTCTGACCAAAATTATTTTTTGGTTAAAATATTTACTTTTTAGTAATAAATAAATAAACAAAAATTTATGTTGGTCAGAGCATGCGGCCACTTTTGATTTTGGCACAATAGTGGTTAAAAGGGGTAAAAAATCGACAAAAATGAAGATTTTGCTTTTTTTGTCTCATATTTAGGGGGTCACTGAAGGAAAAAGCACAATTTTATCACTAGAAAACTATTATATTTGTGAAATATAGGTATTCTGTGAGTTATTTCCGTTGTATTCATTTAAATTTCTTGAATATGAAAAATCAGCCCAATTACAGGGCCAATTATAGGCCTTTGTGAACATATTCCTTTAATTTAATTATGGATTCCGTATAATTCCTAGAAAAAGTTGAGGTTTCATGTAATCACTTGCCGTTTTAGGGAATACACGTAATCCCTGATATTTTTGTTCAAATCGTTATCCCTGAAAATAAAATTGATTATAGATTAAGCATTTGTACTGCTTTTCTTAGATGTCAAAGACACTCGTTGGAATTATTTATCTATATATCAACATCAGGCCTGGGGTCAATAACAATGCAATGTAATGCATTACATTACCATTACTTTACAAATTTTGTCATTACATTACATTACCATTACTTTTTTTCTCTTCTGTAATGCATTACATTACCATTACTTTGCTTGTGTAATGCATTGCATTACACATTACATTTTGATTAAATATTTTGGGTAAATCTTTTTATACTTCTAATATTAGTTAACTGCAGAAAAAAACTATTTTTCTTGTTCTGCATACAATAATGTTTTAAAATTTTAAACATCAAACCTGTAATGGTATTTACATGAAAATGAATCAGTGAAAAATTCAAAAAAGATAATATCACAATCCCTTGCGGAGATATATGGATTTGAAATCACAGGCATTTGGGTCCAGGATTTTATTTTAGTATACATAACGTGTATATAAAAATTTTCATCTCGTCTATATACTATTTCCACAGGCATTTGGGGCCAGGATTTTATTTTAGTATAAATAACGTGTATATAAAAATTTTCATCTCGTCTATATAGACGAGATGAAAATTTTTATATACACGTTATTCAAAATACAATAAAATCCTGGACCCAAACGCCTGTGTTTGAAATTACAGAGAATAATTATTGGCAATCCAGTGGTACAAAAGTTACAAATGGTCAAAATCTGTAAACTAAAAGAAATCAAGTTACTGTAGAATGGCACAAATAACCAAACATTGAAAAAACTTTTAATTATTATTAATAAATAATACTATAGTTTTGATGTTTTTTTATTATTTCAATTTTGAAATCTTCTTGAATAAATCAGAAAAAAGTGTTTTTTGCAAGTCCACTATAGACATGCATGTCATTTCTGTTTTTACAATTAATTATATCTAAAGATTAAATCCGTTGTGCCTTTCATAAAATTTGACCCCAATTAGTGAATATATCTAATTGTTATAAAAACAAATTAGTACAATAAAAATGCCATTGTTATGCCTGGAAACATCTTAATTGCAAACATGAAAAGGGTGATTTCAAATGAAGTTATTTAAGGATATATTTTTTTTTATTTTAGTCTCTCTTTTCTTAGTTTACTATAGACATACATATACATAGTTGTTAAGTGCATCTTTTGCATAATTAAAAACAAATACATAAAAGTACATATAGATTAATAATTATATAATATTCATGATGTTATTGGATTAAGGGTTAATTGACAACTTTCTTTTTTAAATCCTATAAAAAAGGTTTTTCAAAGACTGTTTTTTTTTTGTCTCTCTCATTCAAAAATTTTCTTACTTTTTTTTTTCAGATGTACAAAATAAGAAAAAATATAATGACATGTAATGCAATGTAATGGATGCATTACACAATTTTTGACCCAAGTAATGCATTACATTACATTACATGTAATGCAGAATTTGTGCATTACACATTACTTTGCATTACTGAAAAAAATGTAATGATTACAATGCATTTGCATTACGCATTTGCATTACCCCAGGCCTGATCAACATCCCGTCATTCTACAAAATAACATTAAAAATTGGTTAATACATGACAATGCGTTTAACTAATTATATAAAACGATCAAACGATTAAACATCAGGGGCGGTGTTCTCGAAGCTATCTTAGGACTAAGACGTGTCTATAGACCATCTAAAGACTCGTCATAGTCTTAAGTCGAGTTCTCGAAGCAGTCCTATTTTAAGCTCTTGTCTTATTTTAGGATAAAAACTAAGACACCAAATTTGATGTCTTTAGACCATCCAATCTTAAATTTTACTTATTTTATACACTACAACTCACTATATTTTGTCCAGGTATTCACCTAATGACATTTAATCATCGATTAACTTGTATGCAAGGCATCATGCATGATTTTAAAATTTGAACTTATTTTCACATACTTCGATGACCCTGTATGCTGTTTTAATCATTTTAGGACAACGTGGTTATGAACTTAAAATAAAAACTGTAGCTAATAAAGTGTTAACTTTTAGCTTTAGCATTCAAATCGTAGCCCTTTTGGCGTACATACAGAGGAATATATTCGTTAAAAAAGTAAATTATTAAATTTTGTTTGAATAAAAATTGTATTAAATCTATATTGAGACGTCCTAACAAAAGACGCGTCTAAGATAGTTTCGAGAAACAGATAAGGATGGTCTAAAGATGGTCCGAACTAGGTCTCAAAATTTGACTTTAGACGCGTCTTTAGACAAATTTTAGGATACTTTCGAGAACACCGCTCCTGGAATCTGGAATATAAAGACTTACTTTGAAATTCCCTGTTTAAACTGTGAAATTATAAATTTAGAAATGGCTGGCGTTAGTGTTCAATCGTACAGAACAACCATTGGAATGTTTCATTTTTGCATGGAAAACCTAACTCGAAACATAAATAGAAATGTATCTAAGGTACATGTATCTTACAAAGATATATTCCTTACCAATATTCGCTCCTCGTTTCTCGTTGTCGCATTGTCAATTCTCCAAAGAGTATGTCCAAAGACCGATACTATATTCTTTAATTCGTTCTCCATTTCATATTGCTGAATGGGACTGTCGAACCTTATCACGTTCCAGTAATTCCAAACTTCCAAGAAAAATGTATCTCCATATGTAATCTCAATATACGTAGCATAAGAAACAACATTGTTTTTTTTTTTACAAAACTTCGAAGAAGAATTTGATATTATAACTATTACAGAATTACATCTCGATCCAAACATTGCCGAAATCGAACTTGAATCCTTAAGCAATTTTATACGCAAAGATCGAGACAATGCTGGCGGTGGTCTACTTATATATGTTAAAGATGATATCAACCTTTCAGGAATCACCGAACTCGAATGTCAAAATGAAAGCTTATGGATGTCAGCCAGTGCACGAGGAACATATTTTCTTTTATGTAATTCATAAAGAACTCAGACCGTTGACTAATGTTATTGGGATCGTCTTAACAGTTCAATCGAATTAACAAATCAATTGAATGAAAATATCGTGGTCAAGGGCGACCTAAATTCAGACCTTATTTTCCTATTCGAAATCACAACAACAACACAATTCGACAAAACTCGATTAGGATAATGAATAAAGAAAAGGAAATTGGGTCATTTTCTTTTCAAAATCGAATAGGAAAATGAAAAAGAAAAAAGGAAAATGGATCATTTTCCTTTTTGAAAAAAAAAATCGAAAAGGAAAATGAATTACAAGAAGAAAATGGTCATTTTCCTATTCAAAATCGAAAAAGAAAATGTATGGCGAAAAGGAAAATAAATAACGAAAAGGAACATTTGTAATTTCCTATTCAAAATCGAAAAGGAAAATGAAAAAGAAAAAGAAAAATGGGTCTTTTTCAACTTCAAAATGACACAATTTTTAAAAAATTGAAAAAGAAAATAAATAACGAAAAGGAAAATGGGTCATTTTCCTATTCAAAATCGAAAAGGAAAATGAATGACGAAAAGGAAAAAGAATAACAAAAAGGAAAATGGTGTTATTGTATTCATATGGAGACTTCGTATCACAGTCGATTCGTTACTTCAGAGCTTACGGAAAGTACATCGATATACTTGGCATAGCGTCTTGTTTCACGGTTGCTGTCTCACTCAAGAGGTTTTACGGTACACACCATAAGCGCATATTTAAAAAAATACTCCTAATGTGTTAACAAGAAACATCTTTTAGTTACCTATGCATGGCATCCTGCCTTTTATTTAAAGTTTCACCATATCCCCATTAAGATCAAATTGTTGCCTCTTATACCAATAAAAAACTCTTTTGCGAGGTTTTTTGCAACCCACATTAAAATAATTTGATTGACCCTATATAAAGACTGATTTGAATCGAATTGCAAATAATTTAAATGAGTATGATTTTATTCATTTCATATAAGAATCTGTTACGAACATCAATGGGTAAAATATGTTGGTTTGCAAATTTTTAACTACTAGTTTTCTGATCTATCTATTTGTACGACCCCGTACAATCGTAGGCTGTATGCAAATAAAGGTTAATGCTAAGGGATATATCGAGTCTTTAACAATTTATTCAATGTATAGGTACATGCTCATGTTGTTTCGTTATCAGGTTATTATTTGGTTTTCGGTGTTTTCGTAACACCAATGTAATACGTTTCCTTCATTTTTACTTTTCCTCACACAAATGTATAACGTGTCCTTTTATTAAAAAAGGAAAATGGGCCATTGTCCTATTCGAAATGGGTCATTATCCTAATCAAAGTAAAACAAAATCGTGTAACACTCATAAACATGTCCATTTCCACAGACGTGTCCGATTCGCTCAAAAGTTTCTCGTTTTTTTCGAATCTTGTCTACAGAACAAAATACGTCAAACAGTGTCCAATTTACGTCGCAAAAAAGTGTCGAGTATCAGTTTGGCGCCTAAACGTATCCAGTATCAGTTTGGCACCCAAACGTGTCAAGTATCAGTTTGGCGGCCAAAGCTGCCCAGTATCAGTTTGACGCTCAATCGTGTCCAGTATTAGCCTACATATATCTTAGCTTGTAAGTTTGTGCCTTTCGTAAATTAATGAACATTGATTCATTATAACTAAGATGGCCAACCTATGTCTGGGTTAGGAAGAACCTTAGGGTTTAGGCAATTTTGAAATTTAAATGGATAATTTAAAATTTTGATGTGTTCTCCAACACAAAAGTGTTGGTGCCGGAGCGGGCTAACCTCGGGGAATTAAAATTCCACCAGCAGCGCTAACCTTCACGGGTGTTAGAAATAAAAAATGACAACAAAGTTCCAGACATTAATTTTTTTCTACGCCTGATGCTCGTTTCGTCTATTAAAGACTCATCAGAGGCGCTCTACCAAAAATATTGAAAGAGCCAAAAACTATGATTATGAAGAGCACAGAACAATAAAAAAAAACGAAATAGGCAACCAATTATGACAAAATTGGTCAACCTATGTCTGGGGTAGGAAGAACCTTTGGGTTTAGACTATTTTGAAATTTAAACGGAAAATTTAAAACTTGATAATGACATTTTTTATGTTTTCTGTTCCTTGTTTAAGAAGGGGGTCTATCTGTGACTAAATCAGAGCTAGTTTTGAATCAATTACATCTTATATAGACCATAGGCAAATTGCAGAACCACAAGCAGCTCCTACTGGCCTCGTGGAAGGCTGTTGACATTTGTCCATTGTTTTATTTTTATAAATTTTCTGATTGCGGACTGTTTCGCGTATACTTATTCCACATCTCATTATGTTCTATATAAATTGGTGATTATGAAAAAAATAAATTTTTGTAGTGTTCCAAATTTAAGTTGGTTTCCAACTAGGGATATTTTTCACACCTGGGAAACTTTGCTTTTCATATTGCTCATACTACCTTTCAATTTATGATACAAATACTACAAAGCATACTTGACATTTCTATACCATATTTGAGAGTTCATCAACAAGAAAAGCAAATTTTAGAGAGGATTGTGTTGGTGGTGTTGTGTTAACCAAGAAAAGAGCTTTTTCTGCTCAAGAGGCCATGCAAAACTGTAAGGACTCTTTTGAAACACTTTTAGGTGTCATTCACCGTCCAGAATGGTTGCACAAACTAATGAATTTTACTCTGGTTTATTTGTTGGTTTCGTTTGGAATCAAGAGTTGTTTGTTGCAATGTATGTTCAGTTTCATTTTACTCAGTTTAGCAAGAAAACAAAATATTTTTTTGGTTACCAACCACCTGGGCTTTCGATTATCTGTAGTGTTATTTCAATTTAATAAGGCCAATCTTAAAGTTCAACTTTAAATACATATACATTGGTACATGCACAGTAAATGGTTGGATACCAGAAACAAGTTTTTCTTTCTACTTGTTTGAGACTTAGTAACTCTTAAATTTACAACTGAAAAATAACCTATACAATACTACTGACTACTGTCTGCTGAGGTTACCATTAGAACAGATATACATTCCATTGTTTTTGTAAATCTCTCAGTCTCTTCCGTTTAATCATTAGAAGTTGGATATTTAGTCAGACACATAGCAAAACCTGTCTGACAGACCAAATTTCTATATGACATATCAAGTAATAAATTTTCTCTGTCTTCATTAGTTTTCATTCTATAGTACAAAAACCTGAAAAAACCCGCATTTTTTATCTTTAAAGGTCTATTAATTAGATTAAATAAATAAAAAGTCAACTCATTTCATAATAAAAATGTTACTTGACAGCACTACAAAGTCTTGTTTGTCTGAAAAGTACAATTTTTGTAGGAATTTGTCGTCATTCTACAAATTTCATTTCTCTTTTTGATTCGATTTTTCTCGACAAATTCTTCACATTGAAAATTTGAGTCATTCTTTATCACATTTTGCAGTATATTGTTCAATTCCTTATTTTCAAAATCCTGTCGAATTTTGTTTTAAGTTCAATTTAAATGACATTGGTCTTATTTTGAAGCAAATTGATTAACTTCATACCTGTCAAAAAATTAACATCCCTTACATTGAATAACGGAAGTAACTGGTTCACGGTTCAAACCCAGATGAAAGTCTGGTACATTTCAGTGATGGTTAGGGGAAACACAGGACCTTCAGTAAAAATTCTTGTAAAATTTACAATTCAACAGTAAAAACAACAAACGTGGGCTCATTTTGTTCCTAAGATGTTGTTCATTCATAAAAGCCATCATGTATTTTTTTTCATCTTATACTTTTTCTTATTTCAATACATTTTGGGAACTACTTTGTGTTAATATAGGAACTACATTCAGGTTCGTCCTCAACTAGATCCCGAATAAGTGGTTTAATACCTTAACAAATAATAGGGTAGGTTTATTGTAGGGGAAAGAAATAGACAATAGGTGACAAAAACAAGGGGTACCTAATGGGGTAAAAATTATCTTGGCTGAATAAAAATAATACAATGTATGATTTAAAATTTAAAATAGAAACTGAATCTTATGATGTTCATTAAGATAAGTTTCTTCAATCTTTTATTTGTATTCTTCATTTACTTATGAACATTTTGATTCATAATTGACTTAAATAAAGGGGGACCAACCTAATATCAACACCAATATCAATATCAATACCGTTTGTATTTAACAAAAAAAGAGACTTCCCCAACTGTATGCGATTAGGTTTGTCAGTTACCTGCCCAATGTCGGTGGTTTCCTCCGGGTACTCCGGTTTCCTCTACCATTAAAACTGGGCGCCCTACATGGCCCAGATGCGTCGATAAAGGGCCTTTAACACACACACACACACATTAATTAAAGAGATCCTCATGCAATGAATGATTTTCCTTTAATTTATATGTTGCATTTGTCATTACATCTGTGATATAAATTGAAACATCAATCTACACCTGCATGTAAAGTATACAAGAAAGCAAGAATTTCATACCTGCTGTGAGATTTCCTGGTGAGATTTAGCTGTTAATTGTATTTTATTTTGACAGTACCTGAACATGTTTTTCCCCAAGGTGGTCCGAACAAATTTTCCCACCAGCTGCAAGTATAAATTATTTTAAAAAGGGACTTGTATATTGAAAGCATCAGTTTTGAGAGTGCTTAACCCATGTAGATAGTTTTTTTAATGAATTCACGGCAGAATCTTAATGGTTAAAAAAAATAAACAATAAATTTTAAGATTTAACAATAGTCATAAAATATTAAGTTTGACCAAATAGAGTAAATAAAAAGTTTCACAGATTAATCTGTTCTTATTTTACTATATATAAACATTACATTTTTATTTGAACATGTTGAACTATTGAATTACAAATACCAAAACGCAGATATAAACGGTTAATTTGGATATGCTATATATCGATATTTCAAGGAGTAACCTCTCATCAATATCCTGAATAATCTCGAAAGGAGTGTTTTAGTTCTAATCAGCGTGCAATGTATAAAAGTGTTCAATATGTGTAAAGTTTTATGGATTTTTAAGTATTTAACTAGAAAAAGTTTTTTATACATATTTTACTGAATTATAATATTAATATCATATTGTTTTAAAACTCTGGTCAAATAAAAAATGTTAAACAGTTAGACTCCTATGTTGAGTCATAATTCTTATTTCATTTCAAACAATTAAATGAGATAAATTAAGCTATGACCTCTTAGCATGGCAAAACCTAGTTTAAGACAAAATAGTGTTTTGGTGTAATTTAAAATTGTGTGATTTTAGAATACATGTAATACATATAAAGAAAAATGATTAAGTTTGTAAAAATGGTAAGGCTTGCACTGGATCAGATATATTTCTAGCATGAAAGAATGATATTCAACAGAATTTAACAGCAAAAACATTTAAGTCAGAGAAAAAATGCTACATCATAGACTTTTATGCAAAATTGAGCATTAGAACGAACTAATAAAACTTCTTCAGCAATAAACAGTGGGATTGCTGATATGATCAGATTTTTAAAACCATATGATGACTTTTTATCTTATGACAAGAGTTAACACTAAAGTATGTCTCGCCTGCCGGCACCAACAAAAACAATTACTCTTTCTAACTTTCACTTTATTTTGAATTTACATGGATGTTCAGTTTCTGAGATCAAAAGATGTCTATAAAACTTAAAAATTGCAAATACATGCAATAAAAATAATCAAAGTCACTCAACCGGAAAATCAAGGTCAAGGTCAAAAGACGGGGATGCAACTGTACTAAGCTACCACTAAGGCATATGTATACCAAGTTTCATCAACCTAGGACCTATAGTTCTTGAGATATGGAGGTGCTCGTAAAACTTTTCCATTGCTATTGTATGTATTGAAAATTGTCAAAGTCACTCAACCGGAAAACCAAGGTCAAGGTCAAAAGATGGGGATGCAACTGTGGTAAGCTACTACTGGGGCATATGCATACCAAGTTTCATCAACCTAGGACCTATAGTTCTTGAGATATGGAGGTGCTCGCAAAACTTTTCCATTGCTATTATATGTATTGAAAATTGTCAAAGTCACTCAACCGGAAAACCAAGGTCAAGATCAAAAGATGGGGATGCAACTGTGGTAAGCTACTACTGGGGCATATGCATACCAAGTTTCATCAACCTAGGTCCTATAGTTCTTTAGATATGGAGGTGCTCGCAAAACTTTTCCATTGCTATTATATGTATTGAAAATTGTCAAAGTCACTCAACTGGAAAATCAAGGTCAAGGTCAAAAGATGGGGATGCAACTGTGCTAAGCTACTACTGGGGCATATGCATACCAAGTTTCATCAACCTAGGTCCTATAGTTCTTGAGATATGGAGGTGCTCATAAAACTTTTCCAAAAAGTTAACGCCGCCGTCGTCGCCGCCGCCGCCGGTAAAGTAACACCTATGTCCCGCTCTGCTTCGCAGGCGAGACAAAAACTAAAGACTTAATATGATATTTCGTGTTGTTTATTGATATATTAAACCTTTTGACTTAATCATTTTATCAAGAATTTATATATTTTCAATATTTTTGGCAGAGCGCCTTTGATGAGTCTTGATTAGATGAAACGCGCTTCAGGCGTACCACAATTTATTGTCTGGAACTTTGTTGTAATTTGTATTTCGAACACACGTGAAGGTTAGCAATGCTGGTGGAGTTTAAATTCCCTGAGGTTAGCCCGCTCCGGCACCAACACTTTTGAGTTGGAGAAAACATCTAAGCTCTAAATTATCTGTCTAAATTTCAAAATTGTCTAAACCCTAAGGTTCTTCCTAACCCAGACATAGGTTGATTATCTTATATATTTTCAATTAGTAATAATTTGGTTCCCCGGTTTGGAATTTTTGATTTAACTGTTATATGCTCTTCATATTCATTAGTGTTTGGCATTTTCAATATTTTTGGTAGAGCGCCTCTGATGGGTCTTGATTAGACGCGTCAGGCGTACAAAATTTTTTTGTCTGGAACTTTGTTGTTATTTGTATTTCGAACACACGGAAGGTTAGCACTGCTGGTGGAGTTTAAATTCCCCGAGGTTAGCCCGCTCCGGCACCAACACCTTTGTGTTGGAGAAAACATATAAGCTTTAAATTATCTGTCTAAATTTCAAAATTGTCTAAACCCTAAGGTTCTTCCTACCCCAGACATAGTTGATTATCTAGAAATAATTTGGTTCCCCAGTTTTGTATTTTTGGTTTTACTGTTCTATGCTCTTTATATTCATTAGTGTTTGGCACGTGAAGGTTAGCAGCACTACTGGTGAAGTTTAAATTCCCCGAGGTTAGCCCGCTCCGGCACCAACACTTTTGAGTTGGAGAAAACATCTAAGCTCTAAATTATCTGTCTAAAGGAGTAGAGCTACGAAGACCCCAAATCGGCCCAGAAATTTATCTTTGATATACTTCCTTGTAATTCTCCCATGATGTTCATTAGACTTCATATTTTATAAATTGCAATATCTTTTGGTTTAATTGTTTATCAACAAGGAGGACAGTGAGCTAAACATCAGTCTATTTTGTTCCAAATCTCGTTTTTTGACATTTTTCATTGATATTCATGAATAAATCGGTTAAAACGAAAATGGCCACACCCGTCGAACAAAATTATTTTGTGATAGAAATGTGTATTTTTATGTTATAAAATGATTATAAAAAAATTATGATGGTCGACGAATGTGGCCAATACTATTTTTGACAAAATACGACGAGTAAACAGTGAAAATAGGCGAAAAATTAAGAATTGTAGAATTTATTGCGTGTTTGAAATGCCAAGGCTAGACCTGTGATGTAGATATTTTGTTAAATCTTACATATACGAAAAGTTCAGTCATGCCTTAAATCATTTTGGATAAATTTACGAAGAGTTGAAGTAGTTTAAAAATTAGTAAAAATACCAGGCCGATTTGAGGCATTCGTGGCTCTACTCCTTTCAAAATTGTCTAAACCCTAAGGTTCTTCCTAACCCAGACATAGGTTGATTATCTTATATATTTTTAATTAGTAATAATTTGGTTCCCCGGTTTGGTATTTTTGGTTTAACTGTTATATGCTCTTCATATTCATTAGTGTTTGGCATTTTCAATATTTTTGGTAGAGCGCCTCTGATGGGTCTTGATTAGACGCAACGCGCGTCAGGCGTACAAAATTTTTTTGTCTGGAACTTTGTTGTAATTTGTATTTCGAACACACGGAAGGTTAGCACTGCTGGTGGAGTTTAAATGCCCCGAGGTTAGCCAGCTCCGGCACCAACACTTTTGAGTTGGAGAAAACATATAAGCTTTAAATTATCTGTCTAAATTTCAAAATTGTCTTAACCCTAAGGTTCTTCCTACCCCAGAAATAGGTTGATTATCTCAGTAATAATTTGGTTCCCCAGTTTGGTATTTTTGGTTTAACTGTTCTATGCTCTTCATATTCATTAGTGTTTGGCATTTTCAATATTTTGTGGTAGAGCGCCTCTGATGAGTCTTGCTTAGACGAAACATGCGTCAGGCGTAGCAAAATTTATTGTCTGGAACTTTGTTGTAATTTGTATTTATATAAAGGAGAGAAAATAAAGAGATGTGGAATAAGTGTACGCGACACAGCCCACAATTAAACGGCAATTTAGAAAAACCACAATGGACAACCGCCAGCAGCCTTCAACGAGGCCATTTGGCACTGCTCGCGGTTCTGCAATTGGCCAATGGTCTAAATAAGATGCATATAATTCAAATCCAGCCCTGAAATAGTCACTGATAGACCCCCTTCTTAAACAAGGAACAGAAAACATCAAAAAGACAAGTAAAAACGAAAGCTTTGTCAAAGATTCCTGGCTTAGGACAGGCACATGTAATATGTGGCGGGGTTAAACTAGTTTTTTGGGCCCAACCTTCCCCCTATCAATATTCCCAGACAAAGCACAAAAACTAAACACACAATAAAAATCAAATCGATCAAAGTCCAATTCTACTAGAGAGAACCTAAGACAAAAAACAAGAACAAACAAAAGGACGGTAAAGGAACTCTCTATAGAACACTCGCTGTTACTGACAGCTAGCTGAGAATCATCAATCGACTGATGTAAAAAAATCAAACGTATCGATTTTAAGGTGTCTCGGGGCTATTAAAATTCTACTATAGATTTTTTTCGTTTTTGGCACATTGATAGACCTTAATGCATAGATGAAAAATATCAAATAAAAAGAGGGGGTCACCGTTCATTTTAAAGCTCTAGCAGCTTTCTAAAAATAGCAAAATTTCAATATTTTTATATAAAATATGTAGGGAGAAAACCTATAGAGGCACCTAAAGAAGAAATCCTACTATAGAATCAGCTCAAAATCTGAAGGAAAGTCCCTTTTCTAAAGCTCTTCGAAATTTAATGAAAAAAACATAGGGTCACCGTTCATTTTTTCAAGATATTCATGAAAATTGAAAATTTTCCTATTTATTCTATACAAATTATCTCCCTTTGATTTAGTACGGGAAATTCTAAAAATGATTAAAAAGACCTTTTTTGTATTACAATTGCTTGTAATTTGTTAAAATATATTATAATATATAGTTTTTGTCTGCAATGTCCAGTTAATTTATCAATTTTATACAAAACACCAATATGTGCAAAAAGATGCTCAGTAGAAAAGCATCGAGCCACCTTAAATCCGACACAACACTTCAAACAATAATGATTTAGTGAAGTGTCATCACACAAAACCGACACGCTTGATCGCTATAATGCTAAAAAATGACAAAAGTAAAAACGTTTATGGAAGTTTTAAAGCGAGTATCAAGTTTTCAATATTTCTGCCAAAAAACACTAAATTCAAAGATTTAACCAAGATATTCATTTCATATCCTTTCCGTAATAAATTTTGAAGCCAATTTTTCATTTCTATTGGATTGCTTTTAAATTTGTGAGCTTTATAAAAAACATTTCCATAAAATTAAGGATGTGATATTCCTTTCACTATAAGAAAGTGACGTGTACAATTAAATTTTTCAATAAGAGATCGATACTTGTGGAAGAATTTAGAAAAAGATTTTACTAATTTGTGGTATCGATAACCTTGCTTTAATAATTTTTCAGTAATAAAACGGTTTTTATTATTAAAATCAGAAACACAACTGCAGATCCGAGCATATCTTAATAACTGTGAAATGTAAACCCCATGTGACGGCGCTAGTGGAACATCTTCTTCAAGAAAAGGGAAACTTATAATAGGGAAGGTAAAGTCGTCACGTTTATCATATACTTTGGTATGTAATTTTCCGTCAATAATACTTAAATCTAAATCTAAAAAAGGACATCTATCACCGGTGCCGTTAGATTTGTTCAGGGTTAATTCAGAAGGATAGATATATGTAATAAAATTAGAAAATGAAGGATTGTTGAGTGCAAGAATGTCATCTAAATTTCTAAAATTATAATTGAAAATTTCGATTAGGTTCTGTTTGTTCGGGTCTTTTTGTAATATAGCCATAAATTGTGATTCATAACAGTATAGGAAAAGGTCGGCTATAAGTGGCGCACAATTAGTACCCATAGGAATACCAATAATTTGGCGATAAATTTGTTTACCAAAACGTATGTAAATATTATCTAACAAATAATTTAGAGCAGTAATAGTTTCTGCATCAGTCCAGTTAATGTAACCCTTTTGAGTCTCGTTACTGAAAATGATTTACTAAATGATTTTGAAACTCTAGAACAGATATAGTCACTTTTAGATTTGTCAAAAACACCATTTAACCAAATATTTAAATTTCTTTTTAATCAGATTATGTTGAAGGTTAGTATATAAAGTAGAAAAATCGTAACTATCAACGGTATGAAAAGTATTTTCAAAAGCACGAAGCTTGTCCAAACCATCAAGAGAATTTTTTACATTCCAAAAATAATTAATTCCACTGTTTTCGAATACCCTTTCACAGTATTGAATAATAAATTCCTTCATAGTAGTTAAAGTAAGTCTTTTTTCAAGAAATTGATAACCTCTGGGTCATTGACGATTGAAAGGTCTCCGGTAACAACATGATCACAAGAAGCATATCTGAAATCAGATTTAGCACAGTCGCATGATAAAGGAATATTCGTGTCTAGTTCTTCATCAGTTGTAGTTGTTGTATAGTTAAAAATAATGTTACGTGTAGGTTTCTTATATTTATAAGATACAATAGGTGGTTCGGTATTAGAAAAATAAGGTGGAATGAGATCTTGAATATTAGGATCCATAAATATACTAGATATATTTATGAAGTCAAGTCCTCTATTAATGTAGGTTAATTTTATAAAATGTCGAATGTGGTCTTCTGGGTTTTCAATTTTGGGAAACAGTTTATAATAACAAAAAGAAGAGATGATGAGTTCACTTACTTGATATGACTTGAATATGGTTTTCCTAAATGCTACTAAAGCTAGTCAAACATGCATATATAAAAAAAGGTTTAATGCAGAAGTGTTTGGTAGTTTTAATAATAAACAGTGCTTTCATATTATTTTTGTGCATGGATTTTATTTTTACTCATTCATTCTCTTTAAAGTGATTTATTTGCACCTTTATATCTTTAATGTTTGGAAGTTATTTAAAATATGCCATTTCCATTGACAAGTTACACACAATAATGCATATATTAATATCTTAATTTCTCAGATAAGGCATGGAACTGTCTTATTTAATCTTTTGACCATTAGCAGTTCTACTTGATACTTTTTACCAGATCTTGGTGAGATCAATAGAAAATGTTTTATTCTATTCAAAAACAAAGAAAAGCAAAACAAAAACACAACATTATGATTATGTCAATTGTTTCTATAATGATTAAACATGAAATGTAATGATCAATTGTATTATGTTTTTGTTTTGTCATTGAACATTTGTTGAATTTGAAAAAAAAATATTTAACTACTCATATGATTTTATACCTAAGATATGACATTATTTAATTCTTTTTATAATTATAGGTTAAAGATTTGAATGAAGGGATAAACATATTATGTCATGTACATGTATGTGTAAATCGTGATCTAATAATTTCTCATTTTAAAGATATCATCATTCAAATGGTAAACAGTGACATTGTCAGAGCTGTGCTAGACTTAATATTCTTATATCATGTAAATTGAGATTGTAGAGACTGTAGATATATACATTTTTAACTTGTCCAGACTGTAAACAATTCTGTCAAGACCAAAATGTTAAGCATTGTGTCAAGACAGTTAAAATTGTGATGAGACCAAATTTCTACATGTCGAGACAGTTAAAAATGTGTCGAGACATAATATCTACATGTCGAAACTGTCGAGAAAGTGTCGAGACAATATTTGTATTATTTAAAATGTCGAGACTCAAAAACATGACATATCGAGACAAAATAAGACAGTCAAGACAAATGTCGAGACTAATCGAGAGATATTGCTACAATTAGAAAATAATGAGATGCGGAATAAGTGTACGCGACACAGCCCACAACCAAGTGGCAATTCAGAAAAACCAAAATGGACAACCGCCAGCAGCCTTCAGCGAGGCCGTTTGGTACTGCTCGCAGTTCTGCAATTGGCCCATGGTCACTCTGGTTTCGACTGGAGTTCGCATTGTTGATTGATATTCAGTTATTTTGTGTTTCCATGTTTTACATGTTGTCTGTTTTTGTCCCGTTCTTGTAAGTGTTTACTGCTTTTGTCTCTGCCATTTCAGACTTTTGACATTCGGATACCCCCATTGGTACCTCTTCTTCTTTCTTCTAAATATTATGCATATAGTTCAAATCCAGTCCTGAAATATTCAAAGCAGTATGTCGCCTATTAATTGAGACAAATTCCTATAGAAATTGTACTTTTCAGACAAACAAGACTTTGTAGTGCAGGCAAATAGTAATGAGATATATAATTTCATTTTACAAACAAACCGTTCGTTGTAAAGAATATCATGTCTATAAATTATTTTCCAAACCAATTGTTAGTTTGTATCGGGAATTTGTCAGAGTTTACACATTAAATGTTTTTTTAATAGAAAAATATAACAATTACTTATACCGTGTTCTCTCATATGCTATACAGTTATACTACGTGGTTATTTTTTTTTAAACAAAATGGTTCATTTTCAATCTGTGTATATCTAATTAATTCATCAAAGCAACACAAAATTATTTTTCTTTCTCATTCCTTCATTTATATTACATTAACGCATGTTGCAGTGATTAAGGGAAAAGTTTGTTGACTTAAAGAAACACATTTAATAAGGAGACATACAGTCTGTCTTATTTGTAAAACGTTCAGTGAAATTTCCCATTAGTAACATGAATAACATCATGATTTTGTCGTTTCTTATCGCTGATTTTGATTCATTAAGAAGTTGTTAGACAATCAAAGAATCTAATAAGAATAAATGAATGAAAACCAGTCTTAACTCTGGTCATGTTGAAGACTGCTGGCTATTTTCTATTGTGATTTTTTAAATTGCCGTTTCTTTAATGTTGGTTGTGTTGCGTGCACTTATTCCACATCTCTTTGTCGTCTATTAAAAATAATTGTTGTCTACTTCTGGTCTGTTTATTACACTCTAAGAATATGTGTCGTTTTGTCTTTGATATATGATATTGATCATCACGGTTCGTTTTATTGTTGTTGTTGTTACCTTTATTTACAACATTCATAGCATAGGAACAGTTTAAGAACGAGTAAGGACATAATTTAAGAAATTACAGTTCATTTAAATTTGTTTGATTGAGGCTATGAGTACATTGATTTTGTTAACAATGATAAACACTTCCTTATATATTCATGATCATTAGATACTTGTCAAACTTATCCATCGATAAGTGATACTCTCCATGGACGTTGACCCATTATAGTCAACAGTTAAGCCCAGTTTAAGATTATGTGAGAAGACAAGCCCGACGCACGGAAAACACCCAATTTAGCCAACTAGGGAAAATACCTTAATTTATCGCTCTTACTATTGAGCACAGACACGACTGTTTTTTTTTGGTATTTGCTACCCTGAAAGTAGTCATGAAAACTTTGATATTTAAATAATGTGACTTACTTTCCTGTCATCGAAAATAAAAACCGAAATGTTTGTTTTTGCCTTAATACAATGTGAGAATTTTTGAATGAATATTTAAATAATGCAGAATTCTGTCCAAGTACCTCTACCCATGAGTGAAGTCACATAATAAAGGCAAATAGACAACTGAATAAAATAGTGAAAACAGTTACCAAAAAATACAAATGACAACAAAGTTCCAGACAATTAAATTTGTCTGACGCGCGTTTCGTCTATTCAAGACTCATCAGAGGCGCTCTACCAAAAATATTGAAAATGCCAAACACTGTATGATTATGAAGAGCATAGAACAGTATAACCAAAAATACCAAACTGGGGAACCAAATTATTACCAAGATATTCAACCTATGTCTGGGGTAGGAAGAACCTTAGGGTTAAGACAATTTTGAAATTTAGACGGACAATTTAAAGCATTGATGTATTCTCTAACTCAAAAGTGTTAGTGCCAGAGCGGGCTAACCTCGGGGAATTGACAGATTATTTTTTTACGATTGATAAGAATAAATTTTATGGCCTTGTTTTGCCTGCACATATTTTTAAAAGATATATCATACGAATGTTTTGAATAAGCTTTCCTGAAAAAAAAAAGAATTTAGATAAGAAGTGTATAGACTCAGAATAAGAAACAAGATTTCTTTTAGAGAGAGGTCGCATATATCTATTATATCGTTTAATTCCGTCGGCATATCAAACGAATAAATGGACCTTAACCGAATAATTCATCAGTTTTAGTTTACCTCCTATAGTTTATAAATATCGCCGAAGTACGCATCCCGAGTTTGTATAACGGCAACCCTTAAATTTTCGATGCTTGTACATGTATGCATAGATACAATATATATTTATGATGAATTACACTTAACAATATCAAATAAGCATATCTTGAAAGATGACATATATTTAATTAATATTGTTTAACACGACTTCTAGTTTGAATTATAGTACATTTTCGAAGTTAAATACATTGTACAATGGCTCACACCGACAGACATTTCAAATTAAGAAAAAAATTTTTTTTTTTCTTTCAATATAATAATCTAATGCGTTAATTAGGAAAATAAAACGGGTTCCAATTGGTTAAATATAATATATAGCAAACATTTTAAACGAACACAGTTAAATTCAAAAGCAATGTAAAACGCGTTTGGTATTTGTAATTTTGAAACCACTGGGCGATAACCGCTGCTGGTGGACCAGAGGTCCCCGAGGGTAATCACAAGCCTAGTCGTCAGACTTGTCTGACACAATTAATCATAAAATTTCTAATATTTTGTTGCTGAAATTTCCGATTTTTAGATTCTAAATTTCTTAAAACACCAGTTTTCTTTCCTTGTAATGCACATGGTCGATATCCTCGGTGTTGGATTTGGCTTCCTTGTTCGAACGTTTTTGTTTTGAGTACTTTTCGTTTTTAACAGTTTGGATTTGACCTTCCAATGTTTTGATTTAAATGCTACTGATGAGAGGTTACTCCTCGAAATATCGATATATAGCATATCTAAATTAACCGTTTATACCCGCGTTATACCGGGCGAAGCATTCAGTTTTATATTTTATTAAAATGACTATTTGAACTTTGTTTTAATTAAATTTTTGGGGTATCCGAATGTCAAAAGTCCGAAAGGGCAGAGACAAAACCAGTTAACACGAACAAGGACGGGACAAAAACAGACGACATGTAAAACATGGAAACACAAAATAACTGAATATCAATCAACAACGCGAACTCCAGTCGAAACAAGAGTGAAATCAGGTGCTCCGGAAGAGTAAGCAGTTCCTGCTTGCTATAGTACACCCGTCGCGTTGTCAATAGTCCATTCAGCGTGTCAAATCCGGTAAAAGAAGACAAAACAACACCCTATGACAAACCAACATCTGCATTCATCTGAGAGATCGAAATCCCATTTTTGTCTATAATTGCATGATGTCTTCCGTAAAATTTCTTGAGTGAAAACAGCAACCGAGGAGCAAACCCTCTGTGTGCAATTTTTGCGTCAGACGTGTCGCTCTGCTAAGGAAATCGATTTAAGTCCCGCACGCTCTGGAGTAACGAATCAATTGAGATACGTAGACTCCATAAGCTGGAGCGGACGGAATGTTCTAGTATAATATATTTTATTTCTTTATTACCAAAGTAAATGACTATGGGTTTACAATTCAAAATTACAATATTAACAAAATCGTTACAAAATAATAATGAAAGTCAGAAGGCAGTGAAACAATATTAATAATTTAGAATTACAACAGTTCTTCCCTTAATTTAAATGCTCTGCATATGAATTTTCCCAAATTACACAATTATTTAACATTATTAACGCTCATTAGTCAAATAAACTTATACATCGATGGTTTTCTCCAATAGTAGAGTTTATTCAAATTAACTCTAAGACCATGATACACTTTACATTCCAAAATAAAGTGCAGTTCATCCTCAATTACTACATTACACAAAAAACAAAGTCTTAAATGTCTTGGAATGCCCCAAAATCTTTCAGACTCCATAAAAAGATTTTGACTGCATAAGCGAATCTTAGTAATACATGTTTTATAAATATTTGGAATACCTTTTACTAAATAAATGCAAGCATAAGTTATCTACCATATATTGATAATTATAACATTTCACACTATTTCGTAGTAAGCTATAACACTCTTGTTTAAAATTTTCTAATAGTCGTTTCCTAATACTAGCAAGTGATGAAGCACAAAAGCTTCTTTGATGACAAAATACTAAATGAGTAATCGAAATATCACCAAGTCCTATTTTTTATAATTCGTTTTTAATAGGATATAACCAGTTACTCTTGTTACCAGGACAACGACTAAGTTCATCATATAACATCATATAACAACTTTCAAAATACAATTTTGTGTGTTTATAATTTAAACCACTATTTGTACATTCTATATAACCTATGTAGCAATAAAGACCTACGACCTAATTCATAGTATACCATCACATTATTTGTTGATTATTTGTGGATGATTAAACATGTACAATATTCTTACAATATTCAACATGTACATTTTCAATAGCAGCAGCTTTATGTGCGCCCCATACCTCACAGTTATAACTAAGTATACTATTCACATAATGTAGGGAAGTTTATTGAAGGTAATTTCGCAATCCCCACAATAATATAGATTTTGATAAAATGATTAAACAGATTTTGTTTTTTTTTCGTTTCAGCAAACATTACTCAATTTTATATAAAGTTTCTATCGTGTATCGTGTATGGTGTATCGTTCATCGTGTAACATCCATCGCTTAGTCGTGTATCGTGCATCTATTACAGTAAATAGTTGATATCAGGAATTACGTGGAATTACTAAGCAAGGTAATTACTGAACATTTTATCATTTTTTCAGCTATTTACTGACATGAAAAAGCAAACAAACTATCCAATAAAAAATAAAAAAAATACTAAAATAAAGAAGGCAGATTTTACCACGCTGTAATACTTATAAATTTAATTTCAATACATTAAAGCCAGATTGTAATCCTTTTTATTATTTCACAAATATAACTCTGATAATAGACCAAACAATAATATTAAAATAATACCAGTTTAAAGGTAAGATTTAAAAGTTTACATTAAAATGTACTATAAAGTCTTCATAATGGTTCATGTTGTTTATGATTCTGATTTGTAGTTAAGTACCACTTTTTATAAGAACCATGCAAAAAGCGATTCATGGGTGGAAAGCCTACACCACTTTATTTTTTAAATGTTACTTCTACTAGCACCCTGATTCGATATTTTGTATTCTTTTTCCAAACAAACGTTGGTCCTGAGAGAAAAAAAATATATAGAATGCATTGTAAAATTGTAAGAAGGGAGATAACTCTTAAAACTGTCAATAATTTCAATAGAAACCATTGTAAAAAAATGTCAAGATTTCTCCCACGACCAGACAGTTATGAGCAAATTGTTATTTATTTCTTATTTTGTATACTTTGAACTATCATTTGTTAAAAATAAACCACTGTAGCCTTTTTATCGATGAATCACTTTTCTTCAATTTTGCATGATTCTTAGGTGGAGTACTACTTAAGTATTCGTTTCTATTTTGTATGCCCAAGAAGGAACATGTTAGAGGCATGAATTTAAAATTACAACAAAATTCCAGGCAATTACATTTTCTACGCCTGACGCGCGTTTCATCCATTTAGGACTCATCCGAGGCACTGTACCAAAAATACTGAAAATGCCTAACGATATTTGAATATGAAGAGCATAGAAAAATATAACTAAAATATGCCTGACTGGAACCCAAATCATGTTTGAGATAAACTTTTGACTGGGGACGGAATAACATAAGTTTTGCTCGTGTCTGTCCGACCACACGGACGTACCTTCAAATTTCCAGATGTCAAGCTTTTCTCGGAAATCATACATACTAATGATTTGTAAGTTACCAGTATGGTTTAGTATCACAAACTATACACGATTAAAAAAAATCAGACAGGTATAACCTCTCCTTGTTTTGACAATGGGTCAATTATGAAAATTTACGTGGACATTTCTGTCAAGCCTTTCTATGACAAACTACATACGAATGGTCTAAAATTGGTAAGAAGGTTCAGGATGTCAAACTCTACGTCTGTATGATGTTCTGCCATGCTTTTCTAAAAAAACGAAACAAGAAAATTGATAGGCTAAAATAGAATGACACCCGTTTCAATCAAAGGTGTCAGAATACCCTTATAAAAGAGCCCATAATAAGGCTAAGAAAAGTGGGCGATTCAGGCTCCGGGTGAGCTGAGAAGGGACAGTTGTGTGTTTTACTTTATCTACAGAATGTTTCTTTAAGAGGCTGTCAATGTAAAAATCAGGCAAATGCCTACAGAATCTGGCACATGAAGAATTTTATCCCAGAAAATTAATTGTTTTAATGTATTGTTTGACTCATATTTAAAACAAAAATCACCAAGATTGGTTTGAAAGCAGCATTGATGACTTGTGATTCAGCCTGAAAGTTCATGAATAAAGCAACCAAATTTTGCAAATATGTAAGAGTTATCTCCCCTTTTCTGCATATGTTCAATGCATTCTATACAAATTATATCTAAGTTATCACTTCAATAAACCAAAAATCTGCATTTGTTTTTTGGGAATGGATGTGAAATCAATGAAAATTTTTGAAAAACAAAATTTGTCATGTGCCAGCTATTGCCTGGGTTTTGCTTGGACAGCCTCTTAATAAGTACCACTGGTGAAATTATAAAAAACAAACATATAAGATAAATCAGCAAAAAAACCCAATGATTTCAGGCATAGTCAGAATAATAAAAAATGTAATTCTGTCCAACGAAAAAACAATATGCTCATAAATTACAAAGAAAAATAATAGCATACTAATGACGCAAAGGTGTACCAAAGGGGTAATCAGTATCATAAAACCGTGAAGACAAAGACAAAACCGGCAGACAAAAAATCATCACAACAAAACAAACCACATAACAACATAAAACACACACACATAACAACAAAACCGCATTCAGCAACGCGAACTCAAGTCGAAACGAGAGTGAACTCAGGTGCTCCGGAAGAGTAAGCAGTTCCTGCTTGCTATAGCACACCCGTCACGTTGCCAAAGACCAATTAAGTGTTGGTCAAATCCGGAAAGGATGACATTACAAAACTCTATGTCAAACCAACATCTGTGCTCATCTGAGAGATAGAAATCCCATATTTGCATACAAGCACATGATGTCGTCCGTAAAATTTCTTGAGTGATGACAACGTACCCCTGTGTTAACAATTTGCTTGTCAGCCGTGTAGCTCTATCAAGGAAGTCGTTGTACTACCCACATGCTCTGGAATAACGAATCAATTGTGATACGTAAACTCCATATGCTGGAGCGGACGGAATGTTGGTACACAGAAAGGGAAAGTTAACTATTGGAAAGTTGAAGTCATCATATTGGAAAGTTAAAGTCACTAATGGAAAGTTGAAGTCACTAATATTTTTCCATTGAAAAAAATGTACTTTTGTTCTCATTTTTTACTTTTTTAATTATCAAATAAAAAAAAGGAATATATAAGACTTATTTACTCATACTAAGAGTTATGTTTTTTATGGTCTTATCCTAGTTTGCCAATTTTTAATTAGGTGCATGAAAAAAGATATAATGATTTGTTGTTTTAGCAATTATAGTTTATTTTTCGAAATTATAGACTGATATTCACCTGTATTATAAAACACAAAGAAAAGTATTAAAAATCTCGCATATATATATAATATATGATAAATAGAATATAAAATTCATTAAATATTAATATTAAAATGTAAGTACAGGTGACCTAAATCTGGAACAGATGTCAAGTACTATCCAAGATCAACCTACTTTCCAAATATCATTCCTCTACTAATTGTAATTGCCAACATTTTCACCTTTACCCAAGATATTGACAAAACAAAAACCATTATGTACAAACGTATGAACAAACGAACCAAAAGCTATGTATCCCTTCTCAACTCCGCCGGGCACGGGGATCCCTGTTGATGCTGACAATGATGACATTCCATCCCTGTATTGGATTCCTAAATCATCTTTTGTTTTCAACAGTTTTGGAATTTGACCTTCCAATGTTTTGATATTAAATGCTATTGATGAGAGGTTACTCCTTGAAATATCGATATATAGCATATCCAAGGTAACCGTTTATACCCGCGTTTTGGTATCTGAAATTTTGAAACCACTAGGCGATAACCACTGCTGGTGGACCAGATGTCCCCGAGGGTAATAACAAGCCTAGTCGTCAGACTTGTCTGACACGATTTACCATAAAAA
The DNA here is from genome assembly GCA_963971305.1 of Arcuatula senhousia. NCBI lineage: Eukaryota > Metazoa > Mollusca > Bivalvia > Mytilida > Mytilidae > Arcuatula > Arcuatula senhousia. The sequence goes on from OZ020309.1 coordinate 63,858,780, forward strand.
TTCTTATATTTTTTGTCGCTGAAATTTCCGATATTTAAATTCAAAATTGTTTAAAACACCAGGTTTCTTTCCTTGTAATCCACATGGTCGATATCCTCGGTGCTGGATTTGGCTGCCTTGATCGAACGTTTTGGTTTTGAGTAATTTTTGTTTTCAACAGTTTTGGAATTTGACCTTCCAATGTTTTGATATTACATGCTACTGATGAGAGGTTACTCCTTCAAATATCGATATATAGCATATCCAAATTAACCATTTATACCCGCGTTTTGGTATCTGTAATCATATAAAAATCTATATAAACAGCAATTCATTGCAGGGTCATCAAAATGTACTACTTAACCTCTTTCAGTTCTTTTGACTTAATACTAACGCCAATCAAATCCTACCTCCAGAATTTTTTTTTTAAAATTGTGTTGATTAAATGTGGATCCTGAAGAATCCAAAAGAACTATTGAAGATTCTTAGCTCAAAATCGGTTTCAATTTGCAACAGCATCAAAACTTTCTATTTCTTCATTCTTTACACTTTTATTCCGCATGGACAACTCAAATCATGATTGGCAGAGCTGTTTAAATGAAGCTTTTTCAAAAAGCATGCATATGGGAAATGCAGGTACAAATATCTGGTAGTCGATAACAGTACGACTAACTTTGTCATCAACGAGTCTAAGAAAAATAAGAAAACTCAAAAGACCAAAATGATTGACATGCTCAGTTTTCTTAACGACAACATATTTGCTCAGTTTGCGTGACGTGTTTTTCAGCAAACAATAGGGATTCCAATGGGCACTAATTGTGCACCATTGCTTGCTATTTAGTTTCTTCATTCACATGAAACAGACTTCTTACAATTTCTTTTGACAAAAAAGATCGCAGATGAGCTCGCTCTTTTAACCTCACATTCCGATATATTAATGATTCTCGATTTGGTGACTTTCTCCATCTCATATATACTCGGGAAATTTAAAAGGAATCGATGGATTCTGGGAAATCTGTTTCATATTTAGATCTACATCTCGAAATTGGATCTCAAGGAAGACTTTCAACCAAGCTCAATGAGAAACGTGATTACTTCAACTTTCTAATCGTCAACTTTCCCTTCTTGTGTAGCAATATCCCGTCCGCTTCGGCTTATGGAGTTTTCGTATCACAGTTAATTCGTTACTCCGGAGTTTGCGGGAAATACATCGGTTTCCTTGGCAGAGCGTCTCGTTTGACACAGAAATTGCTAACACAGGGTTATGTTGCACCACAGTTGCTGTCTTCTCTCAAGAATTTTTACGGTAGACACCATGCATTCGTAAATACATAAGGAAATTCTATCCCTATAATGAGTGCAGATGTTTTTTTTCATACAGTTTTGTTTTGTCTTCCTTAACTAGATTTGACACCCTGAATTTGAAATCAGCAGCACGGTGGGTGTGCTATAGCAGACAGGAAGCTCTTACTCTACCGGAGCATGTGAATTCACTCTTGTTACGACTTGAGTTCGCGTTGTCGTTGCACTTTTCGCCTTTTGACAATCGAATGCCCCATTGGTGGCTCTTTGCTTCTTTTTTATCAACAATGGTTTGTATGAACATACTGGGCCTAGTATACATCTAAGTTTTAAAGTTTTACATATCGGTCTTGAAATTTCCAGGATGACCGTCATTCATTTCATTTCAATTATTTTGTTTCATAATCGTGAAGGTGAATTCTTTACCAACAGAGGTCGTAAGAGCATACTAATACTTTTCTTAGTGAATATTTGAGTTTCTAAGTTTTGTATATCGGTGTTAAAATTTTCCAGATGGCAGCCATTTAAAAAAAGATCCCCCTAAACACAAAATTTTAAGCGTCATCCAATTTCGTTGAAAAAAAGATAGACTGGTAGATTAGGGGCCACCAAGTGCGCCATTACGTTAGGATTTTTTTTATTTTCGGTCTCAAAATGGCAAACGCTATTAAAATATGCAAAAAATGTAGTTTGTCGACTCCTCACAAGAAAAGGTTATCTTTGTTAATAAGGTGTGCATAATACTATGGTGCAATCAAAGTTTTTTTCCGACTTCTTAATTCTAAATGGCGGGATTTTTAATTAAGCTCCCGTCCTCTTATAATGTTTACCTAGTCTGATATCTTTGAAATTTGATTTCTAAGTATTGCTTTGAAATACTGCTTTAAATGGAATAATACTGTGGCGGATCTAGAAATTTTCTTACGGGTGGATGTGTACGCAATTATAAATAAAGGTAATAACAAAACTACCCAACTTGAATGATCAATCTCATAGTCCAGAGAAAATGACAAAAACAAATCAGTCATACCGGAGAATTGGTGGATTGCAATGGTCCTGACTTGGTACAGGCATTTCAAACAAAATGGAGGGTAAAACCAGGTTTTATGGCGCCAAACCTCCCTCTTCCATTGCGATCTTAGGATCCGGTAATGACCATGGAACACAACATAGTCGTGAGACACAATAGGGATATTGAGGTGATCATCTCAGTACAGCAGAGCAGTCAAACACTAATTGAAACAATTAACCACCATATTTTTTAACTCAATTTTGAACTTTTCGACTAGTGGCTGATAACGAAGAAAGATTTGTTTTAGGGATCGTATGAGACGTATTTTCTTATATCCCTGCTCCAAAAGTTGGTCACGAAGAAATCGGTGTCTGATAAAAAAATATGTGAAATGTGTGCAAGCTCTGGCATATCGAATAAGTTGTGAAATATAAACACCGTATGCAGGTGAAGTATGTATATTGCTCTGTAGATTAAGAAAATTAATAATTTGAAAATTGAAATTGTCTCTTTTATCGTCAATTGTTGTACTGAGATGACCACCTGGGTCGAATTCGAGATGCAAATCCAAGAAAGACGTGAAACAATTTGAATCGATGGTCTCTTTAATCTCCAATTCTGGAGGATATTATATTGAAGGAATCCATCTACCAAATGAAGTGTTATTGACAGAAAGGACATCATCAATATATCTTAATGTAAGATTAAATGACCTTAACTCTTTCATCTTCTTGTTCTTTACGAGTCCCTGAAGAAATTCAGTCTCGTAAGAGTATAAAAACAAATCGGCGAGGGGTTTGTGCCCATTGGGATGCTGATTTGTTGTTGAAAAATCTCTCCTCCGAAGGTGACATATATAATTTCAATGAGGAAATCAGGCATACTGCAAACAGGCGACTAAAAAACCTTTTTTCGACTTCTTGTTCCATACGGTTCCTAACTATTTTTTTTTGTCAAACGGGGGGGGACGTTACGAAAAATTACTGGTATTTGTTAATCATAATGATCTCTACCTTATCTGTACATTTTGTTTGTCAATAATTATTGTATGTATATGTTTTTCCTTATTCGACAAATACACTAGTAGATCAAACATGAATAAAGAACATCGATAGATGATTTCTTTAAACATATGACCGTTCAAGCAAAGCTTAGTAAAACAGAGGCATACTTATTTTAATACTTGAAGGATAGCTTATAAGTAACTTAAATGTTTATCAATAATCAATCAATCTTTTTTTGGCTTCTATAAGGCTCCATTAAAGGTAAGTAATACTTGATAAAGTTGAAATAATTGCGTGGTTTAGATCATTCATTCAATTTGAGAACATTTTAATGAGACATAATATGGTTTTTACTGTCGTTTGTTATTGGATTTGACAAACAAGTTTACAGTAGTGTTTAAGTACCCGAAACTCATAAACAATTCAAAACACTTCATTTTACCATCAGTCAAAAAATGCTGCTTCGAATGAAAAAAAATCAAAAATAGGCTTGATTAGGTTCAGACGTTTATCAAAGATATAGCATTTAAAATTAGCTTAAATGATTTTGTTATTTGATATCGCAAGACAAAATACACTTTTATTGATTTTACATGATGATATAAAGTAAAATAGACTATGTTTCATTAATTAATGTTTGAGTTTAAATGTTTCAGACATAACTTGCACTCTACCAACAGAATGCAAAGTGAAAAATCCATTAATGGAGATTCCATGTCTATCCAACGAACCAACTGAAGGATATGGCACAGAATGTGGTGTCTGTGTTGTTCCATATAATTAAAACATACCCAAAGATATTGTCAGTTGATTTTTTCTAAGTCAACATAAGAAAGTTAATTATATATAAAATAAGTACAATTTTTTCCGAAAATGGAAAGTATGTCTCCTTATCAGCGCCAGGGTAAGATTTACCAAATATCTATATATAAATATTTTGGTCTTAAGTATTTGGGAAAAAAACGACTTATTCATGGTCATATTGCGGGTGACAAAATAACATCAACACTGAATTAAATCGTGATAGATCCTGAAATCTACTTACTATAGGAATTAAATTATAAAATATTTGTTGACGTACGACGATAAATCTTGAACTTGACTTTCTTCGATCGTTAAAACACATGACTAAGTTTTTTTGGTAAAGAAATAAGAAATGAAGAATTACTGTGTGATAATGCTGTAAATTCTTAACTATTTTTCCTGGTTAAATCCGTTAGGATGTAAGACTCGTAGATCCTGCATCCCAAAACTTTCCCGGGCCTCTCTATCTTAGTCTTTCTCGATGATCACTACCTTCAAGTCGTGGAAGTCTTTCAGGTTATGACCTGGCAGTCTAAAGTGCTGACTGACTGGAAGGTCTGGTTTGGGTTTTAGATCACTTTTGTGTCTGTTAAGACGTCTATTGAAGTGCTGCTATACTGCTATACTGGATACCACATGTGATGCATTCGAGCAGGTAGATCACGTTAGCTTTCTTGCAATCGACATCACAAGAGATTTTGTATGTTTTTACGGGTGGTCTTACTGTGGAATGTTGAAGAATTTTGTATAGGTTTGCAGTATTTGCAGCGTTTGTCTCCACAGTTACGGTTCATACCGGACTGAATGGACTTTTACGGAAACATCATGCACTTATAGACAAATATGGGATTTCGATCACTCAGATGAGTGCAGATGTTGGTTTGTCATAGGGTGTTGTTTTGTCTTCCTTTACCGGATTTGACACGCTGAATGGATTATTGGCAACGCGATGGGTGTGCTATAGCAAGCAGGAACTGCTAACTCTTCCGGAGCACCTGAGTTCACTCTTTTTTCGACTGGAGTTCGCGTTGTTGATTGATATTCAGTTGTTTTGTGTTTCCATGTTTTACATGTTGTATGTTTTTGTCCCGTTCTTATTGGTGTTTACTGGTGTTGTCTCTGCCCTTTCGGACTTTTGACATTCGGGTACCCCATTGGTACCTCTGCCTTTTTCCTTTTCAAGAGGGGGATTTTCCACTTGCTCCGTCTTACGTAGTACATATTTCACAGTTGGTAAGATATGGCCGGATCTGTAATGGTGTGTCTGATTTTAATGATAAAAACCGTGGCATTACAAAAAAATACTAAAACAAGGATATTGTTACCATAAATTACGAGTACAAGCCTCAGTAATTGAACATTTTCGGGATTCTCGGCTTTTATCCATTCAAATGCATTGAAAAATTTCCAACATGTTTTCCTGATATTTGTTTACAACTAATTTTAGAAGATCCTAATAAACATCTTTTAAAAATTTCAACCAATTATAATTACAATTTCTATGTCGTTAATGTTAAAACGGTAGAGAAATTTTCAATGTATTTCCTATGAGAAATCTAGAGAGTGTGTTTTCCCGCCATATTTTCAGGTGCTTAAATGTTGAAAACGGCTCCATGTTTTTTAAAACTTTTTTCATAAAGTCTAGCTTTTTTTAGCTATTCTTTCCAAATTATTTATTTAAAATAACTTTTAATTACAGAAAAATTCAGGCTCGTACTCCCTTAAGTTGATTACTAAGCTTTATCATAAATATATATACAGAAAAAACTTTAATTTTATTGAAAAAACTTAATTGTAAACCACGAAATTTGATTTTAAAGGGAATATCCCATCCCGGTTTCTACGGTAAGGTTGCTTATAAATCAAATAAATTCAATGAAGAACTGTCTAAACATTTATTTTGAATAAAGGTTATGAAATGGAAATTTTAGTAAGAGAATTCAGTCTTTTTTGGTAAATATATTGATAATTCGATATTTTCTTTAAAATGTTAATTGCCTTTGTATACTTATGTCATTTTTATCATTAAAGCGGTCAAGTGTGTCGGTTTTGTGTGATGATACATCACAAAATCATTAATTGTTTGACGTATTGTGTCAGATTTAAAATCGATTTTTAAAAATCAGTCGATAGATGCTTCTTAGCTAGCTGTCACTAACTTTGAGTGTTCTCATGATAATATTTCTACGTCTATACCCGTTTCTGCTATGTAGTTTCTAACACAAAGTGAATATCAATTTCTTTGCACTTAGTTTACTGTTGACTATATAAGCTCGACTCTGCTATCTAATTTCTAACACAAAATGAATATCCACTTTCTCTGCACATAGTTTACGTGTTGAAACTTGACATAGCAGTTATACATTTATATCGTACATATGATGTTTACACATGCCAAAATGCATGTTATGGTAACATATCTTAAACTTAACCGCCCTTGTTCATAAGAATTATTATGTGTTTTTTTTTTATTTCAATCATATGGTGAAAAAGGCAAAAACAAATTTCAGAACTTAGAGGATCAATCAGAATATATAAATCCGTTTCTGCTATTTGGTTTCTAGCACAAAGGGAATATCAACTATCTCTCAATTGGTTTACTGATAAATATATAAACCCGTTTCTGATATTAAGTTTCGAACACCAAGGGAATATCAACTATCTCTGCATTTAGGTAACTGTTAAATATACAAGCCCGTTACTGCTATTTAGTTTCTAACTAAAGTTAATATCAACTATCTCTGCATTTAGTTTAGTGTTAAATAAATAAACCCGTTTCTGCTATTTAGTTTCTAACACAAAGGGAATATCAACTAGCTCTGCATTTAGTTTAATGTTAAATATATAAGCCCGTTTCTGCTATTTAGTTTCTAACACTAAGTGAATATCAACTATCTCTGCATTTAGTTTACTGTTAAATATATAAACTCGTTTCTGCTATTTAGTTTCTAAGACAAAGTGAATATCAACTATCTCTGCATTTAGTTAAGTGATAAATATATAAACCCGTTTCTGCTGTTTAGTTTCTAACACAAAGTGAATATCAACGATCTCTGCATTTAGTTTAGTGTTAAATATATAAACCTGTTACTGCTATGCTATTTAGGTTTTAATACTAAGTGAATATCAACTATCTCTGCATTTTGTTTACTGTTAAATCTGTAAGCCTTTTTCTACTATTTAACTTCTAACACTAAGTGAATATCAACTATCTCTGCATTTAGTCTACTGTTAAATATATAAACCCGTTTCTGCTATTAAGTTTCTAACACAAAGTGAATACCAATTATCTCTGCATTTAGTTTACTGTTATCATATAAACCCTTTTCTGCTATTAAGTTTCTAACACAAAGTGAATACCAATTATCTCTGCACTTAATTTACTGTTGACTATATAAGCTCGATTCTGCTATCTAATTTCTAACACAAAATGAATATCAACTTTCTCTGCACATAGTTTACGTGTTGAAACTTGACATAGCAGTTATACATTTATCTCGTACATATGATGTTTACACATGCCAAAATGCATGTTATGGTAACATATCTTAAACTTAACCGCCCTTGTTCATAAGAATTATTCCTGTGTTTTTTTTTTTTTTCAATCATATGGTGAAAAAGGCAAAAAACAAATTTCAGAACTTAGAGGATCAATCAGAATATATAAATCCGTTTCTGCTATTTGGTTTCTAGCACAAAGGGAATATCAACTATCTCTCAACTGGTTTACTGATAAATGTATACAGTAAACCCGTTTCTGATATTAAGTTTCGAACACCAAGGGAATATCAACTATCTCTGCATTTAGGTAACTGTTAAATATAAAAGCCCGTTTCTGCTATTTAGATTCTAACTAAAGTTAATATCAACTATCTCTGCATTTAGTTTAGTGTTAAATAAATAAACCCGTTTCTGCTATTTAGTTTCTAACACAAAGGGAATATCAACTAGCTCTGCATTTAGTTTAATGGTAAATATATAAGCCTATTTCTGCTATTTAGTTTCTGCTATTTAGTTTCTGCTATTTAGTTTCTGACACTAAGTGAAAATCCACCATCTCTGCATTTAGTTTACTGTTAAATATATAAACCCGTTTCTGCTATTTACTTTCCAACACAAACTGAATATCAACTATCTCTGTACTTAGTTTACTGTTGAATATATAAGAAACCTGACATAACAGTTATACATTTATCTCATTCAAATGAGAGCATGCTAAACTGCATGTTATGGTAACATATCTTAAATGTTTGAAAAAAAACTTTGTTTTCTTTATTTAAATCATATTGTATAAAATGCAAAATCAAATTACAGAACTTAGAGGATCAATCAGAGTCTTGTAGACATAAAATTTCAAAAGAAAGATTCATAACTGAATAATATCATAGATAGCCCAAAAATCACATGATAAACTTAACAATTGGAACAGTAAATTCACCGGGGCATTGAATTTTTATTAAGACCTTTCAAAGAAGCAGAAGTACCAATGCGGTATCCGAATTTCAAAAGTCCGATAGGGCAGAGACAAAACCAGTAAACACCAACAAGAACGAGACAAAATCAGACAACATGTAAAACACGAAAACACAAAAATAACTGAATATCAATCAACAACGCGAGCTCAAGTCGAAGCGAGAATGAACTAAGGTTCTCCTGAAGAGCAGTTCCTGATTGCTATAGCACACCCGTCGCGTTGCGTCAAATCAGTGTGTCAAATACGGTAAAGGAAGACAAAACAAAACCCTAACACGAACTAACATCTGCGCTCATCTGAAAGATCGAAATCCAATTTTATATATAAGTGCATGATGTCTTCCATAAAATTTCTTGAGTGAAGACAACAACCGAGGAGCAACATATCCCTGTGTGAACAATTTTTGCGTTAGACGTGACGCTCTGCAAAGAATCAGATATGTCCGGGATGTTTTTTTCAGTAGGCTGGAATTACTTTTTAGAATAAAATGTAAGTAATAAAGATCGGATAGCTAAATTTGATTTTCTTTTGTATTTATCTTCCAAAGTATATTTGTGTTTATCTATATTCTACTTCGTTGCCATTAGTCAGTTTTTGTTAGTTGTGGGCATCATTTATACTCCAATTACCGTATAGCGGGTTATTTTCGCTAATTTTTGCGGGTCGACGAAAATCGCGAAAATAAACCCCGCAAAAATATTATTCTAACGTAAATCGTGAATAAACACATCCACAAACCGCGAAGATAAAACCGGCGATCATCTAAAAACTGTGCTATCGAATTCAATAGTACCGTTTCAAAAAGCATAGCAAAAGTTATTAAAAATGCATTAAGTAAAAAATATATACATTTTATAATTGAGTTGACTACATATTGATCCCGAGAAATTGAATAAAACATGACACTAATTTTATGCGAAACAGAATACAACAGATACAACATTTCTTTATCGTTTATTACAGTAACGTTAGAAACAAAACTCTGCGATTAAACTAAAAAAAGCAAATTAAGAAAAAAAATACATTACAAATATTTTGAGTGGTTCTACTTGTTATAGTTTATTCTGTTTTTGTATTCAAAGCGAATTATATGACACATGTTCGTGTTTCGCCTTTTTGCTAATTTTAGATGTCTGCAAGAAGTAAAGAGACACCAAAATTCCGAAAGGGCAACGAACAAAACTGGTCAACACGACAAAAAACTGCACAAAGAAACACAAAACACAATATCAACACCTCGAACTCAAGTCGGAACAAGAGTGAACTCAGGTGCTCTGGAAGAGTAAGCGGTTCCTGTCTGCTATACCACACCCGTTGCGCTCCTAATTTCTAATTCAGTGTGCCAAATCCGGTAAAAGAAGATAAAACAAAACTATTTGACAAACCAACACCTGCACTCATCTGAAAAATTTGACGCAAAATTTTACCTGTGGATTGTTTTGGTTTTTAGTTCTTTCACTTCAGTACTTTTGGTTAATGACCTTTTAATGGTTTGATTCAATTGAAATAATTTTGCATATACAGCATAACCATATTACCCGTTTCTACTCCCATTTTGGCATTTGTATTTTAAAACCACTGGGTTGACAACCGTTGCTGATAGACCTAAGGTTCCTGAGAAGAGGTTAATTACAATATCGCTGCCGTTGATTTGTCTAACACGATTTTACCAATACATTTCAATACTTTTTTGTCGTTAAATTTCCAATTGTTGAATTCAAGGTTTATTTTTCTGCACAAGGTTTATTTCCTCGGTGCCAAATATGGCTTTCCTGTACGATTTCTTATGGTTTTGAGTAACTTTTTATCATTACTGTTTGTTACTGACCTTTCAATATTGTGATTCAAATGCTGCTGATTAGAAGCCACTCCTTGAAATGTACATATACAGCATAACCAAATTACCCGTTTTCATACCAATTTTGGTGTGTGAATATTGAAACCATTGGGTCGAAGACCGCTGCTGTTGGTCCAGAGGTTCCCGAGGATTAAAACCAGTGTAAGTCAGAATTCCAATTTCTCCTAGAAGAAATTGAGATATCCAGATTTGTCCTATGACGATTCTTGATCCTCCTGATTTTTCGGTGAGATGCAGGATCACACTAGATATTTGTGTTAGGGGGAATCTGGATCTTACTGGTATTTTAAATGCATTTAATAAGATCATTTTATAGCAATAATTAAAACACAATTGAAAATAATTAAACATAATACATGTATTATTAATTATAATAGATTTATAAAATTAAATTGCACAAATTATATTTTTTTTCTGTATTTGATATTTTATATATCAAAAAAAGAATTTATATGAAGTCATGTTTAGATCCAGATACAATATTATTCCATGGCTTTTTATTACAAAGTTTTGAATATAATTCTTAAAACAGTACAACTATCTTCATTTATACTAAATATCTCAATATACCACTTCAAATCTCCATCTTTATTAATTTTTAAAATTTAAAGCAAACAAAAAAAAAAAAAAAAAAAAAAGACGAAAAACACGCATGAACATATTTTTAAAATTTTTTACATTAATGACACGCTGGTTTTCCTTTTATCCAGGAAGTGTTTTTTGTGGTAAATAAATAAATAATAAAAAAGCCTTGCATTAAAAATTATTAGTAAAGCTTACATTTAAAAATCTTTTTGTTTCATAATATGTATAATTATCAAATTATTTTTATTTTATTGTGTACCAATACCTTTCTTAGTACTGAATATGGTGCTTTTTTTGGCACTCTGTTCATATTGATTAGGTTTTGAGAACTTTTTCTTTAATACCTTTTGCTACTGATCTTCCAATGATTTAATTCAAATGTAACTAAAAAGAAGTTACTCCTTGTTATATGCATATACAGCATGACCAACTTACCCTTTGTTATACATACTTTGGTATTTGCATACACAGCTATAAACCGTTAGCAAATATAGTAAAGCTCAGTTATAACAAAATTTAAGAGACGGGTGAAATTAGTTATAAACGAGAATCATTGTATCATGATTTTAATATTTATATTGAACTAAAAAGGCAAAGCAATAGGTTCAAATGTTTTGAATCGTAATCGTTATATAGGATTTACCTGTTGGACTACAATTTACAGATAACATATTAAGAAATGTCTTATATTTAGTAAATGTATGCTTCGATTTGAAGACAAAATCTTATATATCACTTTTATACATGTAGCCACTTCAACAATTGAAGGGTTTTTCATCCGTTTAAATTTCACAGAACATGGCGAACATATATTATCTATTCATACATCTTATTAAACTCTATTTTACTCCAAATGTATATGTAAAACTTAACCTCTTTCAGCTCTGAAGAATTCAATAAATGGGTCTCCAGAAATATTACGATTATTGTTATTCTAGAAACGAGGTCTATTAAGTCAAAATCCTGAAGATTCGAAAGAGCTGATGGAGAATACATACTTTAAATCTGTTTCATCTTGCAACAGCATCGAAAATTTCGATTTCTCCACTTTTTATAATTCTCTTTTGTACTACTCAAATCATGATTGGCACAGCAAATTCAACGCACCTTTTTCAAAAGAATGGAAAACGAAAGTACATAGATCTACTTAGAATTTTAACATTGACGTCATTTAGAACTGCCATTGCTTGGGAACAGTTCTAGCATGTCAGGGCATAGGACAGTTTTAAATCTGTCATGGGATGTCTGGACATATATCCGATTGTTTAATTCAGAAAATCGCTTTAAACGCGAGGCTTTGTCTTTGTACAGCACATACTCGATATCCTCCATGCTGGATTTGACTCCCCTGTTCGAACCCTTTGAGTACTTTTTATATGAAACTTTTGGTTTTCGACCTTGCAATAGTTTGATTCAAACGCTGCTTTTGAGAGGTTTCTCATTGAAATTTCGATATACAGCATAACCAAATTCACCGTTTTATACCAGTTTCCGTATTTATATTTTGAAACCACTGGGTGGATAACCGCTACTTGTGGACCAGAGGTCTCCGAGGGTAATCACAAACCTAGTCGCCAGAATTGTCTTATACGGATTTACCATTAAATTTCTAATATTTATTAGTTAATGAAATTTCCGATGGTTAACTTCGAAATTGTTTTAAACACCAGGCTCCCTTTCTTGTGCTACACATGGTCGATATCCTCGGTGCTTGATTTGGCTTGCTGGATTGCTGATGACAGGTTAACTATCAAAATTAAGATATCGATATACAGCATAACAAAAGTCATTGTTTTTTATACCCGTTTTGGTATTTGTATAAGTTCAGTTCTACCCCCAAAAAGATGAAAGTTGCTGTCCTTGGCTAGAAAAGTTGTAGAAGTGTCAGAAGAGCTTAAAAGAAGAGATAATATATCAGATATCTACAGTGTAAATAAAGCTATGCGGGCTTGCATCTACCATAGTGCTATTTCGGAAAGCATTGCAAAAGTTATTAAAAATGCAGAATGTAATAATTACAGATATATATTTTAATATTAAAATTGACTAGTTAGATATCAATCCTATAAAATTGAATAAAACATGACATTAATTTTATGCAAAACAGAATACAACAGATGCAACATTTCTTTATGTTTAAGTACGTTAGAAACTCAACTATGATGTAGAAATAAAACACAAATCTAGACAGAAATTATAACAATACAAATACAACGACGTATGACTATTTGAAAACTGTTTATGATTTTTTTAAATTAGTTTTTGTTGGTATTTAAAACGAATTATCAAATGATTTGCCTAGTTTAGATGTCTGCAAAATGTAGAAAATAACTGTGTCCTGATTTCGAATTCTATTACGTGAATTCTTTATATTTATCGATGTGTTTGTAACTTAAAAGCTAAAAACTAGGATCATTGTTGTTACATGATAATTGCTAAAAAGGATTCTCCTGTAAGGCTACGGGCAGATGAATTATTAAGAAATACATGTATCATAAATTTATTTGATTTATAACAAAACGTAGCAAACAGATATAACCATTTCAATTGCTCCCTGTCTGTAGTATATGTTTTAGACTGTTCTTTTTTTTTCTAAACGAAATCAAGATATAAATTCATTATATCAGAAACTAATGTGTTCACCTTTGTTAATCTAAGACGAAGATAATAAAGAACCGTTGAAATTTACATTATAATGTATAACTAAAAACATCTTGCTATCAGCTTCAACAGCACAAGGTACTGTTTATTCATTTTTTTCGTGGGTACCCATTTTCGTGGTTTGAAAAAAAGGGACCAGTTCGTGGATTCTTCAATTCGTGGTTTTGAAGACTGCAGCATGCAAATCAAGATTAAGTTTCCTTTTCGTGGGGCATCAATTATCGTGGGTAAAGGCCATCAAAGAAAACCACAAAACAAGCAGAACGGATGGTGAAAAGAGCTAGGGTTGATCTCAAGGCAGGAGAACGTGGAGACAATGTTGCCGTTTCGATTCCTCTGGTTGATCGTGGCCGTTGCGACCCGTGTAATATTTTGGGCGTTATTACTGACAGAGACTTGAGTACTGATCAGGACACTATTGCTGTAAAATCTGGAATACTAAATGGGAAGTACTCTAGAAACCAAATTGATCTGTGCCCAAAAAGGTTTCTTAGTTCAGCTGATGTTAGTACAGCAACAACAATATCATTAAGACAAGCTGTAGCTAGTCAGTCAATGGACAAGGATTTCCCAAGTGTAATTGTGCTGGCGTGAGAAGATGCAAGACAAATCGCTGCAAATGCTATAAAGCAAAACAACTGTGCAATCAAAGTGTCATTCTAGCTTTTCATGTGCCAATAAATGAACCCTATGTCCTCTATAAAATTGTGCATCGAATACCCAATTGTGTTATATGTCTGATATATTTTGTTTTCACATTAATGTGAATTTGAAATTTAAATATTATTGACATTTATATAGAAATGTTTTAATAGAATGACATTATTTATTAATATTTATTCAATTCTCCTCTGAAATGTGAAATTTGATGTATAAAATATATTAGATGTTCAAAATGGATTAAGTAATTAGTGTAATTTTCCATCTGTTTTTTTCAGTAATTTCATGAAACGACTGGAAATTTAAGAGATTTTATGAAATCCCTGGTGCTTTTTGTGGTTTCATGAACTTTCATGAAATTACTGATTACACTAATCCAATGTAACATGTACATTCAAATCAATAGCTCTGTAATTAAAAACATTGCGACGCTTCATACATTGTGTTAGCAGAATAAGTTTTAATTGTACTTCGCAGGGAAATACAAATGACAACAAAGTTCCAGACAATAAAATTTGTTACGCCTGACGCGCGTTTCGTCTATTCAAGACTTATCAGAGGCGCTCTATCAAAAATATTGAAAATGCCAAACACTATATGATTATGAAGAGCATAGAACATTAAACCAAAAATACCAAACTGGGGAACCAAATTATTACTAAGATGCTCAACCTATGTCTAGGGTAGAAAGAGCCTTAGGGTTTATACAATTTTGAAATTTAAACGGGTAAAGTAACACTACCCAAACGAAAGCTCTTCTTTTGAGGAGCCTAGGATGGTGGAGTGGTTACAACCTCTGTTCTGTTAGCTAGGCGCATACGCCGTAGATGTCCCAAATGTTGGTAGTTCCATCCTCGCTGTGGGAACTTAAAAAATCAAAATCTGTTTGTCAGATGATTGTCTGATTATATACTAGACATTCAAGTAAAAAAAGATATATACATTTTATAAGTGAGCCGATTACATATTGATCCAATGAAATTGAATAAAACATGACACTAATTTTATGCGGAACAGAATACAACAGATACAACGCTGCGTAGTTAAGGAAGCCATTTTAAAATTGTGGAAAAAAGGGGGGGGATGAAAATATGAACTTCAAATATTAGGCTTTATAAGAAAATATTCGCTCTGAAAATGATTTGTAAGAATAATTTATAAAATTTAAGACCTCTGTGACAAAACGTAGGATTTTCTAAGCTTTATTTATGGTTTTATCGGCGATTTTAAGGGAGAAATCAGGGTCCCTTACAAACTGCAAAATCACGGTGTATTCCGCTATACAGAACGATCTGAAATTTTACACAAGGGTAAATGTGATCCCAACTTATTCAAAAAGTGCTGGGGGTAGTTTTAATTCTGTTGATAAATATTTTTAAAAAATATTTTATTACCGTGGATTGCGGAAGTTGCATGATTTTCCATCTTTCCATGCCTCGTTTTTCAAAACGGCTGAGAATCGGCACTACCCCCAGCACTTTTCTGGTGCGTAAATTATCTCTAAACGTTGTGCTTAAATATTAAAACAATTGGTGTAGTGGAATACACCGTGAAAATCTAAAATATAAGACTTGGTGTTTGTTATTTTATTTCAGCGTCTAATGTCAAACGCAACGTTGATGCAAAACGCGTAATATCGGACCAACGTCGTACAACGACTGAATAAATTCCGTATTTTGGACGTGATATTGAAAACCAAAACGTCACATTAAATTATCCAAACCCCGGGTCCAAAACGCACAATTACCATGATGACATGCATAAACAATGTAATTTCAACCTTTTGGCACATATTCCATATATTCTTTCGTTTTTAATATTAGAATAGTGCAATTAATATTGACGCAGAGCATGTTAAAGCAAAATATTTTTTTTCATGTTCAAGTTCCTGCTTTGCCTAAATATGAATACGTTACTGAATTAAGAAAATGTATGTACAAGTTCTTCTCACTATTAACAAAATGATAAAATTTGTTTGATCAAGACATTCTAAGATTAAACCATTTGAGCACGGACCCAACTGTTTCTAGTAATATTGTAGCACTTGTGTATCGTAGTCTATTTTAAGAGGGAGGTATAGGGTTATTTTCGTGCTACGTTTTTATTTTACGTGTTTTCGTGATTTTGATTTTTTATTTCTCGTGTTTTCGTTTTGTGGAGGTTGTACGTGCTCCGTTTTTGTCTGTATTTTTGTCCCGTGTTTTGAGATTTTTATTACCCGTGCTTTGTTTTCTTCCTTTTTGATGCACGTGATTTGGTGTTTTCGATTATCTAAATTCAATTTTTTCGTGTTTGGCGATTTTTATAACTCGTGCTTCATTTTCAGCGTTTTTTTCGTGTTGGGTCCCCCCCTTTAACTGTGTCACTCATAAGGGACCAACCAATTGATTTTTATTGGGCTATGGTGAAATTTGAAATAAAAAGGCAGGATGGCAAAAATCCAGATATAAAAAGTCAGGACAATGCTTTTCATTAAAAAAAGGCAGGATGGTAGTTTTGGCTGAAAATTTTATAATAGCTTCAAAAATTGCGGGCGCATAAAATCCAGACTCAGCCTTTTCTGGAAATAAAAAGGCAGGACGAAGAAAATTTCCATAGCCCCCACCACCTAAACATCAAATGGTTGCTCCCTAAATGCCATGCAAAAATTGTTCTTAATAATGTTTGAGCTAGATTAGCTAAAATATAACGATGTGCGGATGAAATTTATATTGTGCCTAGTTGAACAACTGTATAATATACATGTATATGACAAGCACAACATTTGAAATGCACTAGGTCTGACATATATATATATGAAAACTATATTAAAATATCAACCAGTAGTTTAGACCTTTGTAAGGGTGTACCGATTAACATTATATGATTTAGTTTGGATTACTGTTCTCTTCATATTCTTTTTTACTGCAAGTCTTTTTGATATAAAGTGCATTTTTGAAGGGTCTTTTTTGTGTAAAGAACAAATAACAGACTGCTTACAATACAGTGGCGGATCCAGAAATTCTGAAAAGAGGGGGCCCGCTTTGGTCACATTTCAATGATTTCCTATATATTCAACCAATTTTTTCCTCCAAAAGGGGGAGGCGGGCCACCCAGGCCACCCCTGGATCCGCCTATGCAATAATATTTAAAACAATACACAAATTAAAGACATAGATTTATCTGGATTGCTGACTCGTCGGGCATGTGTTTTTTAAATAATTCAACTACTTGTTGGTACACTGTACATGTTTTGTACCTATTTATCAATTTTGTTTTCTTACTTGCTCTTCAATACTCCAAGTTCTCTAACTCATATAATTGAACAGGCTATGTAAGGTGTCCAATCAAAAATGTATATTGCAATATGATTAAATATACATTTATAAGTTTGTTCTGCCTGCATAAACAATGTCTCCCCACCGTTCCCCCCAAATTTTTAAGTTCAAAGGTCCATGAATCCCGAAAAAATTTGAGGATGAAAATTTCCTGGTAACATGCTTAATTTAATATATGGTGTCCTTTCTACATACTAAGTTTCATTGAATTTGGTTCAGTGGTTTCAGAGGAGTTGTGCTAACAAGGTTATAAGAGAGGATTTTCAGCAAATGTATATGTTCTAACATCGAGTCATAACTCCCAAATAATTTGAGGATCAAAATTTCCTGGTAATGTGCACAACTACATATGGTGTTCTTCCTTCATACCAATTTTTGATGAATTTGGTTCAGTAGTTTCAGAAGAGTTGCACTTACAAGATGATACATTAGGATTTTCAGCAAATTTCTAAGTTCCAAGGGCCATAAATTCAACAAAAAATTGAGGATCAGAATATCCTAGTAACTTGCACAACTTCATATGGTGTCTTCCCAACATACCAAGTTTTGACAAAATGGGATAATAAGTTTCAGAGGATTTGTGCTGACAAACTTTGTGAATGACAAGACAGACAGGACAAAAAACAATATGTCTCCACACCAAAGTGGGGGAGACATAAAACTAATATAGTGATTAACAATTCTTAAAAGTCCTGCCATCTCTGGGGAGTTGTTCCCGCAAAAGTGTGAACAGATGAAAATAGGATGTAATTAAATGTGGAATAAGTGTATGCCACACCACTTACATATATAAACAGAAATATAAAATTCAACAATGGAAAAAAGCTAGCAGCATTCAGCATGACCAGTGGTTGCTGCTTGCTGTTTTGCAATTGGTCTGAGATAACAAGATTGCTACATGTAGCCAATGTCCCAGTTAAAAATTTACTAAAAATTGAAGAATTTATCTTGCATTGCAGTATGATTGCCTACATATTATGACTAACAATCCTACATAATTTTATCAAAATCCATTGACTGGTTTCAGAGGAATTAAGCTCACTAAGTGTTCCTTTATGACCTAAAATGAACAAGCCGATATGTGATATGATCAACTAAATATCATGACAAACAATCATACAAAATTTCATTAAAATCGATTAACTGGACTTCGAGGAGTTGCGCTAAAAAATGTGTGACAGACGCACAGATGGACGTAGACCATTATTAGTCTAATTTAGATCCTTCTTTTTTGCGTTGTGGCGGGTATGGCACGCGACAGTCACAAAAACCCCATAAACTGAGTTTATAGACCGTAAACTGTAGTTAGCGGTCGATAAACTGGGTTTATCACTCGCTAATTATAAATTGCTGATGCTAATGATAATTTTAGTTGTTTGAAATTTATCATTAGCGGTCGATAATGGGGTTTTCAAATGCTAATTAGGGTTTCTCGGTGATAAACCGAATTTATCGGTGATAAACTGAGTTTATCGGCGATAAACTGAGTTTATCAACCGCTAACTATAGTTTACGGTCGGTAAATGCTGTTTTGCGTTGATAAAATAGCATTTGCACCGCGCAAACTAACGTTATCGCTGATAAACTTGGTTTCACGAACGTAAACTATAGTTAGCGTGTGATAAACCCAGTTTATCAACAGCAAACTATAGTTTACGGTCGATAAATGTGGTTTATCAGGTTTTTGTTATTATCGCGTGCCATAGGCGGGGGACAAAATATGATACATATGATTTCAAGCCAATTAAAAAAAACCTTCTTGACAATAAAACATCTTACATATAGAGGACCAGTACAAAATAAATTTTGACAGAGATTCCTGTCTTAATTTTAAAAGGCACATATCAAATGTGGCGAGGTTGAAATATTTTTTTTTTAACCCAAGTTTTTCTCTCTGTGAAATCAAACTAAAAAAGTTACATGCATAAATAAAAGAATTGTCTTGAATACATGTATCTCTATGTATAAATATCATATTTGGCCAAAACTATGTTATTGATGTGTTTGTGCAAATAAAGAATGTAAAGTATTATTACAATGTATCATTAATTTATCATTGTCACTACTTATCATGCATTAACATTTTCATCATTCAGATACATTTTGTAAAAGGTTATAAACTTAACAGCTCATTATCATCTTTTTATTATTCATAGGGTACAAATGTATTTAGTCTATTCAACAGTTACATGTAAAACAGCATCATATGACCACATAAATACATCTCCATGCGCATGTATTTCATTGAAAGTGTTCTTAAATGTTTCCATATATAAGTCTTCTAGCTTGATTTTTGAAGTTCATGTGTACATCTGTCAAGTCTTTATCCATCTCACATGTTGTCCTTGTACATTGTTGTATAACCTGTATAAAATACACAAAAAAAAATGAAAAATTAACAATGAATTACTGTGTGTGTGTGGCCCAAGTAAACTATAACTCCTATAAAATTTGTCAAATCAAAATGGCGTTGTGATATGATCAACTACATATCATGACAAACTACAAAATTTCATCAAAATCCGTTGAGCAGTCTCAGAGGAGTTGCGCTCACAAAAAGTTCCTTTGACATAAAATGAACAAAGTCCCATAACTCCTATAAAATTTGTTGAATTAAAATGGCAGTATACATGTAATATGATCAATTACATATGACCAACAATCCAACAAAGTTTCATCAAAATCCGTTGACCGATCTCTGACAGATGAGTTGCGCTCACAAAAGTGTGACGGACCCCCGGACAGACGGACAAAGACCATTACTAGGTCCTTCTGTCTTGTTGCGGCGGGGGACAAAAATATCCTAGATTCTCATCCCAATTTTTTCAGCTGCTTGAAAATTTTATTTTGATTTTTTTGCCAGTTATTTTCTTATTTTTGTTCAAATTCTTGGAATTGGCAGCTTATTTATCATGTTCAATAAAATGGAAAAAATTAAACAAAAAAAATGCCCCAATGCCATATTTACAACAATCTCATTAAAATAAGATCTTAGTTTAATGTGATTGTACAATACATGTATATTTACAAGAAATTTTGATAAGAATCTAAGAACTATTTTATCATGGCCAGACATCTCCAAATTACATGTACTATGTACATCTTAGTCTCATAATAAAACACACTAATGTTCGCTTACTCAGGAGGGTTTTAAACATGTTAAAGGGGTTTCATTTAATGTAATGGAGCAGCCGCCTCAAATTTACTTGCTAAGTTAAAGACTATCTAAGTGCGGTTTATGAGTTGCTATGGATATATTATTAATACTTTGATTGTGAGTTTGTAACATAATCTAGCTACAAATATAAGGTTTTTACTCACAAGATTTATTTTCATATTATTTTGATCTAGAACTTCATAGGAAAGTTCAGGATCTAAATAGTAAAAATGTGGCAATCTTATAAAAAAAAAACCCAAAGCATTCTAATATTAATCCTTAGTTCAGTGTAGGCAGTGGGGGGGGGGGGGGTGTGGGGGTGTAGGAGGGGGTATGATCCTGAAGTCCCGGCAAATAAAACAAGAAATCCCGGATTCCTGCGAAAATAAATGTGTGATTCCTGCATCCCGAAAGATGAAAATGGCGTTCCTGTTAAGGGTTTTCCCGAATTCCCGTTTAAATAAATGGGCTTTCCTGCTGTCCCGCAAAAGGTCCTACCGACCCTCAGTGTAATTTCAGTTGCTATAAAAGCTAGACATAAAATTTCGAAATGCTCCATTACGGGTTATGGGACCCCTGTGTAGCTCCGCCTAATCTAAAATATGTCCAAAGAGTTTAGTAACATTATTGCAGATAATGTATACATGTTCATGATGCGCATGTACATGTTAAAAACGCATTTCCTGAAAAGGTACCACCGCCACAATTACAACAACTTTTTTGTTACTTGAATAACATTGCACATGCTATATGTACATTGTAATAGATATATGATCACATACATGTACATTTTTGTAACCCTCAGCCCACTGACTACATTCCCGCATGGGTAAATGATCTGGTGTCATGCATTGTAATGGTGCAAACCTTAAATTAACATATTTATATAAAAATATACCATTTTACAATTTTATTTTTGTTGCTAATTCATTTAGAAAACTCTGACATATGGAACAATGTAACAATTTCTTTTAAACTGGCCAGTTTGTTTTTAGTATGTATTAATGTACTAATTTTTATTATGAGACACTGAATGACTTATTACTTAAAATTATGAACTTAAAGTTCATGTTCAGCAATTTAAATGACGTGTCAATTAAACTTCTAGGATGAAACTTACTATTTTGGGGCAATAAAAGTTCTTACCAACATATATATATGTTTATTCATGTTTCCTAAGCATGTAATCATTTTCAAGTCCTTTCTGTCAAGAATTTCATTTCTATGATTAGTGCTGTAATGTAATGAATGCCTACGGCACTGCTCCATTACATTAAATACAGGTACATGTAGGACCATATATTGTTACCCTTACATACATTGTACATGTAGTGGACTGAGGATTACGTTATCATCATACAATGTATGTGCGGGCAGGTGTACATGTATGTTCACTGGCGCATGATGGAGGGAGAGTGGAGAAATACACCAAGGTTGGAATGAATGAAAATATCTTACATGTACATGTATTGTCCATGTAAAAATGTAGTGCTTGTTAAGTTATAATTTGGAAGTTATGTTTGATCATGTGTTGATGGTTTACTTTTTCATGTCTGTAGTAGTGTACATAGTGTACACGGCATTCACTTTTAGTGTTACTTTATTAATGATTAAAACATGTCTGTAAGTGTAAGTATGTACCAGTACTGTACTGTCAGTGTACAAAAATGTAGATAGATTGGTCTTAAACGGATTTCTAAATGAACATGTTCAACCACAAGGTCATGACTTACATTTTCAAAATATTTATATATTTTTTTGTCTTTTTACCTGAGAAAATAAGTTTATACCAATAATTACAACCTACCGCTCCAAAAAGCAAAATTACACAACATGACAGGTGCGTGCTGAATGTAAACATCGTCATTTCACTGGCATTGTTGTTGGTTTCTCATCCTTTTGTATCACCAGATTTCACAAAATGAGTGTCCGTTTGTTTCCTTACATAGTCCGGAAGAACATGCAATGTCTTTATACCACATAAACGCTTTTTATTTCGTATAAAATTGACGAAATCCTCTCGATATGATCAGAAATCAACAATGGCGTGTTGTGCGTAAAGCTCCGGATCGATGAAGATTTTCCCGATTTACCAAATAAGGACATATCGCTCCGCCTACTAATTACATAGTGATACATAGTGATTATTCCTGTAACAGGTGTCCCACAGACTCCTCAGGCTCTATGTATGTATGCAAGTAATTCCCTCCTCTATCAGGAGCACCCTCATTGAATGAGGTAAAGAGGGAATCTGGGCATTCCTTTCATGGATTGCTGTGGTGTCCATATTAGTCGGACCCCCCTGGGCCTAGCGTCTGGTCTAACAGCTACAAAAGGGCGACAACAAAGCCAACATGAAGGAGAGACTCAACTTACATGTATAATGGCAAAAACATGCAGGAACTACTTACAAGTGCAGGAAATATGTACAAAAAGGGAAAAGGGAGTGGGAATAAATCAACCACAAGCGCCAAAAGCAAGCCAAACATAAAAGGCTCCGTAACGGGGAATACCGACATGGACAACTAGCTATCCAGTCGAGTAGACCCAGACACCCAACTGTATTGAGATGGAGGAAAGCCGAAAATCCTATGAAAAGATCTCGGAAAGAAACCATCAGACTATCAGGGGAACAGTCAAAACCCACAGACATCTAAAGAGCGGTCTGCAAAACTTCCCAAAAGGGACGTTTTCTGATAGCACCTCGAACTTCCATGTCAATGGCATAAACATGAATCCAGGAGAAAAATTAGTCCATTACTACAAAGGATGGTCATATCCAAATACATAAAACAATTTCTGAAGATGGATGACACTGTTTGCCAAAGATGTAGATGGATTTTCTCCTGAGTCCAAAACACGACCACAGGCGTTTGGGTTCAGGATTATTTTTTTTTTCATTAATAACGTGTATATAAAAATTTTCATACTCGTCTATATACTATTTCCACAAGGCAAGAATGTTTGACAGTTCTAAAAATAGAACTTTGGGAAATCTACGAATTTCTTATAGAAGTAGTTTTCCATCGAAATTAAATTGGCTATTGTCTCATTCCTTTTAGTTTTCTCTCTCTTATGGGCTCAAAATTAAAGTGTATCAATGTGTAATAACGTCAAATCTAGTCGTTTTTCCTCCGAACCGGACCAAAAATATCACCAGGGACGGAAGTAGATATGAAAACAATATTCCGCCAAATAAAAGGAATTCCGAGTGACGCTACAGTAAGGTAAAATCTAGGCGAGTTCGAACAAAATCTTTTGGCGGAAAAATATGGTCACGATCTTATTTGAATTATTTTTTACTACGGAGATAGTAGTAAAAACGCACATTTTTATATTAGGACCTGTTATGTGTACCATAGTTTTACAAAAAGACATAACAGGATAAATATATGTGGCTATTCAAATTCAATGATAAAATTGGTAAAAGGGGCGGAATATTGTCTCCCTTATCTACTTCCGTCCCTGGTGGTTTTGTGGCTCACTTCGAATGAAAAAAGGTTAGATTTAAAGTCATTATGCATTGTTACACGATATATATGTGATTTATTGCGAGATAAAACTGAAAGGATTAAGAAAATCACCAATATTTTACACAAAACCTTTAATTCTATGAGAAAATAGGGGGTTTTCCAAGGGTAAATTTTGCTCTATTTTTAGAACTGTCAAACATTCTTGCCTTGTGGAAATAGTATATAGACGAGTATGAAATTTTTTATATACACGTTATTAATAAAAAAATAATCCTGAACCCAAACGCCTGTGAACACGACCACTCGTCATCGCCATTGACTCTTCTATTTCCTCTAAGTTTCTTGATGCGTGACTTCCGCAATATTTTATTTCCGCTCTATAATCATATACAATGTCTTGATCTTTCCAGTATTTATCCAATCTATTTTTAAACGTGTTTATAGTTGGTGCATTAACTACGCTTTCTGGCAATTTGTTCCAAATTTTTGAAGCCCTTATGCTGAAAAAGTTTCTCCTGGTTTCTAGTCTTGGTCTCTGTTGTATTATTTTATGTTGGTTTGTTCTTGTACTGTGACGGATGTTGGTGGTTTTTAGCATTTTGACACAGTTACACACCTCCGGGTCGTATATTCCGTGTGTGATTTTAAAGAGCTCTATCATGTCGCCTCTAACTCTCCTGTAGCTTAGCGTTGGTAGTTTTAGCTTTTTGAGCCTTTCTGCGTAAGAGAGATTTCCGAGGCCTGGGAGCTGTTTCGTAGCTCTTCTTTGGACCTGCTCAATTTTGTCTATCAGTTTCTTTTGGTGTGGTGACCATACTGCGCAGGCATAGTCCAGTTGTGATCTTACCATTGCTTTATATAGAGGAATAAAAGTTTCAATGGTTAGATTTTTGAAAGACCTTCTAATGATTGCAAAGATTGAATTTGCTTTGTTGACTTTCTCGCTGATGTGTTTCTCAAATGTTAGCTTATCATCCACTATTACCCCTATATCTTTCTCTTCATGAGTTTTGCTGACATTCTTCTCCATTAGTGTATAGTTGAAGTTTCCCTGTACTGTATTTGCTCTTCCAATTTCCATATGTTTGCATTTGTCAGGGTGAAACTTCAAAAGCCAGGTATTACTCCACTCTTCAAACTTATTTAAATCCTGTTGTAGGGTTTCTCTATCTGATGTTTTATGAATTTCTCTATATATTTTTGTATCGTCTGCAAAGAGATACGTTGGTGAGTCAACAATGTCTGGAAGGTCATTAATATAGATCACAAATAGTAGAGGGCCTAAGACAGAACCTTGCGGTATCCCTGATGTCACATCTTTCCAGTCTGATTCTTTTCCATTTACTATCACTTTCTGTTTTCTCTCAATTAGAAAGCTCTTGACCCATTCTGTTAAGTTCTCACTAATGCCATAGCTTTTGAGTTTACCAATTAGCCTGTTATGTGGGACTTTATCAAAAGCTTTTTGAAAATCCATATAAATACAGTCTATATTTGTTCCCTTAGTTTCTAAAGCTTCTGTCCACTTGTCCAGTACTTCTAGTAGTTGCAAGGAGGTTGATCTCCCAGAGATAAATCCATATTGTTGACTAGAGAAGAAATGGTTTTCCTTCATATGTTCTATTATGTGATTCCTTATAATTTTCTCTAGTAACTTGCAAACTACTGAGGTCAGGCTAACTGGACGGTAGTTTCCAGCTAATGATTTGCTCCCTTTCTTGAATATGGCACTGACTCCTGCTAATTTCCAATCATTTGGTACGGTTTTCCCATCCAGTGAGCATTCAAAAATGAGTTTTAAAGGAGTAGCTATAGATGATGCTAGTTCCTTAAGTAGCCTAGGGTGTAGCTCGTCAAGTCCTGGGGATTTGTCTATTTTAAGGTTCTCTAACAGTTTTACAATCATATCCTCAGTTATAGACAAGTTTGGCATTGGCCGCTTTGGGATTTTATTAGGCAATTGGGGTATTTCTCCATCTGGCTCATTAGTAAAGACACTGGTGAAGAAATTTGCTAGTATATTTGCCTTCTCCTCATCTGAGCTCGTTTTGGGTGACTTTGTATTTTCAGGGTCTATATGTAGGTCTCCTATTCCATCCCGTGTTTTTAGTTTAGACTTGATGTAGCTCCAGATAACCTTTGGATTTTGCTTGGCTTGTCTACTTAGATCCCTTTCATATTTCTTTCTTTCTTTGTTTACATCGGATTTGACTTTATTCCTTATTCTGTTGTATTCTTGTCTTAGCATAGGGTCTTTGTTTCTTGTTATCCTCCTGGCTAGATTATTTTTCTTTCTAATTTTCTCTCTCGTTGATTGATCAATAGGAAAGGTATTCAGTTTTTTGCCGTTACTAGTTACCTTTCTCTTGGGTATATATGTGTCCTCCATCTTCTTTAATTCCTCTATGAATGAATTCCAATTTTCATCTATGTTTTTGGTAGACTTGATTATGTCTTTCCACTCTTTCTCTTGAATTTCTTTGTTGAACTCTTTGTATTTTCCCTTGTTGAATTGTCGCTTCTCTTTTGTTTCATTTTTGAGGTTGGCATAGCAATTAAAGTTAAATGTGATAACACAGTGGTCACTTTTGCCCAATGGACTAGAGTATTCCAGATCGGATACCATGCCCTCCTCGTTTGTTATAATCAGGTCTAGTATCGAGGGTATATCCTCTCCTCTCCATCTTGTTTCTTTCTTAATGTGTTGAAATGCATAGTTGTCCTGAAGATTATCAATAAATTTGTACTCTATTGTATCGGTACTGTCTCCTTTGGAGTTCCAGGAATCCCAATCTATGTCTGGATAATTAAAGTCTCCCATTATCAAAATATGAGAAAAATTCTTTGAGTTGGCCTCATCTATAAGGTCCCTGAGTTTCTTATTGTACTCCTGGCTCTTGTTGTAATGGAATCTATAGATGAGACATACCAAAAGTTTGTCTGCATTGTTTAGGTTGATCTTTACCATAAGATTCTCTTCAAAGTTTGTTTCAGGTTGGTACTCAGTTGCATCCAAATCTTTGTCGATATACATTAGTAATCCTCTTCCAATATTATTCTCAATATTTTTTGAAAACATCTGATATTTCCTGTTAATTCCTAGGGAGTATTCTGATTCTTGGGTTTGGTACCTTCCATTTTTTGGTTTGACTTCAGTAATTCCTATGATATTTGGTTTGCTGTCCTGTGTTCTAATCTCCAATTCTGTTAATTTGTTGTGTAACTGATCCGCATTAGTGTAAAAACAATTTAGTTGAGGTAAAATCTTGTGACTATTTGCATGATTTGTTGACAACTGTTTAAAATTCGACAAGTTTAAGCAGCTTGACGAAGAATCTAACTTTAACGTATTTACATTTTTATTTACAATGTTAGACTTTCCATCTTTTCTTGCTACTTTACTATCACTATTCTTCTCGCTGAAGGAGGCCCCCTTACTTTCCGAGGCCGTCCATCGTTTTTTTGAAGCCTTTGTGCCTCTTCCCAAAGCCCTTTTTCCTCTTTCCTTTCAGTTCGGGTGAGGTCATTACTCACTCCAACTTTCTCGTATTTAGCCATTTTTTTGGCTTTGTACATATTTGAGAAGAGGCTAACTTTTACATCCACTGTCTGGAGTCCTACTTTTATGGGTCTGGCTTTTTCTGCATCATATTTGCCTAGTCTTGTACATTTTTCTATGTTGTTTGGGTCCAGTGTTATGTCACAATCAATGAAAAGTTGGTTTACTTGGTTTAAGTCATGTGTTTCCCTTTCTTCTTGTGTTTCTGCCTCAGGAATGCCAAAAACGATCATGTTTTTTTTCTCTTGATTTCCTCTCTCTCATTTCCTCTATGAGGTTGGAGACAGATGGTTGTTCTGGATGACTAGGGATACCTTCGCTGTTGTTTTTGTCCTTTATGGCCTCGTTAGATGTCATTTTTTCACTTATCTCCTCCTGGACCAGTGTTCTTATAGCCTCTTCCTCAATACTAGTGGTTTCTTTTGATTTTTCCAGCTCAGCCTGAACAATCTCTTTTACTTCTTGTTTCCTTACATAGTCCGGAAGAACATGCAATGTCTTTATACCACATAAACGCTTGAATTATGAATGCAAAAGAGGAAAAAGACTAAAAACAAGCCAAAAGTGATATATTAAGACGCGATTTTAAATATACAGAGCAGAAAAATGTCTTTTTGTCATTAAGTAAATATATTATTCTTGTTGCAATAATTTATTCTATGCTAAAATCAAAAAAATATGAGCGGTGCACGCTACCAGTGACGTCAATATATTGACGTTGAATATTCATAAGAATACGGAGTTACTTCCCCATAGGAAAGCTTCCTTAACCCTGCAGCGAACATTTCTTTATCGTTTATTACAGGTACGTTAGAAACAAAACTATGCGATCAAACTTAAATAGCAAATTAAGAAAGAAATACAACATTGCAAATATTTTGACTGGTTCTCTTTGATAAAGTTTATTTTGTGTTTGTATTCAAAGCGAATTATATGACAAATGTTCGTGTTTCGCCTTTTTGCTAATTATGGATGTCTGCAAGAAGTTAAGAGGCACCAGTTGGACATTCGAGTGTCGAAATTCCGAAAGGGAAACGACCAAAACTGGTCAACACGATCACGAATAGCACAAAGAAACACAAAACACAATATCAACACCTCGAACTCAAGTCGTAACAAGAGTGAACTCAGGTGCTCCGGAAGAGTAAGCAATTCCTATTCCCTTACCAAAATGCAATTGATTGCTATTTGATTGGTTTTGAAGTTTTTTTCTGAGAATTGAATTTTGATTGTGTTTTGATTGGTGAACTACTTTAGTTTTGATTCTATTTTAATCTTTTGGTAAAAGATTGATTGAAAAAGGATTGAAGATTGGAAATTGAGTAGTTTTACATTGAAAGTCCATTGATATTGGCTGGATTTGCGCGAAATATGTAAATTAGATGAAGGATTGAAATGACGTCAAAAATAACTCAATGATCAATCCTCATACCAATGGTACCATTGAAAATGCATTGAAATGATATTACAAATAACTCAAAACTCAATACCTAATGTACTAATTAATGATTGTATTAAAAACACATTGCTCAACTAATTTGAAAGAAATCTGGCGCCCTTACATTTATGTGCAACATGCAATTCTTAACATATATCCAAGTGGATCAATCATTTCTATTACAACAGGGGTGGATCCAGAAATTTTTTAAATGGGGAGTTCCACATACTGGTTTCTGTGGGCCAAAAGGGGGGGGGGGGGTTCCAGACCAATTTTGCTGAAAATCTAGACAAAAAATTAAATATTTCGGAGGAAAGGGTGGGTTTACAATTAGTGTTTCATGCAGCCAGGGTATGTTTTAAATAAAATTAAAAAATTGCTTTATATTGAAGTATAGTTGATTGTTTACTAATTGTTCTATTCTAATTTATTTAATAAGTTAGCTTGATCTTATTAAAATTATAATTGTATTATATACTTTTTTTTATCTCTGGTTTTGTTCAGATTCAAAATAAAACCTAAATTTACTTCAAACATTGACATGTACATGCAATTTGTACTTACAATATTTGTGCATTTATTGTCTTTTCCAATTTTAAAAATTCCACAATTAATTATGAATAGAAAATGCTCAAATCCAGTGTAAGTTATTCCATATTATTTAATTAATCCTTTCTTTGTTATCACATATAAATCTACACCCTTCATGTCTTAAACTTCCATTCAAAATGTGCCGCTGAGAAATCTCATTGGTTGTTTTAAGGGGCACCATTGGGATTCTAGTATCTAATCTTTTAGTATATTGTAAATCCAGTATTTATACCAGAAAGGCAGCTATAGTACTAATTGTAATAATGCAAACAAAAATAATTTTCATTTATAGGTATTAGTGAGTAAATGGAATTTTAAACACAGTTTAGTTTCTTTGTTAAACTTTTTGTTTAATATCTGTGTCTGCACACAATACCATGCAGATTTTCAAAATCATGAAACAATTGTGTAACTAGGAGTGCTATACATTCTTATGAAAGCATTGATTTAAGAATCAATCACAAGAAAATAACTGCAAAAACAATCAAGAATTTTCCATGCTAATTTTTAAATCATTTTTATGACATCATACCAATACTACATGTAATTCAATGCTTTATCAATGCAATTGAAAGTGCAGTGAAAGTTTCAATCAACTTCCAATGTCGCCAGTTCAATGTTTCAGATAACACTTCACAAAATGCAATCAAAAATAACTCCAAAACCAATGCACAACTACAGGTTCAATACATTTTCAATCACTTTTCAATGCAAAATAAGCATTGCTTTTAGCTAAGGGATTTGCTATACCACACCCGTTGCGCTCCTATTTTCCAATTCAGTATGTCTAATCCTGTGAAAGAAGACAAATCAAAACTCTTTGACAAACCAAAATCTGCACTCATCTGAGAAATTTGATGCAAAATTTTACTTGTGGATTTTTTTGGTTTTTAGTACTTTTACTTCAATACTTTTGGTAAATGACCTCTAAAGACATAGAACCTAGCTATCAATTTCGTATTTTTTTCACATTGAATAAAAAGAACATATATCAAAAGTAAACATTCTATAACTTATCTTTACCGACATAAAAACTCATTTTTTTGCAGCTTTCTATGACATTATCTTATTTTGATATTAAGTATTGTCCAACATAAATATTTACTTTTGGTTAACCGTTATTCACGTGACCTTAACTGGGTACTGGTAAACTACGAAACGAAATGAAACCAAAGCAAGACGAAAACAAAACGAAATCGATTAATTAAGAAAAATGACTGATATCGGGTAAAATCGATTCAATTTTCTTTTTTTCCGGTTTCGCTCGATTTTGTTTCCTATTTGTACAGATTTCGGTTGCTTAATTTACTATTTTTGTTTCCTACTTTATCGATTTTGTTTTTGCTCCGTTCCGTTTTGGTTAATATTTGTTTCTCAATTTACCGCACGCAAGTGTTTACATTTTATGATTAGTTTGTCCTCTTTTTTGACACTGTATTTTTATGCAGTTTTCTCTCAAAAAGAGCATTTTCTGGTAGTTTTTTTTTAAAACTAATAGTGTCTTTAAAGGTTTTACGCTGTATTCTTCAAATACTGTGAATTTCATTATTTTTTTAAAATTGCGAAAATGATAGGTTCTATGTCTTTAAGTGGTTTGATTCAATGAAATAATTATGCGTATACAGCATAGCAGCATAACCAAATTACCAGTTTTGATTTCCATTTTCGTATTTGTATTCTAAAACCACTGGTGGACCTGAGCTTCCCGAGGCGAGGGTAATTACAATATCCTGGTCGTTGATTTGTCTAACACGATTTTACCAATACATTTCAATACTTTTTTGTCGTTAAATTTCCAATTGTTGAATTCAAGGTTTATTTTTTTCTGCACGTGGTTGATTTCCTCGGTGCCAAATATGGCTTTCCTGTAGGATTTTGTATGGTTTTGAGTACCTTTTTATCATTACTGTTTGTTACTGACCTTTCAATATTGTGATTCAAATGCTGCTGATTAGAAGCCACTCCTTGAAATGTACATATACAGCATAACCAAATTACCCGTTTTCATATCCATTTTGGTATGTGAATATTGAAACCATTGGGTCGATAACCGCTGCTGTTGGACCAGAGGTTCCCGAGGGTAAAAAGTCTAATTGTTAGACCGTCTTTTGTCTGAATTATAAATTTTAATACCTAAATGTCATTGAAAGCCTACTATTGTTGAATTTAAAATTGTTTTAAACATCAGGTACCTTTCTTTGTACTGAATATGGTGGATATGCATGGTGTTTGTTTTGGCACTCTGTTAAAATTTGTTTGGTTTTGAGAACTTTTTCTTTAATACCTTTTGCTATTGATCTTCCAATGGTTTAATTCAAATGTTACTAAAAAGAAGTTATTCCTTGTTATATGCATAAACAGCATAATAACCAACAATGGGTTCTCAATTAAAATTTAAAATTCTCATATGCCGTTTTTCATGTGTTCTGGTCAATTTGGGGAAAAAAATATTACGTTTCTTTATTTCTAAGCTAATTTTGGATACTTTCTTTCAGGTTTGAGCTATTTTTGATACATATTGCATCTCGGTTCATTTGGGGGATTCTAAGTTAACTAATGAGTCTTTATTTTGATTGATGTGGTTTGAATGCAGATTCTGATAATACTTTTTTTGGTGTGCTTAAAAAATTTAAATGCACATTTTATGTTTTTTGTTCAGAATTTTTTGTATCGGTAGATTTATGATAGGAATTGCAATAAAACAGTTGTGTTGTGCAGATCTTATTTAAATAGAGTGTATTTTATTGAGGAATCGTTAATGTAGCATACGATATGTTTTCTGCAACAAGAGCTTGTTCTTTCTGTTACTTTTTGCATCTACATTAAATTCATCGGCTAACAAAGCAAAGAACGATTGTTTTTGCGTCAAAAAAATATTTGTATGCTGGAATTGATATTAATTCAAATGTTGGCATCTAATATTACCTCTGGATGCTGGCATCCCAATGTTTTTTAAACTGATTCAAGTAGGCTGGGTTTTGATACGGCAATCATAGATATTTTCCTCCTAATATTTGTCCCAGCATCCCAGAGTCTGGATGCTGGCATCCCAATTTAAATAGATGTAGAAAGCCAGATTTGTCTGGATGCTGGCATCCCAATGAGTCTGGATGCTGACTTCAAAAAAGGCTGGATGCTGGCATCCCAATAAGTCTGGATGCTGGCATCCAAATATAAGTCTGGATGCTGGCATCCAAATATAAGTCTGGATGCTGGCATCCCAAAAGGTCTGGATGCTGGCATCCAATTATAAGTCTGGATGCTGGCATCCAAAAATAAGTCTGGATGCTGGTATCAAAACATCTGAAATCAGCTAGGGAAAGGTTGATAATTATTCAACTGTCAAAAACCTTGAAGAATGGATGCATAGAGTAAAATTGCTGGCCTTGTGCTCGTTTTTACTGTGCACTTAAAAGCGTACACTTATTTCACAACTCTTTATTTTTCATTCGTGCATGTGATAAGGTATTGGATAAAAAAAACAACTTGCATGTCTATAAAAATTACAATTTACCAAGAAATGACTACTGATGGTCACCTGTTGTTTTTGATAGGGAGGGCTTTCGGGATTATAGTTGGCTTTCCAACTGAACTCTTGCTTGACAACTTGGTTCGATTCCAACAGGATCTTCTATGCAGTAAGCCATTTGTGTTAAAATTGGTTTTGTACTCAATATTCATACCCTTTAATGTGAATATTTCAGACTGGGAAATTAAAATACTGAAAATATCTTAAAAAGTATTACTTTTTTTTTCACTATATATTAAGTGAACACATATGCCAACTAAAATTGTGCAATGAAAAACATACAAAGTAGTACATTTTAATAAAAATAAATCATTAATAAATAACAATTTGTATTATCACAGATACACTATAGAAAAAAATAAAAAATAAAATCATGAAATTTAATTACAAAATGAATTTTTAAATAATTTTTCTGAGAGTACAAAATTTGCTTTTAGTTCAGTTTGAGTTTCAATATATCATGTAATTATTTTGGGAAAATGAATATTTTCTCACTTTTACTTTTCTATATTAAACTAGGGAATTGGCTAGGATTAACCGAAAGATTGTATTAAAACATTAAAAATTTCAAATAATTGTTGAAATGAGTAAAGATGCTCCACTCAGGGTTAAATTACAATGGCTATACAAATCTCCATATAATGACATAAAATGTATAAAAAAGACAACCTTCATTTATTCCTTAAACTAAGAAAAATTTAGTACATCTCTTACATATTTTGGTTTTAAGGTAATTAAGGACAGGTATCAAATGCATGACTTTTGTACTAAATTAAGACAAATGGCCATCATGACAATAATAAAATATTAAAAATATTTGAATTCATTAAAATGAGTGATAGATACTTATTTATTTAGAGATTCCACCATTCACCTCTTGAGATAATTCATGTCACTACTGACCCTAAATGAGCAATGGTTGAATGTTAGAAAAAAACCTAAGCTGGTGACAGATTTTTTGTTTTGTTTTATTCTATCTTATAGGAATGAAGATAATGTTTGACAGAATAAAAAACAAGATTTAAAAAAAAAATTAAAGTGTCAATGAAAGAATTTGTTTCAGTCAAGGTGTCTTCATTAACCTTAACAGAACACCTAAGGTAGATAACTCTTAACAATCCTTTGAACATTTTAGTTAATTACATTAAACCAAAGAAATCAAGCTTCTAAATGATCAAAAAAGGAAATGTTGAAACTCCATTATGTTCAACAAAAAGAAACCTATGGTTTGCAGTGTTCTCCCCAGAAATTTTTAATAGCACTGTGGTAATCAGTAAAAACATGGTTTTCTGAAAATTATAGCACTGTGGTCCTTACACATTCTATTATAAATCTTTACGAGATAGCACTGTGGTAAAAAATATAGCACAGTGGTACCACAGTGCTATATGGACCTAGGGAGAACACTGGTTTGAATTTCTTTTGATTTTGCCAATTAATTTATTTATTCAAAGTGAATATTTTTGCAAATTTTCAGGAAAATTAAATGATAAAATTATTCATTCTTCTTCAATGAAGTTGAATTTTCTTTTCAAATGTTTTTCTTCCTGATTATTATTAAAGAAAAGAAATAAACAACATTTAATATTTTGTAAAGAAGAAATGATTTCAACTAATTTTAAAATTAATAACAATGGACTCTGTTATTTCATTGCAAAATAATTTAAATATTGTTAAATATTTTGAACATCTGTCTTGCTGGTTGATCAGGTAATGCTGCTACAGTTCTTGATCCGAATTGGGCAATGTTTATTTACATTTATTATCTCCAAAGTTGAAAACTCTTTATCTGTAAATAAAAGATTAAAAGATATGAAATTCAAGGTAAAAAAGTAATGCTGATATAAAAATTGATTTATCTAATTAAATGCTAAAAATACATGTATTAAACTTTGTATACTGTCTCTCTCTGTAATTCCATCTAATATGAGGATGGGCACACAGCCACTGTCACTGATAAACAAATGAGACTAACAAATCTGGTTAAAATCTGATTATGTTCAAAGTCAAATTGGATGTTTTTCAATGATCAACTTATCATTTTTTTTTGTAAAAAATCTAATTGTCATAAAATATGGCAGTGACTCATATTTCTACCTGTTTACAAGGTTTGTGTCTTGTACAAATATTCTTTGTATTTTTCAGCAATTTACATGTATTAAATTGATTTATTTATTCATAAACTCAAAATATTATCAAAGTCCAATACATCAAGATTTCGAGTAAAGATACAATATATCCTGTTGATTATTCTAAATACACCTATTTCATAATACTTAGCATGAATTGTGTGATAGGGATACATCATTTGTATAATAAGGTAAGTTTATATATTTCATTTTTTCTACAACATTGACACTAGGGAAATACAGGCAGTTCTCAGTGAAAAAAAATCCCAGTTTATCATGAAAGAAATATATTCAGTTCTAAGACCACTGCTTACTTGTACATGTAATATAATATATATATTTTATAGGTAATCTGTCCACCTTGACCCTATGTAGACTTTTGTAGAGCTAAATGAGCTGAACATTGAAGAAAGCAATAGCTTTTCTATACATGTATCTGCAATGGTTTTCATTCTATAAGCCAAAAAACATGATACACTGCTATTAAAGGACCATAACCCCTATAAAGGGTCATCTGACAACCTTGACCCTATGGAGACTTTGGTAGAGCTAAACAAGCTGTTTTTTTAAGCAAGCAACGACTTTTCTCTATCTGCATTGTGACGAATCTAAACAAAAATCGAAACGCAAGTTTTGTGCAGGACACCCTAAGGATCAATCATACGAAGTTTCATCAAATTCCGTTCAGTAGATTAAGAGAATATTTTTGAAAAATTGCTGATGGACACCAAGTGATAGTAATATAGCTAGCTCACATGAGCTGAAAATATGACATCTAATGGGACATTAAATGATACCCAACCACAATATTCATCAATAGTTAAATGTATTTGTACATTATACTGTATATACTATACATCTATATAGAGACAGAAAAGAAATGAGTTATCTTTCTTAGACCAGAAATTTCATCATTTTCAAATTTTGAAAATTTACAAAGTAGCAAATCTTCAATAATGTTTTTCAGATCATCCTGAAAATTAAAACTTGACCTGTATTTTATTGTACTCAACAACTGTGCAAAATATCATTTAAATGTCCTCAAAATAACACAAATATAATCACCTCAAAGCAATTCCTTTTGAATTTGTCCATTCATTGTTAAACTTCTTGATGAAGCTGTTTAATTCTGGAGATTCTGATTTTCTGAAAGCAAAATAATAAATATGCATGTTGAGCTTAATTTATAAATAGCAATTACATATGTTATCTAGCTTATATTAACATTAGTTTAATATAAAGACAATTTGTCTGTATATATGAGGACAAAAAATAATATATGAAAGGATATGGATAGCCTACAAAAAATCATTAAAATCTGTTGAGCAGTTTCAGCAAAGTTGCAACTTGAATTAGCACTGCCATGACTGCTAATTGTCATTCAGTTGTTGTTTGTAATTTTTTGTTGTTTGTTTCTTTGCGTTGTCTTTGAAGTTCACATTATCTGTTTTTTTTTGTCTTCTCTGAAATTTCGGACTTTTGATATTTGGTTGCCCCTGTACGTTATTGCTTCTTGCATTACATTTACAATACATGTACATGATGTATTAAAGTGTTTCTATATGACCTTAAATAAACGAAGTGGATAAAGTCCAATAACTTATATAATTACTCATACAAAAATATATGGTAAAATCAAAGTGATGTTTCAAACTGATATGATTAAGTCATATGATGACTTATATATGTTATATAATTACATTAAGCAATCCTGCAAAATTTCAACTAAATCCATAAGATACATCATGTACATATACATGTATACATATACACATGTACATATGTACATGTACAATTATTAAAATCCTATAGGAGTAATTATAATTGGTTCATTAATTTGTTTTTACATGTATGAGGCTTATTCGCTATATATGTAAAATAGTAAACCTACGGTAGGCTACCTTATCCAATTCATCAACTTGATCAAGAGAAAATCTTCGTCTATTACCATCTGACAAAGTCTTCCAGAAGTCTCATCATCAACTGTTAGCATGGACTTCCAAACTGTAGTACTGGCACTGATAATTTCTAAAAGTAGATCAATAAGTAATACATTGTTTATGTTGCTTTTAAGATTGATCATGTAAAAACATAAAATAAATTTGTACAATGTACATCAGTTTTTTGATGTTTGGAGATATATATAAAATACATACATGTATTACAATCAATGCTATAATTATAAAAAATATCTTGTCAAATATCACAATGATTGACATCATTTCCTCTGCAGTCAAGCGAATATGTGAAATTCTGAGTGCTTGTACAGGTACGGGTAACACATTTTAGGCACCATGTACCGCAAATATCTGTAGATCTACATTGTATCCTGTTTAATAATTTCATAATTTTACATGTTCATAAAGATAAGAATTCCGGACAAAGTACCAATGCCTTCACATGTCTTTCACAGATATATGAGGGGGCCGATAGGGTAATTTTAATTGTGTCATCATGCGTGATCGTTCATTTAAATTTTCTGTGAACTATGATTTAAGGCCCCTTCCACCCCCTCAACCCCCGTCCGCCCCCACATAAATCATTGATGCTCTTGTATGATGTGCATGTGTAGTGTGTGTGGAAATAAAGCTTCATGCTGGTCCGTGGGCGTACAGTTTTTGTTTGTTTGTACAGCTAGACCTGTATTACATTTTTGCCCAGGCTGATTTCTCAACAAACACTTACACAAAAGCATCTACATTTGTACAATCTGTCCTGCGTCGCTGCCGCTGGTTCGACATCTACCACACGCGGTTAAAACAGTCAATCTTGCTCCGATACCACGATATCCTTGGACTTGGTGTCGACATCAAAATATCATTTCTTTTTTAAACGTGGAGCGTGTTGCCATTAATCCCATAAACACCAGCCAGGCAACCGAAAAAGTCATGATGTCAAACTTCAAACGAAATTGCAAAACAAAAATATTAATCCGCGCACGAGATACCAGTTGCTTGTAAATGCATTGAGTTTTATTATGACAATAAATGTATATAAGTTGCTTTTCCACCTTTTAATTTAGTATTGTCGGGGTTTTTGTAAGCAATAGAAAGAAAGAAAGAAAGAAATAGCTTTATTCCAATTAAGGGCCCTATAATAGAGCATACAATTACATAAAAGTGATTATGACAATTTGTGACAGTAAATAACATTATAACAGATTACAGATTTATTAATAACAACAACTTGATAATTTGACAGGGGCAGAGCCATGTAGTACATAAAGTGATGCAGTTACATGTATGAAATATGCATGTATTTATTATGAGAACATTATTATAGAACAAATAAATCGTATCTTGCTATAAACAAGTGATATAAAGTTATGCAAC
This sequence comes from Arcuatula senhousia, assembly GCA_963971305.1. Lineage (NCBI taxonomy): Eukaryota > Metazoa > Mollusca > Bivalvia > Mytilida > Mytilidae > Arcuatula > Arcuatula senhousia. Next base: position 63,897,644 of record OZ020309.1, read on the forward strand.
AATATTTGATGTTCTTCTTAATTGAAGACTTTGATATATATAATTTCCAAACTCTCTGAGCAAATCTAAATCTTCTTGTATAAAAATCCAATTAAATTTTAAATTGTTTTGTAAATAATTATAGTTTTTGCAATGATGTAAAATCTTATTTGAAAAAATATCTCTAAATTCAGCATATAATGGACATTCAATAATAAAATGTAATTCGTCCTCTGTTTTATTCATTGTACAATATTGACATTTTCTTAATGATCTTTCAATATAATTTTTTGAGTATCTATCTGTCTCTATCCTTAAGGGATGTGCACTTATTCTGATCTTGCATAAAGCTTGTCGAAATCTAAAATCTTTTAAATGTAAGTATTTTTCAAATCCAAATGTAGTTTTAAATGAAAATATATGTCATAATAACTAATTTTGACAAGGCATTTTGATGAATTATTTTTACTCGGAGAATTAGCACGTGCACGTGTGATTCGGTTTATTTTTTCAAAACATAAACAAGGAAGCATAAAAACCAGGTAGGTATCATCGATATTGTACAAACTATGATTTGAAATGATCGTTAATAGCTTGACAGGTGATCTCAATATTTATTTTATACATGTTTCATGAATTGTATGTCTGAGAAATGAGAAGACGGCTGGAAAGGCCGGGATGGGTGCACAGGCACTTGTTTCTATCAAGAATGAGGGGTAAAGTAAGTATAAAATATTTTATACTTACTCTACCCACCATTATTGATAGAAACAAGTGCCTGTGGATGGGTGGCAAAATGTACAGCCGTAGTCATGTGTCGGTACATGATGTACAATACAGTGTACAGTAAATTGCTTAAATTAATATTTTTTGTTTCTTCCACTCTTCAAAACTAGACAAATGCCAATTGGGCATTCCAAATACAAAATTTTGCCTAAACAACAGCAACAAAAAACAAATAAAGGAGTATATTCAGAAAGTACTGAAATTGGCCCCATATTTTCAAAAAATTGCCGACTTTGTACTATCTCAGTCCTGTCAAGTGTCACGCAACTCGCACGAGACTCACGCATCTAGTCAGTAATTTGGTGGCAAAATACTTTGATCTTTCAATTTTTTGTCAAATCTCACACATGCAGCTCTTAAAAACTTGACAGCCCTGCTATCTCAATGGATTTGATGTAATTCATTCTCTAGATATATAACCATGATAACCAAACTTTACAAATTCAATAGATTTGATATGGGGAAAGCAACTAGTTACAATATTGTTACCCTCCCTACTAATCTCTCCATGAGGATTATAGTACGGAGGGTAACGTTATCATAACTAAAAGGCAACATGCTTAATATTATGACGTTATTTACATACTGAAAACTCAGAAAATATCAAAATTTGCTTCATTTTTATGTCGCTTGCAAAGTTTTGAAGAAGTGACATATACATGTATAGGGGTTACTTTAGCACCATCTGTTGTCTTGTGTTGTCGTCCTGCAGCGTCACAAAAAAATAATGTCACAGTTTTCTGGGCAACTACATGTACAAGTCACAACCACTTGATATTTGGTATTGTAACTTCCTCCTATGGTATCATATGGTGTAAAGCAATTTTATGCCCGTAACTTATCTACTTTCTGTTTACTGAATATTTTAAGATGCAGGCCACATACATGTAAGTCTTCCATGGAAGACTGCCATTCTAGTTGAGGATTTGTGAGTGGTTTTCTCCAAATTAGAATAGAGCACATTCCTCGACAAAATGACAGCACTATTATTTTTTATTAACACACAAATAAACTAGAACCAACAGCATTTTTAGGTTTATTTTACTTTTCTGAGCTATCTATAAATGCGTTTTAAAGGGTATACTGCAACATTGTTTAAATTTTCAACTTGCTCCTTTACAAGTTTACAACAATTTGGACCCTTATGTAAAAGAAGCTAAATTAATTTATATTATTGTCACTAAATTTAGTACCATATATTTCATTTTATTTGTAGGTACATTTAAAAATGATGGGAGACATTCATATTCTGGAGGAAAACTATGCATACAGTCATGACAGTGATGAATCAGATGCAAATAATATTTCCCGATGAGGAATTATCAATTTGAAGATGACAGCATGATTTTACTTATACATTTGTAGCTATAGATGGATATGAGGAAAATGCAGTCAAATCAGGTAATCTTAAATGAATTTACTGTACACATTCATTGTACATTGTATGCATTAATCTTATTTTGTGGACCCTGTGGTATACATACATGACGATGTACATGTTATCAATCATTCTTTACTTTACTTAGTTTTGGCACTACTTTAACAGTTGGGTCAATTTATTAAATTACACATGTAAACATGGCTTTATATTTAGTTAATATATATATGTCTTGGTCCCTAAGAAAGGGTCCAAAGGGGCTCAATTAAAATATTGATTTAGGGAGTACAGAACACTAGTAGGAAAAAAAACAGATTTCACATCTTCTACTTAAGGGATTGAATTTAAATTTAAACTTAAGCATGGTGACTTGTATCATGCCTCCCCTTTCCAGATCAGTCGTCGTCATCTACTGCCTGTTTTCCAAGCTGACTTAGACTATTTAAAGGGTAAAAAATGGAAAAAAGATTTGTAACTGATTTCTGAGCTTCAGTTAGGTATCTTCTTCTTTTTTTCAAATGATCACATGGGAGTGTCCTTAGCACGACTAAGCTAACCCCTTGTTTTTTATTTATCTAAATATTTTCATTTATATGCTTCTTTTAACAGATGACCAGGAATGTTGCAAACAGTCATGCTTTTCCAAGTTGTTATGGTAAATATATATAAAAATCTAGGTAACAGAGTGCTATCAACAAACAGTTCTCTAGCAAATAATTCTCCTCAAATCTTTCAAGGGATTTTGATAAAACTTTTACTTCAACAGTAGATAGTGAGATGTGGAATACATTTGTAGGTGAAAGCAACACAACCTTAATTAACAGCCAGCAGTCTTGACATGACCATTGGCCACTGCTTGCTGTCTTGCAATTGGCCACAGATAAAAAAAAATACAATGCGTATGATTCAAAACAAGTCCTGAAATGTCAAAGAAAGAGCCCCTTCAAGACAAAAAACATATAACACAGCCTCTTGATATTTGGGGTAGCTTAAATTTGTTCTATAGTCTTATATTAAGGTGTGAAGCGATTTTATGTCAGTAACTCATCTACTTCCTGTTTATCATTTTTACCTGCGTCGCCGAAGGCGAAAGCAGGTCTAGTAGTCGGGTCACTCCGTCCGTCCGTCCGTCTGTCCGTCCGTCCCGCTATGGGGTGCCTGTCTTGTGTAATCTGAATCTCAAAAACCAAACACTACATCTTTCTGAAATTTTACACAGTGATTACACACTGTGTGGGAGCGAAACCGGAACTTGGTACTAGTTGAAGCGAGGATCACCAGCTGACAAACGTCACTGGGGTCAAGAAATTTTATTTTATTCTTATTTAAACCACCTTTTCAAGTTGGAAAAGGGGTCGTTTGAAGCATAAGATAGATGAGAAGGTGTGTGTCTTTAAGCTAAGTCGTACAAAATGTTTATATGTTAAAACGAGATAAAAACAGTTGACCTGGTACCGGCGAAAAATGAGATCGACAGATCAAACATCATAAAATTCAATGATTTAACGCTTATCTGATTGAACCAAGTGGTAAATTTTGTATCTTCTGTTTTACAATTAATAAAAATATGACAAAAGAGGGTCTTGGGTCTGAAATGCCTCTAAAATCTTGGAAACTAAATTGCATTGGTGTACGGCAGCTTATTGTTTTGTATAAAATTCGATGTACGGCAGCTTAAAAAATAAAGTGTACGGCAGCTTGTTATATGAATAAGTTGAATCTTATCATATTTGCAATTTACTGGCAATTTAGCCTTTTTGATACACTGCAGATTAGAAAAAAACACGATAGTACATCTGGGACAAAAGATCCACACGCAGCAGTCTTGGGTTTTTTTTTTGTCACATGCAGTTGACACTACCCAAAAGATGTTACTACAAGTACTCACTTATCCGTGACATGCTGCAGCATATAGAGTTATCTGATCCGAAAATGTATGGATGCAAAGTGTTACCAGGTAATACAGGATTCCAACTTTTCTTGAAACAAATATATGTGCAAAAATTTTACATATGAATTTACAATTTCAGCATTCATGTAGATGCGTCTGAACGTCTCAGTAATTAAGATTATAGGACTTTTCAGATTAACATTTACATTAAGAACAGTCCACACTCATTATTGTTCAATGTTGCCTGTAAAGGATTCGAGGGTTGGTTAGGTAGATAAGGATTTCGTTGGGGGATGCAACAAAAATATATATTCGCTAATACAAGCAGCCTTTAAAGATTGAAAGAAACTCATCATATCATATTGTAGAGCAATTCTATTTGGTGGATGGATGTTTTTTTTCTTTCTGGATACGTTTTCAGGAAAAAAATATAAATATACTTACAATTTTGAGCCAAATGGAGTAAAGCAAGTTTACCGAACGTACATTACTCAGCTAGTTCATGGAACACAAAATCATGCAGGTTTAAGACTAACGTAGAATTTTAATCAGCTTTACTTGGTACACATTTTTATGCCCCATCTATGAAAGTACACTTACATGAAGGAAGCAAAGGTACTAATGGGGTATCCGAATGTCAAACGTCCGAAAAGACCAAGTCAAAACCAGTCAACGACAACGAGAGCAGAACGAAAAACAGACAACATATAACACAGATATGCAAAAATCTTAAAAGCAATCAACAACGCGGATTCAAGTCATACCCAGAGTGAAGGAACGCGCTCCGGAAAAGTAGGCAGTTCCTACTTGCTATAGCACACCCGGTGTGCTGCAAGTTCTGTCAATTCAGTGCATCAAATCCAGTAAAGGAAGGCAAAACAAAAATCTATGACAGACCAACATCTGCACTCATCTAAGAGATTGAAATCCTATATTTGTCTATGACGAAATGATGTCTACCATACAATTTCTTGAGTGAAGATAGCAAATGAGGAGCAACACAACCCTGTGTAAGCAATTTTTGTGTCGGGCGTGACGTTTTGTCAAGGAAATCGATGCAAGTCCTGCAAGCTCGATTATGATACGTTAACACCATAAGCTGGAGCGGGCGGAATGTTGGTACACAAGAATGGAAAGTTGAAGTCTTCACGTTTGTCATAGAGCTTTGTTGAAAGTTTCCCTTGAGAGTATTTCGAGATAGAATCCGTAGTGTCCTTTATCTCAATTCCTAAATGTTTTGAATAGGAATAAAATGTGAAAAAAAGAGTGTACAGCGGTATTTTCAAAACATTGCTGCCCCTTTCTTCTGAAACAGTAAGGGCCACAACCTAAAATGCAATGGAAAGCATCCTTTAGTGGATATAAATATCATTTTAAAATTTCATAACAAATGGTTGAACACTGCAACTAGTATTTGAGTAAAACTATTTGTCAAGACAAACTTTGTCGTTTTCGGCCTCTCTGACCCCTAATTCGGTGCTTACATGGTTAGAGATAATGCAAATCTTTATGAAAAGTGCAGACTGGAGAAGGAACTGGGACTTACATACGTGGATGTGAGCAGAGGACGGTATTTAGGAACTACGTCTTTTTTCTTGTTATTTACAAACACAATACACTTATTAACAGTTCTAAGTCGTTTTTATATCGTGTATGTCGCAATGAAATGCGATATATAACTAATAACAAAAACTTAAATAGTCATCTTCACAAGTGCCGTACAGAAAAACAATATACAAATCTGCAAGTACCCGTACACTTGTTCCATAAGCTGCCGTACACCAATGCAATTTTGTTTCCAAGATTTTAGAGGCATTTCAGACCCAAGACCCTCTTTTGTCATATTTTTATTAATAGTTAAACAGATTAAACAAAATTTACCATTTGGTTCAATCAGATAAGCGTTAAATCATTGAATTTTATGATGTTTGATCTGTCGATCTCATTTTTCGCCGGTACCAGGTCAACTGTTTTCATCTTGTTTTAACATATAAACATTTTGTACGACTTAGCTCAAAGACACACACCTTCTCATCTATCTTATGCTTCAAACGACCCCTTTTCCAACTTGAAAAGGTGGTTTAAATAAGAATAAAATAAAATTTCTTGACCCCAGTGACGTTTGTCAGCTGGTGATCCTCGCTTCAACTAGTACCAAGTTCCGGTTTCGCTCCCACACAGTGTTACAGATATATTGAAGATGTGCACCTCCCCTTTTGGGGTCATTTTTTAATTTCGTTTAGAAATTAGGGGCCCAAAAGGGGCCAAAAAAGCGACTTTTTAATTTTTTTCCACAATAACTTTTGTTCTGGTTGACCAAATGCTATGAAACTTTACAGTATTGTTACTTACCATAAAAGGAAGGGTTGGGCTGATTTTGGGTGTCCCCTCTTTTTTCGTTTAGAAATTAGGGGCCCTAAAGGGACCAAAAAAGTGACTTTTTTATTTGTTTCCGCAATAACTTTTGTTCTGGTTGACCAAATGCTAAGAAACTTTACAGTAATGTTACTTACCATAAAAGGAAGGGTTGGGGTGATTTTGGGTGTCCCTTCTTTTTTCGTTTAGAAATTAGAGGCCCAAAGGGGGCCAAAAAGGCGACTTTTTAATTTTTTTCCACAATAACTTGTTTTGGTTGACCAAATGCTATGAAACTTTACAGTAGTGTTACTTACCATAAATTAAAGGGTGGGGATGATTTTGTGTCCCCTCACTTTTTGTCTAGGAGCGAGGGGCCCAAAAGGGACAAAAATGTGACATTTTTTATTTATGGTCCGATTTGGAAATTTTTTTTTTTACAAGTTAATTTTGGTCATAAATTGGGTACAAAATGGAGGATACAATATTTTCTTGACCCACCTTTTCTGTTTAGCAATAAGGGGACCAAAAGGGGAAAAGAATAGAAACTATTTTTTTGTGTCTATTTTTACAATATTGGGTGGCATGTGACAAATATGCTTTGTAAGTCCACCATAGGATGCAAGTGTCAAAATATTTTGACTGTCCATATTGGGCCTAGAACGTACAGGGTTCAACGTTTTGCCGTACGACGCAGGGCCAGACATCGATTGGTCTTGTTTTTTAAGACATAGGCGACATATGTCTTCCATGGAAGACCACCATTCTAGTTCTTGATTTTCCTGCATTTTGCACTTCTCAAGAACTACCAGTATTCTTGTATAAGATATTAAAGTTATAATATTTCAAAAGTTTTGCACAATGTTCAGCTTATTAAGCTATACAAACTTGTCCATTGGGCCAACATTGTCAGATGACCCCCCCCTTAATAGGGATATGGCCCCTTAAACATGTTAAATGCCCAAAATAGTGGTTTTAGCCTTCTAGATTATCATACATTCATGTATAAATGTTATTTTAACTTTAATGTATGAATGTACATGAATTATTTTCTTGTCTTTTATAACATACATGACATAGGAAATTAATGTGTATTTAAAAAAAACAATATCTCAATACATCATTGTATATTGTACTGTAACATTGTTTCAATTATTTTTAGGCCTATTCAAGAAGATATTTAAATCCAGAAAAAAGAATGAGGATTGAAAAAGAGGATGATAGAAGTGAAATGAATGTGACAGGTTAAACTTTATTTTAACTTATTTGCTTATATATATTTTTCAACTTTTGCAAAGTCATGACAGTAGTTTACAGACATTTTGAAATGTGGTGGACCTGCCAATTTGTCCACCAGAATTTGCTGAGGTCCAGCAAAATATCTTAAAAATTACACTTAGATGAAAAGCATAAATTGATTTATATATCGTGAGGTCCAGCAAACTCAAAGCATATTTCAAAACCTCTGAGTTTATTAGTTTTTTTTTAAGGTTTAATAATTACATTTACCGTGCATATAATTAAAATGCAGTAATTCTATTGGTTAATTGACAACTTGAATCGTCTTTCATACCTCGATGAAATGTCACTTGAATCACCTGGCCGTAGCCAGTCATGACCTTACTATACACACAATTAAAATTTGTTTGTATCCAGGTAAATTCTCACAACATGAATTTGCATTAGGAATTTAATGCGCAAATAGAAAATACATGAAAATACACCACAAAAAAAACAACAGAAAATCAGTTACAAATTAACCGTTGCCCGGTCGCACATTTTTAACATGAAGCGCTGGCCCGCTTCATTCAAAATGTGCTACGGTCAACAGTTTTACACGCCAATGAAACATCAAAATACAAACATTCAATTCTTAAATGAAAATGCAGATACATGGACTTTTGAAATCTTATGATACATTAGTATTTACCAACACATTTTAAAAAATGTACATGTATATGTTATGTACGCGTAACTTTTATTTTGTTTTTATATTTTAAATGTGAATGTTAAACTTACAAATTTAGATTAATCCATTTGTACTGGGTATCAAAAATTTGCATCTCCTGTTTGGTTTTAAGTCTTTTATATTGAATTGAAGACCATAAATTTGCAACATGCAATAATGAAAAAGATGCTCAGCCTGAAATACCCAAAGAGATACTGCATATTATTTAATATTTTTTGTTTATATTTTGCAGATGTTGACCAAAAGAAGAAGTTGATTATGTGTTCAGGTGTCCTGTTACCACTAGAAGTTAAAGACAATCAAAACAATTTTTTTTAATAATTAAAAAAATACATTTATAAGCTGTTGTATTTGTATATCAATGATTTCAAAGTCAGAAAGAAAAGAGGAAACATAAGAAAGGCATTATTTTGAGTTTAGTTTACAGGCTCCAATATAAAACCTCTATTTGATGTACACGTGTCTGACATTATGCCTTATATATACATATAGCAAACATGTGGTTTCCCAAACCAGTATATTAATCAATTGTTACATTTAATTGGACAATTTAAGGGGATACGTTACGTTAAAAACGACGTTATCGATAATTTACCTGTGAAACAGAAAAACGTCCATTTCCGATTTGAAACGCAACGTCAATTTCACTTGAACAGCGTTGAACTTTAACGCTATTGTTTATCTTTGATGTAAATTCTTGAAAAAAGATGATCCATGACCTATGACAAAATATATATCGTTGTTTAGAGAAAGATTTGGACTTTCTTGTGTTAGTTTTTGGTTGAAATGTAATGAAAAATTTTTTTTTTAAACAATGGAGAATAACAAAATTTTGAAAATATTTGATATTTTCCCTTTACTTCTATACAAATTTCCCGCCAAAAACGATGATTTTAAATTGAAATAACTTGAAAAATCGATCCATGACCCCCTATTTCAAATGAATATTTTAATGTGTCATGATATATCTTTTATTCCTGCAAATTTGTTTTGAAAAGTAAGATGGTCGACCAAAATAACGTATCCCCTTAAATTACAATAATTCTTATCAGACATTCGTCATTTTTGATTGGTCAAAATGTCATAGCCAGATCCTTTCATACTTTTATCAACGCTGTTTCCAATGTAAACAAATAAGGCAGTGTTGAAGGAATTGTTTGGTTTTTTTTTGTACAAGGTTAACATTATTTTGAACACCTATATTCCTTCATTCATGCATGTATGAACAATCGAAAGTACTGTTATTCATTCGTTTATTTGTATCATGATTTATTTTTTAAATTCTTGTGATCTAGTATGAAAATTTTGATTAGGGGGTCTGCAATTTATTTGTTCAGTTTGTGGGCTAAGAGACTCAAACAATTGTCACACACATTTGCTGTTTGGCAGCTTTTTCCTTTGATCTTTTTGCTTGCCGACTTTGATCTTTGCTCTTTTTTTATCAGATCTGCATATTTTCATCTAAAAAATTTGACAGCCCTACAATTGAATAGTTGAAACTATCATACAAAATTAGTAAAACATAAAATTTTCATAACAAAAGACTTCACTAGACTAACAGACCCATACATAACCAGTAGCATAATCAAGAGTTAACTCAGGTGTTTCAGAGTGATAAGCAGTTCCTCCCTGCTATAGCAAACCTGTCAATATATGCAGTGAAAGTCCTTTGGTCAGCATCAAATGAAGTTAAGATCTAATGCCAACATTCAATTCAACAGCATTCACTCCAAAATTCAGATGCCAGCATCCATTCAAATTTGGATGCCAGCATCCAGCCGAAATCTGAGATCAGCATCCAGCCAAATTTGGATGCCAGCATCCGCAATCAGGATGCCAGTCAAAATCTGATATCAGCATCCAGCCAAATTTGGATGCCAGCATCCAGTCTAATTGAGACATGAACAAATGGTTAAGATCGAATACTATGTCAGGGTCATTAAATTAGGATGCCAGCATCCAACTTGAATTTGGATGCCATGAGTTAAGTATAAAGTATGATTCAGCATACATGCAAAGTTTGTATGCTAAAACCAGAATTTTTTATGTTTCCTGGAGTCCAGTAATTGTTTGGTAAAAAAGACAGAATAAAAATGTGATATGTCAGTTGCACCTCATCTCAGATGCCATTTAAAGATTTATTCCCTTGAAAAGTTTCCTTGTGTTCCAAAACAAACATAAACAATTTGATTAGCATCTTTTCTGACAAAACGGCAGTTTTGTTTTCTTTTTGATAGATTTTGGGGGTTTAACTGGAAATGAGAATTTTAAATTTTAATTGAGAACCCATTCAACTTAGCCTTTGTTATACTAATTTTTGTTATTTGCATATTCACCTATAAACCGTTAACAAATACAGTAAAGCTCAGCTATAACAAAATTTAAGAGACGGGTGAAATTAGTTATAAAAGAATCATTGTATCATGATTTTATATTTATATTGGTAGATGTGTAGATAACTATAAAGGCTAAGTTTTTTAAATCATAATCTTTATATAGGATTTACCTGTTAGACTACAGTTTACAGATAACATATTAAGAAATGTCTTATATTTAGTAAACATATGCTTCGATTTGAAGACAAAATCTTATATATCAATTTTATACATGTAGCCACTTCTACAATGGTTTTCACCTTTTACGTTGGTCATTAGACGTCCCTTTAAAATAACAGTTATCATTCGGAAAACCCTTCAGGCACTCTCGGGTATTTTCATAGAGAAAATGGCGGACGACTATCGACATTGGACAGTGGTCAAATTAAAAGTGGAATTATCCCAGAGAAATGCATCGACAGCGGGAAGAAAAGCCGATTTAATTGAAAGGTTAACATTCCTTTTTCAATATCTATACATAGCATAAAAGTTTTCCTTTCCGTTGGTCAAAAATTGACTCTCCTTTTACGCCCAAATTATCAGAATTCTTGATCAAAATTTCGCTTGGTTTACAAGTCCAATCTTCTCGTGATCACCCTGTCTAGTCCCAAGTTTGTAAAAAAAACGAGAATTCAAGTAAACATTAACTCTGTAAAGGTTGTTTAACGAATGCTGATGACATATATAGTAGTGTTTGGTCATTTGGATAGGGACACTGCACATACATGTATTGACATGGTATTATACAACTGTATTTAACAGAATGCTACATTTATGCTTTTTTTTCAACTGAACACCACAAGATTAAAAGTCTGAAAGCTATAATAATGTAGCTCCTTTGACAACTTTGTCTTTGGTTGGGCAGAGCGAAATGTCCATGCAGTCCCTTAGTCCTAATGGAGCAAATTGAATTTCTTTTTCTAACTTGCACAAAGCTTGAAAATGGTTCAGAATTGTTGAACACACACAGCTATTGAAGATTACAAGATTTTGTAATATCTAATTTAAAACCACAGTTAAATACATGTACACTTTGTTAATATATATATTAATTATATTTTCATTATTCTGATCCTGAGCTTAATCATTACGAGTAATGGGACCCCATTGTATAAAGCATAAAGCATTAAAGTTTTATTTAAAGTCGATGGCAGTAAAATACATAACATAAGCTCTGTAGAGCTTTTTATTGACTGTACATGTGCTCAGCCCAGCCAAAGTTGTCAATCAAAGGAGCTACATTATTGTAGCTACCTGGATTCTAGCAATGGTTTTCCCCCACAATGGTTCTACATGTACATGATGTATGAACCATAATGTTGAACCAAGCTTATTAACATGATTAAGGGAGGGATGACATGCTGGATTACATGTACATTTACATTTAGGTACCCCTTTTAAGCTTCCTTATATATGAAAATGGGGATCAAAACATGCAATAAGGATGGGATTACATGTACATGTATATAATCAGGTCACAATCTTGAATCAATTCAGATTCCGCATTAGCTTTTGACATTCAAAACCCATTGTCATTTGCATCACATGTACATGTATAACAGAGTAAACTATTCTGTATTTATATAAGGGTCTTAGTGTGCCAGTGGCTCACCACCAGTGCTCCCCCTCTGCCAAATTTATGAAGAGTGACCCCCTCCTCATATGCTCATGACATGTTGCATAGCAACTGCACACAATTTCAAATTTGGTCTAGACTCCAGTCTGTCCAATTCTCAAAATACATGAAATACTGTGGTTTTATTATTTTTTGTGGGTGGGGTTCATCCCCCAAATTTGGTTCCCCATTTTAAGAAAATTTATCATTGCTGGGAAAGCTGTTAAATTAAGTACCACAAATGTAAGAACCCACGAACTGGCACTTTTTCAACCATCCATGAAAATTGGTACCCACGAAAAAAAAATGAATTCACAGTATGCAATTTTTCTATCAAGTTTTAAAGCATACATCATGTACATGTTCCAAACTATGAAAATGATGAAGGTTATCTGCATTGTTAATTGTACATCATGTACATACATCATACAAATAAACCAGGAAATTTATATGTTCTTATAATACACTATTTTGTATTTGTTTTATTATTTTTCAGTTCCTTTCTTGGCTGATTGTTGATGTTTTGTTGATTTAAAATTTTGTTACAACTGAGGGAAGTGCTAGCATGTCGAGAAATTAATTTTCACATCTGGTGCAGCCTTTGTTTGTAGAAATTTTATGTTCTTCATGTTCATTGTCTGTTGCTGTTTTCCTGTTGAAATGCTTGGTTGGTTTGTGAATTAACTGTAAGTATTCATAGTTTCAGAGAAAAATCAGTGTTCTCCTTAATAATTTTCAAATGTACTGTGAAATGAAGGCATACATCAGTCAGGGGCCTCACTTAAATCAGTGATTTTTTAATCACTTGTTTAAGTATTATTAAGTTATTTTCCTTTCAAAGCTAGAGTTACCTCTCTTTTAAAACCACTTGTTCGAGTATTACAAATGAACTACTTATAACAGTGATTTTATTATAATGTCCTTCATTTTAAATTTTATGCAGAGAAGTCTGAGTCTTATTGTATAATTAAAGATAGAACACACCCCTGTCTAGATAATGGAATGTCCAGTCATGGCAGGACATGACCCTGAACTGATTTTTGGATAATTACCCTCCAAATCACTTGTTTAAGTATCATATTAATTTTTACCTATAAAAAATCACCTTTTTAAGTAACATTTTGTTAGGTAACCCCTGTTATCTTCAGGCATCGCGAACATGAAGATTTTGATCGCGAACATGGGTAATTAATTGCATAATCAGAAACCTAAGATATTGAAGTTAATGAGAAAATTATTGCCACAGCTGGGAAAATTCAGAAAGTAAAGTAATGGGTTGTTACATTTGGTCTTTCTTTTATCAGAAAATCACATATTTTGGGGAAATACTGATAACAGGTGGCAGCAAAATCTATAATTTTGTAATTTTAAAGAGGCTTACTAAATCTTTTTTCAATATTTATGTGGTGGGAGGTCTGTTATGGCCTTCACAATAAAGTTCTATCTAGGGTTCTATGTTTTATTATCAGCATTAAAAATATACCCTGCAAATATAACAATAACATACTAAATATAATTTGACATAAAAACATAAATTAGCATATAGCATACAATTCATATCAGTGTGACATAGAATCTTATAATCTTTAAATTATAACATAGACTTCATTTCATCAGTTACAAATAAACAATAGAGTGAATACTGTGTGCATTCTTTCCTTGTACTTATAAATAATTCATATGTTTTGATGTTTACAAATAATAAACACTTTAGAATAATGACAAAATAAATAAATAAAATATACTAAATCTACATTCAAACCTACCCGCTTATGGAGCGAGGTATAAAGCTGAATAAGCTACACTGTGTCACTAACTGGTGATCAAATACATCTTATAACATCTATTCTGAAATCAAGAATACAATCATAAATTGTAAGATAACTGTATATCAGATTTATATAAACAAATAATAATAAAGTCAGACACACCATCTATAAATAGCATTTAACTTCAAAACGTCACTTCCGGTTACAATAAATTCTTTAAAATACCTTTTACAACTTTATCAAATAAATAGTACATGTGACATACTACTTTTAATTAATAGCAATCATTTACAAAACATTAAAATGCATATATAATGAACCCTTGTAAAGTTAACATTTAACACAAGGTCAAATACTGAGCTCACCATAACAAGGTGCTAAATCAATCATTCATCAAACATACAAATAATGAAATAATACTCACCCAAAGTCATTTCTGAATATTTCCAAAACTGTAGAATTAATAAGTATGAGTTCCAAATAAAGAATTATAAAGATTCTATTGAATATTTCACTGTAAATTCATATTTGTCAAGCCCAGTAAAATAACAAACATGTCCATTTAAATCTTGTCCTTTTTCTAATCCACTATCCAATCAGAATTAAGAAACACAATGAAACATAAATAGAAAGAAATAGAGTAACCCAGTATAACAGTATAGAAACAAGAGGTCCAGTGTAATCTCTCTCAAAAACATTCACGCATGATCTCACATATAAAATACATCTAAAATACTACCCTGTTACATTCTCCCCCTGCCAGGGAGAATGACGTCCTCGTCATTCCAATATGTAACATCAAATCTAAAATATAAAAGATCTATTATTTGCCTGTGATGATCTGTAACAAGGCATCAGTAACCTTGTCATCTGCAGCAATAGTACCATCCTTGATGACTGATCTCAAAAAGGTGGCTCTATTCTGCCAGTCTGTCTGCTGTGATCTGACGTACGCCTTCAGGTATGAAGGCTCACGCCGAACTCTACCAGAGCGCCGAGGAAGTGGCTGTTCTTCATCATCAGAAGCATCATCCATGGCTGAAGGGTTCTCATCAGCAATCTGATCATCCTGGTGTGTAACAGTCTCCGTATCATCAATATCTGGTTCCTCATCAACAGATTCAGCCACATCATCTTGGTCGTCACCAATAGTGTGCTGAACTTCTTCTACATCGATGGGGTGTGCCTCAACATCTTGTGGGATGTCTAACTCCATCTCTCCCCGGGGCAAATAAACGTAATAATCTGACTCTTCAGACTCTGCTATGCTTGTGTTGTTGTCTGTGGCGACTTCAACAACAGAGCTTGTTCTTTTCCTCGGTTTCGGCTTTGGTTTCCTTTCTTGTCTTGGTTTGGGAACAGGTTGATCCTTTACATTATTGGTTCGTGTAAGATGGCCAATTGGTAATAGCAAGTTTCTGTGTAAAGTACGTTTTCGTCCTTCTCCAGATTCTTTCTGAACTTCATACACAGGAATGTCTTGGTTAGGTTGACGAAGTACTACATAAGCGTCTTCTTCCCATTTATCGGCAAGTTTATGTTTACCATCATAAGCCACAATTTTCACCAATACTCTGTCTCCGGTCTCAATAACGGCACCTCTTGACTTCAAATCATACCATCCTTTCTGTTTCTGTTTCGCTTCCTTCGTTGCTGCTGACGCTAGCTCGTATGAACTTTTCAATCTGTTCCTAAGGTTTTCCACGTATTTCGTCATAGGTTGTTTCTGGTTATCTCTATCAATTCCAAAGGCAACACCGATTGGCAGACGAGGGTTCCGTCCAAACATCAAGAAGAATGGAGACTGGTTAGTTGAGTCATGTCTCGTGCAGTTGTAAGCATGTACGACTGTTGATACGTGAGATTTCCAATCTGCCTTCTGATGTGGTTCTAATGTTCCCAGCATGTCAATCAACGTGCGGTTGAATCTTTCCACTAAACCATTACCCATCGGATGATACGGGGTCGTTCTTGATCTTTCTACTCCTGTGATGGCACATAATTCCTGTATGAGTTTACTCTGAAAGTTGGTTCCTTGGTCAGAGTGTATTCTCTTCGGAAATCCGTAGTGTATGATGAAGTTGCTGTAAAATGCTTCTGCCGTTGTTCGGGCTAACTGGTTGCGTGTTGGAACTGCAACTGCGTACTTGGTAAAGTGGTCCATGATAACAAGTAAATTTTGGTATCCTCCTTTAGATGTTTCTAATGACAAGTAATCCATTCCAACTAATTCTAGTGGTTGTGTGGTTTCAATTGGTACTAATGGTGCTCTATCTCTGTCTGGTGTTTTCCTATGCAAGCAACGATTGCAGTTCTTTATCCATTCTTCTGTGTCTCTCGTCATTCCGTACCAGTAAAATCGATCTCGTAATAGTGACATTGTTCTCTCTCTTCCAAGGTGTCCCATTCTGTTGTGTAGTGCTGTAAGAACTGTTGGAATCAGCTTGGTTGGCAATACTATCTGATCGATGGTCTCTCCTTTCACGTCTATCTTCCTCATAAGTACATCATCCCTCAAATGTAACTTCTCAAAGTTCCTCCACATAGCTGACTGTACAGGTGATCTAGGCAGTTCCTTCTTGTGTGGCTTTTTGTTGTTCTTCACATGTTCAATCCATGGCTGTAGTACTGAATCATCTTCCTGGCATTCCTTCACATTGATGTTTCCCATAACTTCGCTGGCTACTGTCATTTCTTCAACTGTATCTGCGGACATGCTGAGACATTCTACATAGGGCGTTGTTATGGCATTACAGGCAGCTTTAACCAGTTCTGTGGGAATGGTAGTCTTCTGCATGCTGTTCTGTAGAAGTCCTGGCAGTCGAGACAATCCATCGGCATCGTCATTCCTTGATCCAGGTCTATACTTGATCTCAAAGTCGAATCCAGCAAGTGCGGCGATCCAACGATGACCAGTTACATCCAACTTTGCCGATGTCAATACATATGTCAAGGGATTGTTGTCCGTGATGACAGTGAACTTGGTTCCAGTAAGATAGTCTGCAAACTTCTCTGTCACTGCCCATTTCAATGCTAGGAATTCCAGTTTATGGACAGGGTAGTTCCTTTCAGGTTTACTAAGTCCTCTGCTGGCATATGCGATGACCTTCTTGGTTCCCTTCTGGGTTTGGTAGAGAATCGCTCCAAGTCCTTTACCACTGGCATCCGTATGGACTTCAAAAGGGATGGTGTGGTCTGGATATCCTAAAATAGGTGGGTTGGCTAGCTTGTTCTTCAGTGTCTCAAATGCTTCCTGTTCCTCTTTGTCCCATTTCCAAACTTTTGTTGTTGTCTTCGGTTTCTTCTTTCCCTTTCCTTTCTTCACAGGTGTTGGCATGAGGTCATTCAACGGTCTTGCAATCTTGGAAAAATCCTTGATGAATTTCCGGTAATACCCAACGAATCCTAAAAACTGTCTTACTTCTTCTGGTGTTGTTGGTACAGGCCAGTTGACTACCTTCTCTACTTTGGATGGATCTGGTTCAATTCCTTTCTCGCTGACTATATGGCCGACATACTTCACCTTCTCCATAAATAGGTTACACTTTCCTGGTGATAGCTTAAATCCAGCATCTCTCAGGCGTTGGAATACCTTCTGTAGTCGGTCTAAATGTTCCTCATACGTGCTGGCAAAAATGATGACATCGTCTAAGTAAGCTAAGCAGATGGTCATGTTGTAGTCTCCAAGTACATCTTCCATGAGGCGTTGATAAGTTGCAGGACTGTTCGATAATCCAAAGGGCATACGGTTGAACTCATAAAAACCTAATGGACCGACTGTAAATGCTGTTCTTTCCTTGTGTGTTTCCTCAATCTCAATCTGGTGGTATCCACTCTTCATATCAATCACGCTGAAATACTTGTTACCTCCTAGTAGATCCAATAGCTCATCAATCCTTGGCAGTGCGTATGAATCCTTAACTGTCCGTTGCTTAAGCTGTCTGAAGTCGATGCACATCCGAAGCTTTCCATCCTTTTTCCTACAGAGTACTACGTTGGATGACCAGGGCGAATGTGATCTTCGTATAACTCCGGCGGCAAGTAACTGTTGTAAATGGTTCTTCACTTCTTGTATCATAGATGGAGGGATCTTCCTGTGTCTCTGCTTAAACGGGTGATCATCTGTCAGATCTATACGGTGCTTCACTGCTGTTGTCAATCCAATATCTGTATCTCCAGTTGAAAATATATCATGGAAGCGGTGTAGAAATGCTCTGGCCTCCTTTTGTTGGTCTTCATTCAACAACTTCGTGGAGATCTTGATGTCATCGATGAAACTCATCTTCTTTTCCATCTTAACTTCCTCTGGTAATTCGGTGATGTCCACAGGTTGAATCTCACACAAAATGGCCTTGGGTTCTATAACAATAGTTCTGGTAGTTACGTTGTTGAGTTGAACTGTCACAGGATGTCTATGCTGATACTGATAGTTCACTAATGCTGGTGTAACATCTAAATCTGTTGGTATAGTTGCCTTGTCTGATGACTGTACAAGTGCACAAACTGGGTGGTAATCTAGTTCTTTGTCCAAGTATCCATCAATCATGATCGAGCTGTTGGGTGTTATAATGGTTCGTTGATTTGTGGCATTCCTAATTAAGGCTAATCTGTAGTTGTTCTTACATAGTTCCTTCTCTCTGGTAGACAAACATCTAAAAGTAATGTACCAAGGTGTGTGCATGTTGGCTTCTTGTAGAAACTTATGTCCACATCTCCTTCTTGTTAAGTCCATTAACTTCGATAAAATGTTTGTTCCTAGCAAGATTGGTACTGACTGGTGATACTTCGTTGTTGGAATAATAAGAAAAATTCCTGTCAATGCATCTGCTGGTAAATCAGGAATCTTGATGTTAGCCTGTATATATCCTATGTAGGGAAGCTGTTTTCCATCTGCACATTCAATATCCAAAAGGTAGTCAAGCGACTCAATCGGAATATGACTCAAGTGTTGATCATAAAAATCCTGGCTGATGGTAGATACTGTGGATCCAGTGTCCAACAATCCAGCTGATGGTATTCCCTCTATGTGTACAGTACTTTCATTGGCATATCCAACTATATCTGACTTATCCGGCTTTGTCCTTGATACCATGTTGTTGAACTGCTTCCTTGATATACCTAAAGCATCCTTAGTAGTGTATATCTGCTGATATACTTGTCCATTCCTTCTATGGTCTAATCTGATAGTACATGTTCTGGCAATATGTCCAATTTGATTGCATCTCCAGCAACGGACGGGTGGCTTATGATGGTAAACATTGCTGGTTTGTGGATCTTGTACATTAGGTTGAATATGATGGTTAATCTCCTTTTCTGCCTTGAGTGCGTTAATCTCTGATGTCAGTTTATCTATCTGTTGTTTCATTTCCTTGATTATCTTGTCAGACTTCTTAATTGTTGGTGGTTTCTTAACTGGAAATAAGTTGTGTTCATTCTCAATGACTCTTACGGCTCGTAGTAGCTGAGTAAAGTCTGTAATGGAATCCTTCTTATATCTTGCTATGTCCTTCAAAGGTGTTCTCAATCCATCAAAGAACTTGGAAGTTAACATGTCATTCACCTCTTCTTCTTTTACTTTTCCATTCTGTCTAGCTTTGTTTAGAATCTCCTCTAGTCGACATCCCCATGTTGCAACATCCTCGTCATGTTCCTGTCTTGCAGTGTAAAACTGACCAAGCAAAACTTCTTTTGGTTCAACTGATCCATAAATGCTGTCCATCCGTTCCACAATATCATCAATAGTAGCTTCATGTCCTAATCTCATGATAATATGCTTCGCTTCACCCCTCATCGAACGTCTTATGGCATCCTTTATTACATCATGGCTGTACTGCTGAACTATCAAACATTTGACCTCATATCTCCACATATCGTAAGCAGTTCCAGATGTTGTTCCATAGAACGGCGATATGGTTGGCCTGTATCCATATTCCTCATCATCTGTACCTCGGTTATCATCCAGCCATTCTCTAAATTCTCCTGGTGATGAAACTGGGGGTTTGTTGTCCATATCTTCTAATGCTGTCAAAATGTTGCTGACCTCTTCTTGACTAAAATAGTCCGACATAATGCCTAAATGGCAGGTGTAGAATATACAAAAGAGTCTGGGTCTCTACAATAGAAAAGTCTCTGAAAGAAAACAAAATAGCTACAAGAGAAATAAAAGCTATATATGAGGAAAGAAAATACCTACAACAAAAACAAAATAACTGAAAGAAATATAAAATACCTGCAATAAAAGTAAATGCCTACAAAGGAAAATATCTGCAATAGAAATAAATACCTACAAAAGAAAATAAATAACCTACAATAAATAGAAATAATCTACAAAAGAAAAAAAAAATGATCTACAAAAGAAAATAAACAATGATCTACAATGAAAAACAAGCTGCCTGAAAAAAAAATCTACTAGTCAAATAAAAATCTGAAATGAAAAAAATATCTGTCTATAAGAAAAATAAATACCTGAAACAAAATCTAAATATCCTACCAAAAAAAAAAAATAAATATCCTCAGATCACAACCTAGAATACAACCAAACTACATATATCAATATCTCAATAACTACAATAACTAAAGATATATGAAAGAAAAATATCCAAAATCTATTAATAAAAATCTAAAAGGAAAACAAAATTTCTGAAATAAAAAACAAAAGAGATGTATTAGCTATCAATGAAACTTACCTAAGTATGTGAACTCTCACAACTAAAGAGAATGAAAAATAATGATCTCTGAAAAAAAAAAAATAACTGAAAAGCAAAAAAAAAAATATCAACTAAAAAAATGTAAATCTGAAAGAGAAATAATCTAATGTAACTAAAGACTATCTGTACTTCTGAAACTAAATGACTATATGTATGATAAAACACAATGCATACATGCAATCATACACTAAATGTAAACAATGACAATAAATACAACACACAATACAAGATATACAATGACAGCAAATACAAATACAAAACACAACACAACTACCACTCCAATACACAATCACAAATCAATAACCTATCATACTAATATACCAAATATCACTACACTGGATAACCTAATCAAACACACAAGTGTATACCAAATATCAAAAGCCTGTTGCCCTATGCAATAATAGTGATCCCTATATGCGGTAAGCACACTCAAAACACAACCAACCTACAGTGAGCACTGACACTCAACGAAAAACTACAAGTTCCAAAGGACTTTTAAAGACCAAGGGTACAATCCAAGAAACCAATTCAAGAAACAACTCACTTACCTTATAATCCTAGGTACTGCTCTGCTACAAGCTACTCTCCATGGTCACAACCTAACAGGATATGGGATAGGAAAAGGGAATGGGCGTGGGCAATCACTCACTCAATCAGATTCACACCATAAAATATAAGACCTTATGCTAACTAAGTACTACTGTTTTTTTTTACTAATACAATATGTACTCTATAAGTATAACTACATAAACCTCTGATTAATATTCTATACAACACTCTAAAAAGTTATCAACCTCTGAGATAATTGGTCAAAAATGTTATCTTTACCAAAAGAAAATTAAGTTAACCTTTACTCAAATTATTAAGTAAGAAAAGTTAAGATTTACACCAAAAATTAAACCTTCAAAGAATGAAATGCAAAAATCAAAAAGTCTAATCTAAGTAAAATTAAATAAAAGTAATTAAACAAAAACTTTTACTTTAACTCAAAAACTATTAACTTTTAAGTTTAACAAAACTTTTACAGTTATCTCCCTTTTATACTAAACTACAGTACAATATAGGTTTTAATACAAGTACACAATGTAACAATACAATGTCTATGTAGTAAATATGTTTACAATTTCTTTATTCAAAAGTCAAAGTAAAAACACATCAAAATAAATGATCCATGCTGTTGATCTTTACTGTAGTCGTTGTACCATTCTGTATAAAATGTAAAGTCAGTTCATTTCCATCAAAAATTAAAGTCCAATTAGCTCCTGGGTGTATGTCAAAAATCTGGAAAATGTCTTGAAACTACCTACATCAACATAAAGGTGTGGGAAGTACATCCTTGTAAGGGTGTGGTAACTACATCCTTCGAAAGACTCCTACTATGCTGATAACCCATTGACTGTGACATCAGTGCAACCCAAAACACCATTCGTGGGCGCCAAATGTGGTGGGAGGTCTGTTATGGCCTTCACAATAAAGTTCTATCTAGGGTTCTATGTTTTATTATCAGCATTAAAAATATACCCTGCAAATATAACAATAACATACTAAATATAATTTGACATAAAAACATAAATTAGCATATAGCATACAATTCATATCAGTGTGACATAGAATCTTATAATCTTTAAATTATAACATAGACTTCATTTCATCAGTTACAAATAAACAATAGAGTGAATACTGTGTGCATTCTTTCCTTGTACTTATAAATAATTCATATGTTTTGATGTTTACAAATAATAAACACTTTAGAATAATGACAAAATAAATAAATAAAATATACTAAATCTACATTCAAACCTACCCGCTTATGGAGCGAGGTATAAAGCTGAATAAGCTACACTGTGTCACTAACTGGTGATCAAATACATCTTATAACATCTATTCTGAAATCAAGAATACAATCATAAATTGTAAGATAACTGTATATCAGATTTATATAAACAAATAATAATAAAGTCAGACACACCATCTATAAATAGCATTTAACTTCAAAACGTCACTTCCGGTTACAATAAATTCTTTAAAATACCTTTTACAACTTTATCAAATAAATAGTACATGTGACATACTACTTTTAATTAATAGCAATCATTTACAAAACATTAAAATGCATATATAATGAACCCTTGTAAAGTTAACATTTAACACAAGGTCAAATACTGAGCTCACCATAACAAGGTGCTAAATCAATCATTCATCAAACATACAAATAATGAAATAATACTCACCCAAAGTCATTTCTGAATATTTCCAAAACTGTAGAATTAATAAGTATGAGTTCCAAATAAAGAATTATAAAGATTCTATTGAATATTTCACTGTAAATTCATATTTGTCAAGCCCAGTAAAATAACAAACATGTCCATTTAAATCTTGTCCTTTTTCTAATCCACTATCCAATCAGAATTAAGAAACACAATGAAACATAAATAGAAAGAAATAGAGTAACCCAGTATAACAGTATAGAAACAAGAGGTCCAGTGTAGTCTCTCTCAAAAACATTCACGCATGATCGCACATATAAAATACATCTAAAATACTACCCTGTTACATTTATTAATAAATATAATTTTTTTTAATCTGTTCTTTTGTAAATTTAGATTTTTGGAAAAATCTTTAGCATTTTGAAATGCTACTTGAATAAGTGATTTAAAAATCACTGATTTAAGTAATGCCCCTGACTGTACATATGTGCATGAACATAAAAAAAGTCATTAATAAAGTTTTGGTTCCTTTAAGCATGTTAAAAGTCTAATAAAGTATCACTGTGGTACATGTACATTATCCATAATAAGATATAAAATTTTGCTACAAGGAGAACACTGGACATAAATTATTTGTGATAACCAGTATTTTTAACATTTATTAAAGTTATATAAGAGTCTCAGAATCATTACTTCTGTTTAGCATTTAAATTATTTCTGGTTTTTTTCAGATTGAAAGCATATGATAGAAATGCAGATTTTCGAGGGATTCCTGTCATACTACCGGAACCCCTCGACCCCAATTGGCCAACTGAGGGATTTCAGCAGATGACAAAACAACATAAAATCCATATGCCCAAGATGACCGAAGATCAAGTGGAGGGATATTTTGTCTATCGTATGGCTGAGGATCGGGAGTCTAGTAGGGACCTGAAAGCATTGGAAAAGGGCAAACTAATGTTTGAATCAAAAAGAATATTGGCATGCAGTTTCAACCAACGTGGGGATAACATATTTTTCAGTGGAATTGTCGGTGCTGCTATGAAGCAAAAGGTATAAAATACAATTATTACCCTTAGTCATAATAATATACATGTTATCTAATTTGAAAGCCTACTGGTAACTGATCAGATTATTATAAAACCAATATCTGCCATGCATACTCACTTACATTTGGCAAGGCATTTAAATGTATTAATATTAATGTGATTAAATTTCTTCGTCTTAAAAATTTGGTCTACTATTTAGTTGTAAGAAGTAACATGATAAAACATGGGATACAATCAGCATTGCTATTTTATTTTCATGTTGGTTCTTATATTGATAGCCAGTTTTGTCCATCTGTTTGTTTTAAATTGTCACAATGTGATAGTATGGAACTGTGTATGCCATAACAATATTGACTTCTTGCTAAAATTATATAATATTACATGTATCTATATGCATTCTCATTTAAATTCAAGAAAATATTACTAAATATTTTATGACGAGAAATATATCATGACTCCTTTCTATCATCTTGTGAGATGAATATACATTTGAACATGTACAAGGCCAAAATAAAAATAAAAATGTGTGTTTCTGGCCAACCCTTACCCTTTAATTGCTGTTTGTGCTTAAGCACACTAAAATTTGAAATATACTCTCCAATAACTCAAGGCAAAAAATAAAATAAAAATAAATGACTACATGTACCTTCCGATCCTATTTTTTTAGGCATGAAACCAGAAACACACATACTGTTTTTGCCTAATCATTAAATGTTGTTTTTGATCTAAGGTTTCATACAACTTTAAAATAAAGATCAACAGGGAAACAGGAGAACCACTTAACTCACATTGTGAATGCCCAGCTGGAAAAGGCCCCCATGGCACCTGCAAACATGTTGCAGCTGTTCTCCTCATGCTGGTGTATTTCATCAAGACTGGGGATGTGACAGTGGAAAGGAGCTGCACAGACAATCTGCAGACATTTCATAAGCCTAAAGCTGTGTATAGTGGTATGCTATCAACGTTTTTTTTTACCTTTTGACACCCTCATTTTTATGTCGCCTGCAACATGCTACGTGTCACAGTCTTTTCATATCTTGCATACATGTACATGTAGCTTCCTCTTTTAGTGCTTTATGGTGTGAAGCCATTTTATAGCCGTAACTCATCACTTCCTGTTTACCAAATATTTTAAGATGCAGGCAACATACATGTAAGTCTTTCATGGAAGACCACCATTATAGTTTAAAGATTTCATGTCATGACTTAGATATATATAGATATATTTAAAGCTTTGTTGTAAAGCAACACTATGTTACACACACTGTTGGACTTTTTTCCTTCACTGTCGAGTAAATTCATTTTTCTTACCACTAAAATTACACACTAATAATAGATAGAATATTCACTATACATGATACAAAACAATAACTTTTATCAGCTAAGCAGGAAGTTTATTTCCATTGACAGACCTTGGAATAAATATGGTGACCACTATATGATAGCGAAGATAATGAGATGTGGAATAATTATACATGACACAACCTACAACATGGACAACAATTTTAAAAATCCATTAAAAACGGCCAGCAGCCTTCAATGTGACCAACACTCGAATTTACTGACAGCTAGCTAAGAAGCATCTATCGACTGATGTAAAAAAATCAAGTATGTCAATTTTAAATCCAACACAACATGTCAAACAATTAAAGATTTGGTGATGCATCTTCAAAACCAAAACACAAAACCAACACACTTGATCGCTGAAACAAGATCATGGGAAAATTATAGTTCAAAGAGAACAGAGACAGAATTTTTTTATCCCATATTGCATATAATTTATAATCAACAGGTTCTCCAGTTAAAGCAGAAGAAATTCCTAGTAAGCGAAAGCATTTAGACAACATCTTGGAGGATCCCCGCCCTGCCAAGTATAGAAACGTAGCTGGATATAATGATTTTGTCAGAAATTCAGTTGTCAACTACTGCTCAACATCATCAATGGATATTTCTTTACGATATATATATCCCAAGGCAGATCTACAATCTGCTAGCAAAGACCATGACTATTTGAGAAAACCCTTCTTGGAATACTGGGTAGACAAGTCATCAGCTGTAAGTTAATAAGTCACTAATTTTAATTGTTAATTCAGTGTGTCTGGTACGAGGTAATGTATGTCTAGATATGATAATATAAATCTCAGTCCACTACGTGCCTGTTAGGAGTTAAAACTCTAGGTTCACTATGTACATATGAGAATTATATTTCTTAGCTAACTGAAGGTTAGTTACTTAATCTTATCTTTACAAACCCAGGATCATATGCTTGATATTAGAAAGATGACTTTGATCTTTTAGACAACTAGGTCTATGTTCAGTATTTTGTGTTCTAGAAAAAAATATACACAGTTTATAAAGCATTTGAAATAACATTTTGTCATCCATCACTATCTATACAATGTAATTACATTGTAAATTATTTCCCAAAACCAATATTGTTGAAATATACAGGAAAACCTTCATCACATTAAAGTACAAAATAAATAAAATTTTCACATATTCTACCTTGAGCTTACTCCCCACCTTTTTCAAACTCTTTCTCTTTCTATTTAAAGGTAAGCGAAGAAAAGAGCCGAGCTATAGAGGAGACAACAAGACGACAAACAAACAGCCATGAATGGTTCCATCAAAGGAAGTGGCGCTTGACAGCCTCTAGGTTTGGGGACATTATAAAAATGACAAACCGTCGTAACAAAGACAAACTTTGTCAAAGTTTATATGGTAATTGCAGATTTACCAGTCATGCTATTCTTCATGGTAGGCAATTTGAAGCCAAAGCTATTGCAAAGTTTGAATCAACAAAGGGACTTAAATGTAAAAAGGTTGGATTTTTTGTTAGGGCAGACTACCCTTTTCTTGGGGCCTCACCAGATGGAATTGTGGGCACAAACAGTTGTTTGGAAGTAAAATGCCCATATGCTGGCAGAAATGAGCCAATTAGACCAGGAAAGCTGTTTCCATTTTTATACACCAATAGTTTTGGTGAAATACTTTTGAGAGAAGATAGCAAATACTATGCTCAAGTTCAAGGACAATTGTTTATAGCCAAAAAACAAGTCTGTTACTTTGTCGTTTACACTTTTGTTGACTTTTTTGTCCAAGCTATTGATGTAGATGAAAACTATTGTCAGAACTCACTTGTACCAAAACTTTCACTGTTCTATGAAAAATACTTTCGACCTTATGTAGCTTCCCAATTATAAAAGCTTATGTAACTAACTGTATCAAGTCAGGATCACTGCTGTTTTTGATTTCTTTGTTAGTAATGACATTTAAAGTAATATGCAATTTTTTTAGACTTTAGTATATGAAACCAAAAAAACTAATATATAATTACACATAACATTTTGGCCAAATAAGACTGTTAATTGATAAAACAACAAAAGATACTTAAATTTATTAGCATTATAATCTTAAAAACAAAAGACTTGGTCAGAGATATGGTGTGAGAAATTTTACTCATGATTACCTGGCTGCACATTTACAGACAATAGATAATATCTAACATATCTTACCAAATTATACCCCCACTGGTAAAAGATAAAGCTATATTGCAATCATGTTGTCCCTACTTGCAATTTTCAATAGGTTTCTCAGTTTCTGCTGAAGTGATTGATTTTAATTGGAATTATACATCTTAGTAATGATTGGTACACTTGCTCCCTTTTCCCAACCAGTCAGTCATCTACTTCCTGTTTTCTTAAAAAAAGTCAAAGGGAGGGATGCTTAGCAACACTTTCTTTGGCACTTGGTATTTCTGAGAACTCGACATAATGATGTTCATTGATTAAAGAGGGGGAAATGAGTAAATATATGAAATATGCATAATACAAAAATTGAGAGATGGGGCATTGTCTTTTGGACATATTCTTGTTTGTTGGAGAGAAAAAAATGAAGAAGATCCAGTCATGTTTTCTATAACAATAAAATGTATTTTGTATGAGATTCAATGAAATTCTTTTGATTTATCGTCCATGTTGGAAAGTTTTGTTGTTACATGTACCTTTATTGTGTTATTGACCCCTTTATGTTATTCTGAAATAATGCAGGCAGCTAACATGGCTAATGAAAAGTAAAAGTTTTCATCACAAGTTTCCAAGAAAATGCCACTAGAGACCCTTATACATTGAAGGTCTTTTCAAAAACTTGGAATCAGATTCTTTTTCTTTCATTTTAAATTTGGATTTAAGATACTTGTATTTTCTTTTATCTCCTTTTTTGAAAGTACTAGTACTAATAATAATTGACAGGCTCATATTGTATAGTTTTTGTCATAATTTTTTTTAAACCTGCTTCCAAATGACCTTTGTGACAGCAAAGACATTTATATCAATAAAACAGTATTATCAAAATAATCAGATTCCAGAAAAAATGTTTTTGAAGAGACCTTATGACATAGCAAACCAATCAGGGAATTCCACATCAATTGCCTATTATTTTCTAAAATATATATATAAGATCAAAGGAATATGAAAAGTGTTTTTGAAAGGATTTTATAATTTATTCTAGATAAATAGAGACAAGTGCCATTACCTACACCCTGAATACATTTACTTTTCAATAAAACATTGCAATAACAATTTTTAAAATGATTGAAAATGTTTTAGCACACTTCAAAAAAAATTAAGCATTTACAACAAAAACCATGTATGCAATGTCAATGGAATTATCTGAATTAATTGCAATTAAAAAGAATCAAGAAATTAAAAAAAAAATCAATATACACATGATATATAAGCAGGACTTTCAAAAAATGCATTGACAAAAAGTTTCCCTCAGTACACGACTGAGCATAAATATGAATAAGGTTGTAAAAACATAAGTTAAGATTTGGACAGTGAATTTATATGGCATGTACATGATGTATGGGGAGGTTCTCAAACCTTAAATATGTCATAAATGCTATAAATAAATGCCAGTCATGATCTAAAAATTATTTTTAATTCCTTTCTCAGTGCTAAGCAGTTTTACTGACAATGCATTTTCTGAAATTAACTATACTAAAACATACAAACACTATTCTAGAGCCAAGCACAAGTTTACTTGAAGGCAGTTCCTGTTTCAATATTTTGAACCTTTTGGCTAGACCGATAACTCTTTCTACATGAATCCGCTTAGATGCAACACGCCTGTCTTTAACTACTTCTGCTGGCTCTAGTTGTGATTTACCTTTTAACATAGTTGGTGTATTTACAAAGACATCTTGACATGCAAAAAGATCTTGGACCATAATACCTCTATCAGCCATTATGGCATCTCTCTTATTAAACATTTCTTTGTTCTTATCTAATAGCTCAGATTTTTCTATAATCTGGCGATCACTAGCAGATCATCCATAGGAGTCACTTACATAAGACACTACACCTCTAGGTGTACAACCAACCATAGTTTTTAATGTATTCTTATGTTTATAACTAGACCATGTAATACTTTGGGCCTCTACATTAGAGGGTTTCTGAATAGGGGTCTCTGTGGCATCTAAAATTACCCTAGTTCTTGGAAACTTGTGATGAAAGTCTTCAGGCATGTACTCATCAATAACTTCTCTTGAAGGCCAGAGGTTTAATTCTTTTAACTGGAAATACATAAAATTAATCCATGTTAAAATAACTTTGGAAACAGTAGATTCAGAAACTTCAAACATGAAGCTGAGCTCTACATCTTCCTTAGCTTGTCTTAACTTAATTAAAGTCATAAAAAGTTGGTCCTCTGGTTTCAAAACAGAACATTTAAAATTTAAATCAAACACAGCAGGACCAAGACAATTGAAAAAAAGCATAAAGTGAGTTAAGTCGTCAAAAGATGTATAATATTGAATGACTTTAGGATTGTCAGCATAATTATATACGGAAAACTTTCCCAATAGGGTACACTGTACTGCTGCATCTTTGTCTAATGGGACAGCATAAAACATGTCTGGCTCTTCTTCGCTCTTACTCCCTCCTACGGTGACCTCTGATGCAAATGGCAGGTCCAAATCATCCAAGGCCATCTCATGGTCACTGGCATTTGCATTTTTGCTTCTCAGATACTTAGAAGACCTGGGGGTAGCAGACTCCTCTTTAAATTGGAAAACAGATGGCACAACATTTTTCTTAATACGTTTTCTTGCACCTATAAAAAAAATGAAGTTTTTGTACAGAATTACCCCTTTCATTTTTTCTCTTTTTAATGATATATCATAATATATTGCATACATGTACATTTAAGAAAAATCAATTGCTTTGCTCTGTCTGCATCAAATATTTCCCTAAAAAAATTGCTTTTCATACTGTAGTTAAACTTAATCATTAAAACTAACTCGAAACTGCTTTGAAACTAAAACATGTAAAAAGAATGCATCATTTAGTCCAAAAGAATAATAGAGTAATTCCAATCTCTGTATTAATTCATCTACACATTTCTGTATATTAATTCATATATTCATATATACATCATGTACATTACTACATGTATATATATATATATATATATTTCTGTATACTTGGCGGATAAAGTGGATCTACTTCTAAACGGACTTAAAATGGACTATTCTTTAATTTAATATTATGCGATGATTATGCATTATTTGAGCATTTGGATCACATGATCAGTTATGAATCATCTAGCTTTAATGATGACATCCGTTATTTATCAATTTTCATACTTATTAAAAGATATAGGTTTTTTGTGTATATAAAGTGGCCGCCTTCCTTCCATCTTAAATATTTTGCAGGAAAGATATATATCTTAAGATTTTTGTCAGTAAATCTGCCGCATTAACTGGATTTGCACCGATTGACACTACCTACAAATGCAGATAATCTGGCTTGTAATATGATATATATGCCACGTGATGTTTGATAAGAAACTTATTTTTAGATAAGAAAAGATACTTAAGTTTAAGAAACTTATTTTTAGAGTGGTGTTTGGTAAGAAACTTATTTTTAGATAAGAAAAGATACTTAAGTTTTCCACCACCTGATAAGAAACTTATTTTTAGATAAGAAATAAGAAACTTATTTTTAGATTGAATCAAAACAATGGTGGAAATATTTTCTAATTAAGTTCAACATGAGAAAGATGTGTTTTTCTTACGCATTATGCATTTTTTCTAGATTAATTATTCAAGACAAGAAATGCTCATTTATTATAAATTAAAACCCATTGCTGAATGGATAACTGTTGCGGATTTTAATTCTACTTCGGCTAAAGAAAGCCGCCTTTCAACCGTCACTCGTTTTGGCAACGACGTCTCTGAACACCTTTTATAGAAAAAATGCACATAAGGCGCGTTTGTTATACTTGTCGTTTTTAGCTCACCTGACTCGAAGGCGTCCATCGTCCGTCCGTCCTCCGTCCGTCGTTAACTTTTCTTCAAAGATCTTCTTCTTTAAAACCACTGAAGGGATTGCATTGAACTTGGTATAATTGATCTTTAGGATCAAGGGTGCGAATGTACGTCATCACGCAGGGTGTCGGCGATAAAAATTTGGACGCCATCTTGTTCCTTTCAGGTAAGATATTTACATATTATGCCTATTTTAGAAACGCTATAAACTTACCAGATAGCTCAAAAAATGCCGCATAAAATAAGAATCAAAATAAGCTATAAGATGTTATTATCCGTTCAGTCAATTTTTCAGTAAACAGAGAACAGGTTTTGGAAAGTCGGTCAAACCTGCAGGATGTCGGCAACTTTTTTCGCTAAAATATCGCAAATATCCCGAAATATGAAACCTATCGTAAAACTAAAGTGCCCAGGTTAATAAATGTTCTTAAAAAATGTCTTGCTAAAATTTTTACACATTGTAATGGTCACGAATCGTTTATTTTTTTAAAAATGCGATAAAGGATGTCGGCAACACCCTTGAAATGTAGGATATCGGAGACACATATTAAACTAAAAACTTAAAAAAGAAAACCAACAAAAAGCCCATATTTTTACTATCAGTTTGAACTCAAATTAACCGGTTTTGGAAACTTAAAATTTGGTCAAATCTGCAGATGTTGGAAACGATTTTGTCACAATATAGCACATATCTGCTGATAAATTGTAGTAAACAATGTGAATGGTATGGTGCTGCTAAATGTAAAAACAAAGGCTACCATATACATTGTTAATACGAAACGTTAAAAAATACACAGTTCAGGTCAAATAAGTATTTTGATAAAGCTATATTTGAATTAATGTTTTAACATCATCGAAAATCCGTTAGAAGTAATTACATATAAAAATGTCATTCAAGGTCAAATATGAAATTTTCATAAGGGTGTGCTCGAATAGTACACTAGAAAACAGACACACCTTACATGTTTATAATATATGTGAATAAAATTACATTAAGACTCATTGTTTGCTTGATCTACGTATTGGTAAGTTAAATTCAATTAAACAAGTTGTGAACAAAATAATGTGCATGACAGCCATTTTTCATTTAGTGGAGCTCGTTGCATTTCATCTCTAAACAGGTTTGATCGTGGTTCTGTACTAGATTTTGCTGGTTGCTCAAAGATTGTCGGATTGGCGTCACTTGTTGATGGAGGGTTGAATATTGGTTTATCTGTAACATTGGGTGTAGACTTTTTTGTTCTTTTTTGGTTTGGTGATTTATCGGGAGATTTTTCTTCTCGGCATTGTCCCTTACATCTGAAATAAATAAATAAATAGACAATTTCTATTACGATTGGTTCTAAAAATGTGTCATTAAATCAAAGCCTTATATTGAATGTCTCTGATTGAATTCAATGTGTTCATAACATCAATCTTTACCAAGACTACGGTCAAAATGTTGAAAACATATCCGATCACCATATCTAATCAATTGCATTTATGATCATTTATCAATGTACATGTTCAGTAATTTTATGGATTCTATATAATTTACAAATTTTTGTATTATGGAGGCTTTCCCCTGAAGACAGAAAACTCCGAATGCTTATAACACAACTTAGATATCCGATAGAAATGTGTCGCCGACATCCTTTGTTTTGGTGGTGTTGTCGACATCCTTTGCAATTTTTAAAACGAGTTATCCCTTATGAACTATTAAGGCAGCTTGGAAGTTTGACAGGATACTTTTTAATTACATATAAATACGTATATATATAAATTCCCAGTTTATTTCACAAAAGTTTCCCTCTTTTTGATAAATACGATATTTTAGCGGAAAAAGTTGCCGACATCCTGCAGGTTTGACCGACTTTCCAAAACCTGTTCTTTGTTTACTGAAAAATTGACTGAACGGATAATAACATCTTATAGCTTATTTTGATTCTTATTTTATGCGGCATTTTTTGAGCTATCTGGTAAGTTTACAGCGTTTCTACAATAGGCATAATATGTAAATGTCTTACCTGAAAGGGACAAGATGGCGTCCAAATTTTTATCGCCGACACCCTGCGTGATGACGTACATTCGCACCCTTGAGGATGTCCTCTACCAAGTTTGTGAATTATATACACGTCGATCAACCAACATGACCGCTGTTGCTAAAAATATAACAGGGGGGTCAGACCATTGTTTTTGGCTTACAACTCGAAAAGTATAAGAGATAGAGAAAATCCGAAGCAACCCTCCTTGTTTAGCATCAAAAGCTCTACAAATCTCTTCATTGAGTCGAAGTTGTGAAACGACTCCATATAGGAGTTATTGCCCTTTAATCATCCAAATTGACCATTTTTGCAGTTTTTGGACAATATCTTGAAAACCGTTAGAGCTAGAGGAAAAGTTAGCATTGCAGAATTGCTAAGCTTATTGAGATCTACAAAAATGACTTCAGGGTCAAAACGTTTAAGAGTTTTACCCCTTTAACTGTTTTTTTTTCCATTAATTTAAACTGATTTTCAAAAATCTTCTCTGAAACCACTAAAGGGATTGCTTTGAAACTTGGTACACTTGATTTTTAGGATGTCCTCTACCAAGTTTGTGAATTATATACACGTTGACCAACCAACATGGCCGCCATTGCTAAAAATAGAACAGGAGGGTCAGATCATTGTTTTTTGCCTATAACTCGAAAAGTATAAGAGATAGAGAAAATCCGAAGCAACTTTTCTTGTTCAGCATCAAAAGGTCCCTACAGGAGTTATTGCCCTTTAACTGTATTTTTCTATCAATTTAAACTGATTTCAAAAATCTTCTCTGAAACCACTGAAGGGATTGTTTTGCAACTTTATATACTTGAAAGTTTGTGAAATTTATTCAAACTTTGGCATAAGAGATCAGGTGAGCGATTCAGGCTCCTGGGAGCCTCTAGTTTTAATTCAAAGCATGGAAGGTCTTGGTCCCGGAAAGGGGGGGGGTAACTTC
The DNA here is from genome assembly GCA_963971305.1 of Arcuatula senhousia. Lineage (NCBI taxonomy): Eukaryota > Metazoa > Mollusca > Bivalvia > Mytilida > Mytilidae > Arcuatula > Arcuatula senhousia. The sequence continues at coordinate 63,932,015 of OZ020309.1, forward strand.
CTAACATATAATGATGTACGGGGAGGTGCCAAAATTTCGGGTATGTTTTTTTTTGCATGAAATACATAAGTTCAGGTATGGTTTTTAGCTTTAGATATATAAATTCCATGTAGGAAAAACAAGGTGTTTTTAAATCTAGGTGTAAAAAGTCATGAAAATCAGATTTGTCGAGATGTATAGAATAAGAAAAAGATTCTCTAGTTTCGATTCTGGATCTGTGTCAAATTGCTGTTGGTCAATTACATCGATTATGATACCACATCTGCATTTAATGAGACAATGTGATCTTAACATGTTCAAATTGTTAATATCATCTTCAGTGGAGTCAAGATTTGTTTACTGTTAATTTGAAATGTATGGAAAATGTAATACATGAGGCTTATGAAATGAAGATAAAAACAAACAAATTGTTTGCTATTCCCGTTTCTAGTTTTATTGCAGTAATTTTTGAAGTTTGTAAAATATATGTGTTTGGTTGTCGAGATGTATAGAATAAGAAAAAGATTCTCTAGTTTCGATTCTGGATCTGTGTCAAATTGCTGTTGGTCAATTACATCGATTATGATACCACATCTGCATTTAATGAGACAATGTGATCTTAACATGTTCAAATTGTTAATATCATCTTCAGTGGAGTCAAGATTTGTTTACTGTTAATTTGAAATGTATGGAAAATGTAATACATGAGGCTTATGAAATGAAGATAAAAACAAACAAATTGTTTGCTATTCCCGTTTCTAGTTTTATTGCAGTAATTTTTGAAGTTTGTAAAATATATGTGTTTGGATAGTTTTCTTGTACGGATAATGTCTTTTTATACATTTGTTGCAAGATTTCGTAAGGAATTGTTTTAAAATTAACAATAAAATACCATTTTCGGTTTGTAATTCATTTGTTTATAATAACAAAGAAAAACAAGGCTTACGAGACGAAAATATTACTTTTTCCGCTTATTCAACTATTTTATTGAAAAAAAAATACCTACCGATTTCTCAGAAATCAGAGTTAAATGTCAATACTTTTTCAAAACCAATTTCATTCATTAACACACTGATAATTAATACGCTTTCATTTTTGTCATCTGTAAAATTTGGATATGTCCGCAAAAACCTTACTGTTGTCACGCAAAAACATTTTTGTCGTGTCGCACTTTGTAGGGAGTAATGGTAAAACAGGTGAAGGGGAGACATAATGAGTCAATATATGATAGTCAAAAGATTGAACACAAAAAAAAAAACAATATTAACAGTCATTTAGTGTAAAAATGAGATCAAGGTCGGATGCCATGGTGACGAACGCAGAATTAGATTAAATTCATTGATATCATAAATATCAGATGCCTAGCTATTATACTTTTCAAGAAATTCATTTTCCACAAAAGTCCTTCAAAGAGGTTTACAGCCTGAAAAAAGACCTAAGTTCACATAGTCACTGAAGCATGAAAATGAGGCCAATGAGGTCCAACATGTTGGTGAAAGTCCATCGACCATTACCTCAACTGCCTGTATACCAATTATCAGATGCCTAGCTATTATACTTTTCAAGTAATTCATTCTCCACAAAAGTCTTGCAAAGACGCTACAGCCTAAAAAAAAACCCAAGTTCACAGACAAAAGATGGGGATGCAACTGTGTTAAGCCAGTACTAGGGCGTATGCATTTAACCAAGTTTCATCAACCTAGGACCAACAATACTTGAGATATGGAGATGATCATAAAACCTTAACCCTGCTATTATACATGTTATATGTGTTTTGAAAATTGTCAAAGTCACTAAACCGGAAAATCAAGGTCAAGGTAAAAGGTGGGGATGCAATTGTGCTAAGCTACTACTGGGGCATATGCATACCAAGTTTCATCAACCTAGGGCTAATAGTTCTTGGGATATGGAGGTGCTCGCAAAATTTTACCATTGCTATTATATGTATTGAAAATTGTCAGAGTCACTCAACCGTAAAATCAAGGACAAGGTCAAAAGATGGGGATGCAACTGTGCTAAGCTATTACTGGGGCATTTGCATACCAAGTTTCATCAACCTAGGACCTATAATTCTTGAGATATGGAGGTGCTCACAAAACTTTTCTATTGCTTTTATATGTATTGAAAATTGTCAAAGTCACAAAACCGGAAAATCAAGGTCAATGATAAAAGATGGGGATGCAACTGTTCTAAGCTACTACTGAGGCATATGCATACCAATTTCATCAACCTAGAACCTATAGTTCTTTAGATATGGAGGTGCTCACAAAACTTTTCCAAAAAAGTTTACACCGCCGCCGTAGCCGGTAAAGTAACACCTATATCCCGCTCTGCTTCGCAGGCGAGACATAAACCAAATAAAACAATACAAAGCATATGCAATTTAGTTCTATAAATCAATTATAATGAATAATGCATGTATTATTAGGGCCGCGCATCGAATACCCTATGGAGACTTTTGTAGGGCTAAATGAGCTAAACATTTAAGCAAGCAACAGCTTTTCTTTCTCTATCTGCAACAGTTTTCATTTCATAGGCCAAAAACACTATTTTTCGCCTTTAAAGGGCTGTAACCCTATAAGGAGCCATCTGACAACCTTGACCCTATTAAGACTTTTGTAGGGCTAAATGAGCTGAACATTTGAGCAAGCAACAGCTTTTCTCTATCTTCAATAGTTTGCATTCTATAGGCCAAAAACACTTTTTATCTCCTTTAAGAGGCTGTAACCCCTGAAGGGGTCGTCTGACAACTTCGACCCTATGGAGATTTTTGTAGAGGTAAATGAGCTAAACATTTAAGCAAGCAACAGCTTTTCTCTATCTGCAATAGTTTTCATTCTGTAGGCCAGAAACACGAAAAATCACTATTTTTCACTTTAAAAGAGCCATAACCCCTATTAGGGTTCTTCTGACAACATAGGGCCAATGGAGACTTTTGTAAAGCTCAATGAGCTGAATATTTAGGCAAGCAACAGCTTTTCTCTAACTGCAATAGTTTTCAATCTATAGGCCAAAAACATGAAAAATCACAATTTTTCACCTTCAATGGGCCATAACCCCTCTAAGGGGTCATCTGACAACATTGACCCAATGGAGACTTTTGTAGAGCTCAATGACCTGAAGGTTTAAGCAAGCAACAGCTTTTCTCTATCTGCAATAGGCCAAAAACACGAAAAATCACTATTTTTTACCTTTAAAGGGCAATAACCCTTTTGAAGGGTCATCTGACAACTTCGACCCATTGGGGACTTTGGTAGAGCTTTTGATTCTGAAGAGCCTAAGATGCTTTAGATTTTTTCTATCTGTTCTAGTTTTCAAGTTATAAGTCTTTTAATGTGATTTTACTTCATGTTCTATTTTTAGTAACAGCGGCCATGTTTGTAAACAAATCAAAAAGTCGACCACAATTTTCAAACATCATGCCCTGATTAATACATTGACCAAGTTTCGAAAAATTCCCTTCAGTAGTTTCAGAGTAGAAGATTTTTGAAAAAGTTACGGACGGACGACGAGCGCATGGCGATGACAATAGCTCACTTGAGAGTTTTTGTGAGGCCCCGGGAGCGGGGACTTTGTTCCCCTGGACCCAGACCTGGATCCATGGAAAGGCCTACCAGGCGTAAGTTTCACTTAAAACTTCCAAAAATTATGTCTTTTACACAGAATCCATGGAAAAAGACCTAAAAAATTTCGCGCCTTGCTTCGCTGAGACAAAAGGACCACAACAAAATAACGGGACGCTCTATATATATATACTCTCTTGAGAACTGACAACTACCTAAGAAGCATCTATCGACTGGTGTAAAAAAAATCAATTATGTCCATTTTAAATCCAACACAACATGTCAAAATATTAATGATTTGGTGATGTTCTTGATAAAAGAAAACCATGTCATTTTTTTCTTAACCTGTATATTTTATCGGTTCATATTGAAACACAATATAACACTTTTTGAAATCTATTTTTTGACGCTGAATGTTTTTTTTTATGAGAAACTACACTGTGGTCAAAGAGATCCGGTACCTAATGTTTTGTCAACTTCCGGTAATCTGTCAACAAGTGGACACGATATAAAAATGTTGATTTTTTTTCCTATTTACATATTATCAAGATGCAAAAATCTTTTTTAGACATATTCCGAGGTATCTATAGTATAAATTCTGGCCATGTTTGTTATGTTTTATCTTCTCACTTGCCGATTATCAACTGAACCAATGGCAAAATCGTACGTTTTTGACCAGCTGCTCACAAATATTCACAAAAACGCAATCTCGGGTAACAAAATTTGACATATTTTGAATGAGACATTGTTTAAAAATAACTTACATATAAAGTCAGCTATTGTTTACTCTTTTTTTACTCGAACTAAAAAATTATTCAACTTTCTTTGTGGCCCATGCTTGCCGAAGGAGTCCGGCTTTGTCAAATATAATGCTCCGGTTTCGTCATAATTGCTATCCATTCTAGGAACCGGTTTCGTCTTTCCCAAAAAATGAACATTAAAATTATTTGAAGTTTTATTATTACCAAAATGTCAATGACTGACGTTTTTTTGTGTGTCTATTTGGGGATATAATTAAAAATTAAACATGTATAAACTTTTAAATAAGTTTTGTTCACCTTACTTAGAGAAATGAACAATGTAACTTCAACAAACCTATTATTATTGAACCTCTACTTTCATGACCCTGTCAGAAAAAGTATTACATACACACATCAAAAAGTCACGAAAAGGACTATGTATTTAAAATAAAACTTTCAGAAATAATTTCTCATAGTTTCAATATTACCAGTATTCCAAATGATGTTAGAGCGAACAGAAATTATATTAAAGGTGAGGAGAAAGACACGTTATTTAGAAAAAAAAGTGAAAAGGAACTAAAACCAAAAGAGATCAATGTTTTGCTCAACATGAGAACTGTTCCTCAAATGCTGCTTCTTTTTAAACTGACGATACATGTAGGTCGCCGAAGTGAACATCTTGTGTAGGAGTGGAAAGAGGGACGGTGATACGGTGGCTGAAGCGGTGTTAAAATATAGATGGTGTGGTGAAACAGGCGGTGGTAATTTTACATGGTCGGTGGTGTGGCTATTTTGTGGTGACGAGGAGCGGGGAGGGGGAGGGGTGGGGAGCAGGGCCGGAGAAAGAGGGCGGGGAGCGGGGATACAATATTCCACTTCCACCCCCATCTTATGTGCCCTTGATCCCAGACCCCATACCAAGGTCGTCAAAAAACCAAAGAAACCCGTCAAAATTATATGTATGAATAAAATTAACACAATGCATGCTTCGGATGCTGGCTATGACCTATGTTGTTCACATGGATGACCACTTACAGGAGAACGATTTTAGTATATTCCCGTTACATGTATGTGACTGACAAGTTCCATATCCTCCAGAGTTGTAAATTAAAGAGACTACCGAATTCAATTGCATCTCGAATTAGACCCTGGTGGTCTTTTCCTAATCTAAAGAGCAATATACAAACTTCCCCTGCATACAGCGTTTATACTTCACAACTTATTCGATATGCTAGACCTTGCACACATTTCATAGATTTTTTAGAAAAAAGAGATAGAGAAAATCCGAAGCAACCGTCCTTGTTCAGCATCAAAAGCTCTACAAATCTCTCCGTAGAGTCGAAGTTGTGAAACGACTCCTTATAGGAGTTTTTGCCCTTTAATCATCAAAATTGACCATTTTTGCAGGTTTTGGACTATATCTTGAAAATCGTTAGAGCTAGAGGAAAAGTTAGCATTGCAGAATTGTTTAGCTCATAGAGATCTACAAAAATGATTTCAGGGTCAAAATTGTCAGACCAGCCGTTTAAGAGTTATTCCCCTTTAACTATTTTTTCCATTAATTTACACTGATTTTCAAAAATCTTCTTCTCTGAAACCACTGAAGGGATTGCATTGATACTTGGTATACTTGATCTTTTGGATGTTCTCTACCAAGTTTGTGAATTATATACACGTCGACCAACCAACATGGCCGCGGTTGCTAAAAATAGAACAGGGGGTCAGACCATTGTTTTTGGCTTATAACTCTAAAAGTATAAGAGATAGAGAAAATCTGAAGCATTTACCCATGTTTAGCATCAAAAGCTCTACAAATCTCTCCATTGGGTCAAAATTGTGAAACGACTTCTTGTAGGAGTTATTGCCCTTTAATCATCAAAATTGACCATTTTTGCAGTTTTTTGACAATATCTTGAAAACCGTTAGAGCTAGAGGAAAAGTTAGCATTGCAGAATTGTTAAGCTCATTGAGATATACAAAAATGATTCAGGGTCAAAATTGTCAGATCAGCCATTTAAGAGTTATTCCCCTTTAACTGTTTTTTTTTTCCATTTATTTACACTGATTTTCAAAAATCTTCTTCTCTGAAACCCCTGAAAGGCATATTGTCTACGAAAAATTATATTTTTGTAAAACCAAAGAATTGTCGTCAGACTATTCGTTTTGTTTATTTAGAAAGATACAAACGTTCAAAATACCACTAGGGTACCTTATTACTTCAAAAATTGAAAAATATATAATATTTGTAAAGCTTTACAAAAATTCATATTCATGAGATGTAGATGAGCTGTAAGCATGCGCACTATACTTTCTTTGATTGGAAACTTCCATAGTTCTTGCTCGTGGTGCATAATCTGTTTCTCGAAGTTTTAGCTCGGAAGAAAATTAAAACGGCATCCGAATATTAGAGCTACTTAATGAATAAAACTGACAATTATTGCCTTTTATTATTGACAATTATTGTTTTGAATGTGATTTGAAAGGTAAACACGAAAAATATTGGTATTTATTCCAACATATTAATGTATTCGGGGGACAAAACCCGAAATTCCGATTAGGGTCCGCGTTAAAACTACTCAGTCTAAATCTGTGTCAATGTGACGTGATGCAGGTAAATAAAATATCAATCAATATTGTCAAGATATTTTGATCAAAATAAACTACTTTTGAGGCAAAATTTGTAGCAAATTTGTTTTTCAATATTCATTTTATTGCATTTCGGTTTAATTGACACCAAAAAATTGGGGGGTAAAAAAAAATAGTTTGCCGTAGACAATATGCCTTGAAGGGATTGCTTTGAAACTTGGTACACTTGATCTTTAGGATGTCCTTTTCCAAGTTTGTGAATTATATACATGTTGACCAACCAACATGGCCGCCATTGCTAAAAATAGAACAGGGGTGTCAGACCATTGTTTTTGGCTTATAACTCGAAAAGTATAAGAGATAGAGAAAATCTGATGCAACTTTTCTTGTTCAGCATCAAAAGGTCCTTACAGGAGTTATTGCCCTTTAACTGTTTTTTTCTATTAGTTTAAACTGATTTCCCAAAATCTTCTCTGAAACCACTGAAAAGATTGTTTTGCAACTTTGTATACTTGAAAGTTATTCAAACTTTGGCATAAGAGATCAGGTGAGCGATTCAGGCTCCTGGGAGCCTCTAGTTTTTCTTTTTGGACACTGAAATTGATTATTCATGTTCGGTTAGTTTTGTTATTAACTTTTTCTTCCATATGGGTATAGGCACACTTAGTGAGGCTTTAAGTACAATGCTGACTGCCATATTGTATTGGCTTGAATGACTATCATTTTAAAGATCACAGTCATTTTCTAGTAACTAATAATTCTGCATAATCAGGTGATTTACGTTATGCTTAAGCCTTTAACTATAGACCAATGACGATTATGTATAATACTTATATATAAAATTTGTTTTTAAATATCAGCTATGTAGCAATATTAGTTGCCGAGTTACCGGTATAAGTGAATAAAAAGTGTGATGGGAAATTAAAGTTTTCAGTAAACCGGAAATAGATGTCCGATGGACATACAACGGTACCATAGAATGTATCGAGTCTATATAAAGCTTGATAACTTGGTATTATATGAGTAACTGAGTGAAAAGATAAATAAATATAAGTGCTACGGGTGTGGGACGAAGCTAAGGACAACCACAGATAAAACATTATATCCCTTCTTAGAAGCGGGTGTATTAATATATTAATGACCTTCAAACAAGTCTTTATAGCTAGCTGTAAGTAACTTCGAGTGTTCTCAGGAATGTTCCTCTATGTCTCGTATTTTTCTTGTTCTCTTTGTCTCAGGATTGAACTTCTATCGATTTGATTTTTATAGTGTGTTATTTTGTACTTTGTTGGAGATTTTCAATAGGGGAAAGGTTGGGCCCAGAAAACTAGTTTAACCCCGCCACATTTATTTGTGCTTGTCCTAAGCCAGGATACTCTGACAAAGATTTTGTTTGTAGTTGTCTTTTTATGTATTTTTGCTTTTTGTTTAAGAAGGGTGTCTTTCTTTGACTATTTCAGGACTGTACTCAAATTGTATGTATCGAAATTTGTGACCTTGGGACAAGCGCAAAAGAGCGAGCAGCGCCCGCAGGCTTTGTTGAAGGCTGCTGGCTGTTTTTATTGTGGTTTCTAAATTTCCGTTTATTAAAAGGTTGTGTCGCGTACACTTATTCCACATCTCATTATTCTCTATTTCTTGGACAAAGACTAAAAAAATAACACTACTAGTAAGTATCTTTTTTGTGCAATTTACATACATATTCCCGTAAACTGGCTCCATGCTTTAAACTTCCATGGAGTGATCAATTTGCCTAAGGATGCCTCCTTAAGACATGAGATTCCACAACCATCGCATTTATAGGTTTTTGGCACTACTGTTACCGTTGCTTCGTGCCTTAAAGTGTCCAAGGCATGGACCATTTGATTTTCCGGGGGTGACCTTGACTTTTACCTTGAGATGTGATTTTTTTCCACCTGCTTAACGGGCCCATCCCCCAGAAAATCAAATGGTCCGTACGTAGCAAAGCATGCCTTTGTATACGTGAAATTGTAAATGCTCTTTTGTTCCGACGTTGGAAAGTTCCGGGCGGAAAGAACTAACTAGCCGAAAAGTTCCGGAGGAACTTATCAACTAGTTACTGTGTTCCTTCCTCTGGTTTAAAAGTTCCACCGGAACAAACTGACTAGTTAAAAAGTTCCAACGGAACATATTAACTAGTTACAAAGTACCTTTTTGCCAAATTCGTCAAAACTGGAACTAACAAACTAGCCCAAAAGTTCCAACGGAACTTATCAACCAGTCACAAAGTTCCATTTGGAGAATTGATGCAAAATAAAAGTGTAACATATTATCTTTTAAAGTTTTCAAAGGGGAAAAAAGATACTTGCCACAAAAGTCAAACGGAACTTATCAACTAGTCACAAAGTTCCTCTATGTCAAATAAGTCTATAATGGAACTAACAAACAAAATTAAGTCAAAATTACAAACCGAACTTATTAAATAGTCAGACAGCTACATTCAGAGAATTGGCAAAAAAGGGAAGACCATATCAGCAATGAACTTTTAAAAAACGGAAGCAGACTAAAAGTCCCTAGCCACAAATGCCTAAAGGAAGTTATCAAATACTTACAAAGTTCCTCCTTCATCGGCGAATTAGATCAAATTGGAAATAGCAAACTTGCTTAAAACTGTTCAAACGGAACTTATCAACTAGGCACAATGTTCCGTTTATAATTATAGTTGTTGTTACAAGCAATTACAAGAATAAAATACCATAACCTCATTTTTATGTTTTATATAATGTTGAATCAGAATTTCATTTTTATATAGAAATTTATAACGGAATTTTTCATCTAGTCAGAAAGTTCCCCATAATTTGGGGAAAAAAGATTGAAATTTATAACGGAATTTTTCAACTAGTCGGAAAGTTCCCCATAATTTGGAGAAAAAATAAGATTCAACAATGTTAAAACATTAAAAAAAAAATTTAAAAAAAAAATTCATGTATTTTTTTTCCATTTTATTACAATAAAACAAGTTAGATTATAAATACTGTTAGTTATAAATCATGTATACTCATGGAAAAAAGAAACTGTGCATGTCTATTGGAAATCAATTGAACACATATTTCTTTTAATCAGAAAATCGTAAATAATACAGCTATTGAGTTGAAATTTTCACTGAATGTCGAGTGGATCATGCAGATCATTTTGGGGGAAAAATCCGATTTTTTTTAATTCCAGTTTCTGAGATTCAAAAAACCA